>CM056491.1:40325079-40723588 GCA_029783415.1 Anisodus acutangulus | reverse complement strand
TCACTCCTTGAGACCTAATTCAATCTTCATAGAGTTCTTGAGATATTTTCTTACGAAGTTTTGTTATAGCATCTATAACCGCTTCCGATTTAGGTGGGAAACCTGGAAATTGTTGAAGAAATAACAAGATATTTCTTTTGTCCCTTCCAGACGAAAGGGAAATAAAAGATAAGAGAATTCTGCCTTTATTTTGACTACCCTAGGCTAGAGGACTTGACGGACCACCTCAGAGGTCGGAAGAAGATTCTTGGAGGCCGACCCCCAAGTTTTTTCTAATGGATCCACAATTACATTAAAGTTCCCCCTACTAGCCACGGGAAGTTAATGCAAGTCAATAGGTCCTTTAATCATCAAGTACACTATTGACTGCCAAATGGAGAATGCATGAAGTAGTCAGATGCTTCTTTTATTGTTTTCCCTGGCGCAGCTGGGCCATCCTGGACTTGAACCAGAGACCTCGCCGTGAATTTGCGCGTAGCTTCTTGTCTTTGACATCAAAAAAGAAGGTTGTAATAACTCTGCCCCTATAAGGCTTAAAAGAGCATCGACGGAAAACATTCCTCATAAAACCTCGTTGTCTTTGTTTGCACGGTCTCATCACTTAGAGGTCTAGCATGCAGTTAAACAGGTTGACCGATTAGAGGTTCGGCTTCCCTCTCCCCCACCTTTTAGCCTTCTGGACCCCTGGAGAAAAAAGGTTAAATTATTAAAATACCCTTCTAATTTAGTTAAGTATCCTATTTTATTTAAAAATAAAAAGAACTAATCCCTACAAATATGTATCCCAAGCCAGTCATCATACTTCTTTCTCAATGGTCACAACTCACAACCATTCAAATTCTATAATTTTTGTATTACCTATTTCAAGATCTTATTTTCTTCATTGATATTCTAGAGGAGTTTCGCCCGGTTTCTCTACATTTCACATCCCCATATTTACTATGTTGGACCTTTAAAATCTCCACAATTTGTATAAATCAAATTCAGAACTATTCCATTTTCAAACAGATTCTCAACACTACGTTATTTTATTGCCCACTTCAAACACTTTTTTTTCCTCACTTTTTATCTCTTATGTAGTTGATCGTTGAGTTTTGCCTTCGATGACGTACTCTCTTTTTCTTCCTTTGTCAGGCAAACTCTCATTATAATACACAGAGTTCTAAAATATTTCTTCAATATATGCATATCTTTTTCCGATTCATCGATGATTAGGTTACTTTTTTTTAATCTCTTAAATATTTCTTTTGTGTTTAGTTTTTTTTTAAATAAAATAATACTGTCGTAATAAAAGTTTGAAATTTCAGGTCCATAACAACTATGTCAGTGGTCGCTGTGTAATTGTACTCCAGTTCTTTCATGGCAATTTACAATGTAAAGAGTCACACATGTAACATGAATTCCTTAAATGAACTTTGACAATTTTCACCCTATAAGTTAGCTTTTGGGATTGAGTTAGGCTCAAGATTCATTCTTTACATGGTATCAGAGTCAGGACCATTTCGATTCTATGTTCACCGATGTTGGTCCCCAAATTATGTCATCCACGCTCCAGTTAACGGGGTCTGGGCGTGCGGAGAGTGAAGAGTTCACATCAGAAATGGAATCGAAATCTGAACTCTTTATATGGATTTGAACAATCATCACCCTACAAGCTAGCTTTTGGGGTTGAGTCAGCTCAAAATTCATTTTTTACCGACATGTCAATGTACAATTCGTTTCTTGAAAGAGTCCAACAAATTTTTTGACAGGTGTGATGCCCATCATATCAATTAATTAAGTATCAGTTTACAACAAATTTTTTGACAGGTGTGATTAATGGCAAAGGATCCTTGTTGTAAACTGATACTTAATTGATATGATGGGCAAATCCAGTCAGTTAAAATCAGTTTGATAGATGATAATGTATAATAAAAGAAGAGACATACAGTTCTCATTCTTTCAAATAATTCATTTATCATTATTCTTGTCATCTTAATTTTTCTTAATCGAAGGATTGGTTCTTGATAAAATTTCTTGCCAAATCTGATTTAAAGTCCCAACAGATAAGCTTGTGAAATTATTCTATAAATCTTGGCTCTCTCTAAATCCACTTTCCGTGAGTTCTTATTTATAATACGACAACGACATAACAACATCATATCCAATAAATCACACAAAGTAAAGTCTGTAGATGATGGAGTGTACGCAGACCTTACATTGTCCTTGGACAACGAAAAGCATTTTGTTTGCTTTCTAGAGTAGTACAGAACCTAACCCAATTCCTACATCTTTAGGGACCACAAAGTTCAAAGTGCTTCAGTCGGAAATGTTAAATGAATCTTGGAATAACCGCATGAATATGAATTAAAATATATTTGTTTCTATTAACGAATATTTTTTGAATATTCTCCGTATATTTTGTAATTATGATAGATGTATATTTAAGGTAACTTAGGATTCTAATTGTATTAGGAATCAACCTTTGTAAGGTAAGTTATGATTCGTACCATATTAGAAATCAACCTTGTACAGCTATATATATTGTGAATAATGAAAAGAATCCCTAAGGAAAATTATTCTATCTTTCATGGTATCAGAGCTTAAGTTTTTAATGATATTAGGTGTGTATAGGACGTGGTTTAGGGAGAAAGGTGGGTGTGGATGTTTGGTGTGTGTGTTACCGTAACCTTCAATTGAATGTGATGACCATTGCCGACAGTAATAAATTGAGGACACTTTAACCGACGTAGTTGAGATAGGTTACCTGATGATCGGGTGAGGTGAGATGTGGCTCCGGTGTCCATGTACCAATTGTCGTCGGGCTGTTGAAGGTTCACGGTGGTGTAGGCCTGGCCCAAATCAGTCGGGGCTAGGTTCTTTGGGTTGTTATTCTTCTTCTTGCGTGGCCGATCGCAACCAGGTGGGCTCTTGCTGCTTGTGGGCTGCCTAGTGGTTAGGCGAGGGCCCAAGAGGCCCGATCGACCAAATTTCTTTGGGCCCCAGGCCCTGCGGTCGAATGCGGGCATGCAGGCGAGGCTCAGTTCTGCTGGTTAGGCCACTGCTGCTGCTGGTTCCAGAGTTGCTGTTGTCCAGTGTTTGGGGCTGGCTGCTGTCCAGCCCACTGGTTGCGTTGGTCTTTTCTGCGGCCCTTGCCTTTGTTGTTGTGACCTCTGCCGCCACTGGCCTGCTGTTGTTGGTGAACATACGGCGGTGGCGGGGTGGTGTTGGTTGCCGGTGGTTCCATCCCGTCAACGGCTAACGCCTTTTAATTATGTTCCTCCTGTTTGGAACGTCGGGTTTCTTCCAACAATAATTGTGATCGTGCCTTGGTGAAACTTGATAGTGGGTCGGCCTATTGAGTCATTGTTGCAAAAGTATCGTATTCACCTTTCGGTAAACCCGCAACTAATTGGAGTACCATCTTGGTTTCAGAAACAGATGTCCCGACGTTGGAAAGTTGGTCGGCTATGAGTTTTAGTTGTTTACAATATTCGGACATGTTGTTGAAATTCTCAAGGCGCGTATTGTTGAATTGCTTCTCCAAATATACAGCCCGAGTATTTTTGTTGTCCTGAAATATTTCTTCCAACCGTACCCAAAGGTCACGTGCCGTGGCACCTGTTTTCATGATAGTACACAATAAGTCTTTTGAGATAGTGTCGTATATCCACTGTTTGACGATGGCGTCAAGGCGATGCCATGTTGATTCGGCAATATCGGTGGGACAAGGAACGGAGTCATCAATATGGTCGAGCACGTTGTATGCACATACATGAATATAGAATAGTTCTGTCCACATGGAATATTGACAGTCTTCTTGATCAAGAATTATAGGGATAGAATTCTTGATATTTGTAACGGCGAACGCCGGGTGAAAAGAAGACGATGAACGTTGAGAGGGGTTGTCAAAAATGCCAGTGGAGGAACCAAAATTCGTGGGGGGTGACATGGTGGCTGTTGTTTTCGGCCGAGGGAAAAAAAACAAGAAACAAAGAATCTATTTTTTGCCGAGAAAGTTGTTTCCGGCCGAGGGAAAAAAATAAGAAAAAATATATGTTTTTGGCCGAGAAAGAAAAGGAGAAGGGAGAAGAGTAGGGTTTAGGTTTTAGGCTCTTGATACTCAGCATTTCACAATTTCTATTCTAAACAAGGCATGGTTTTTCGTTTTTCTTATCCCTATACTTCTTCTCAAAACGGAAAGGCTGAACGAATTATATGTATCATCAATAACATGGTTCGCACACTTCTGTTTCATGCATGTCTACCACCGTCTTTTTGGGTCTATGCTGTCAAAATGGTAGAATCCCTTCTTAATATTTTACCAACTAGCACACTCCAAAACAAGACCCCTACCGAAATCTTATATCGTAGGCTACCATCATATGATCACCTACATATTTTTGGATGTTTATGCTACCCCAACATAGCATCCACTGCACCTCACAAACTTGCCCCTCGCACTCTGTCATGTGTCTTCCTTGGTCTATCTCCTAATCATCAGGGCTACTTGTGCTATGACATTGCTACTCGCAAAATTATCATCTCCCATCACGTCACATTTGACGAGACAACCTTTCCTTTTTCCAATCTCCAGAAATTTCAGACCACCGATTACTTCTTTCTCGATGAACCAAGTTTGTCTCCGGTCATCCAAAATCTATACCAACACCAAATTTTGTTTGACACCACCGCCGACTCGATCAAGCCCTGGCCGACAACACCACTGATGTCTTCAGCAGTGTCGTCTGACCCCCCAGTAGTAAGGCTTCCACCCAGTCCAGCTCCCTGCTCTCGATCCCAAACACCACCCCTGTTGCACCCTGTCGAGTCTCATGCACCACCCACACTGCCTCCAATCCAAAGAACTGGCCGAGTCTCCCTGCACTGCGGCAACACTGCTGCCCATCACCCAAAGAACTCCGCCCCACTGCTGCCTCCCAATTCAGCAACCAGTCCCGACCTCCCAATGCTGCCCTCTCACCGCATGGAGACTCGTGCACAACATGAGATCTTCAAACCCAAGGTTCAGTTCAATCTCTCCACACAAACATTATCACCCATTCCAAAGAATCCAAAACTAGCTAAAGTGGACCCTAATTGGAATGCGGCCATGTGCGAGGATTTTAACGCTTTAACCAAGCAGAACACTTGGGATTTGGTACCTAGACCAGCTGGTGTGAATGTTATCCGGTGTATGTGGCTATTTCGTCACAAGTTTAGAGACAACGGTGACTTAGAGAGGTATAAGGCAAGACTAGTTGCAAATGGTACTAATCAGTAGGAGGATATTGATTGTGGTGAGACATTCAGTCCGGTTGTTAAACTGGCCACTATTCGGACTGTTCTCAATATTGCTATGGGAATGCATTGACCGATTCATCAGCTAGATGTCAAGAATGCATTTCTTCATGGGGATTTGAAAGAAACTGTATGCATGCATTAGCCCCCTGGCTTTGCTCATCCGGCAGTTCCACAGTTTGTATGTCATCTCAGGAAATCACTGTATGGATTGAAACAGGCACCCCGCGCTTGGTATGATCGTTTTGCCAGGTATCTTCTGCAGATTGGTTTTATATGTAGCAGGTGTGATAACTCTCTCTTCACTTTTCACCGAGGTAGCAGCACTGCATATTTGCTATTATATGTCGATGACATTGTTCTTACTGCCTCATCTGACGGGTTGAAGAATGAAATCATTGCTCTACTCAAAACTGAATTTGCTATAACTGACTTGGGCAAGCTAAGTTATTTTTTGGGTATATCGGTGACCAGATCTGCAGCCACTATATTCTTGTGTCAGTGTAAGTATGTAGAAAAGATAGTGTACAGGACCAAGATGGCAAATTGTAAAAGTATGCCAACTCCGGTGGACTCAAAATCCAAGCTTAGTGCCACTGACGGTGCACCAGTTTCTGATCCCACTCTATATCGGAGTCTTGCAGGTACTCTTCAGTATCTTACATTCACTAGGCCTGATATTGCATATGCTGTTCAGCAGGTGTGTCTGTTTATGAACGACCCCCGAGAGTCTCACTTTGCCGCCCTCAAACGTATTATCAGATATGATAAGGGCACACTAGACTTTGGTTTACATCTATACCCCTCTGCCCCAACCAAGTTGCTAGCCTACACAGATGCAGATTGGGCAGGATGCCCCGACACACGTCGCTCCACCTTAGGGTACTGTGTATTTCTTGGGGATAATCTTATCTCATGGTCCGCCAAACGGCAAGCCACGCTATCCCGTTTGAGTGCTGAAGCAGAATATCGTGAAGTTGCTAATGTCGTCGTTGAGATCTGTTGGCTCTGAAATCTTCTTTTGGAGCTCCAGTGTCCATTACGCAAGGCATCTATAGTCTATTATGACAACATATCTACTATCTATATGTCTCATAATCCAGTCCAACATCGGCGGACTAAGCATATTGAGATGGCTATCCACTTTGTACGAGAGAAGGTTGCCCGTGGTCAGGTCAAACGTGTCTTCCTCTTATCAGTATGCAGATATTTTCACAAAGGGACTACCGCGACAGCTCTTCACCGACTTCCGATCCAGCCATAGCATTCGGCCTCCTCCCGCTCCGTCTGAGGGTGAGTATTAGCGAATATTCTCCGAATATTCTCCGTATATTTTGTAATTATGATAGATGTATATTTAAGGTAACTTAGAATTCTAATTGTATTAGGAATCAACCTTTGTAAGGTAAGTTAGGATTCGTACCATATTAAGAATCAACCTTGTACAGCTATATATATTGTGACAATACCATTAGATTTAGACCAGGAGCTATTTTCTGGAACTCAAGAAGACTTTAATTTAGACGATGATCTAGATGATATACCCACTAATGTTGATGACAACACACCCACTAGTGCACCTTCAACTGAAATACCTCATATTCCCCCTAGTATGAGACGAGGTCCAGCAAAACGACCATTAAAATCAGATGCATTGACATCTTTTGATAGGGACGTAGAGAATCAAGTAGACATATGTAAAATTTGTAAAAATGTTTTAAAATTTAAAACTGGAAAAGGTCACGGTGGGATGGGTGGTTTAATTAGACACGTAGTAAGTGTTCATCCAGCTAGGTATGCCCAATACCAGGCTTCAAAACCGGTGCATAACGCCCAGCTCCATCGAGACAAGGTTCACATATCGACATCGTCCGGACCAAGTACATGGTCAAATTAACCCTATGACGGGGGGAATTGTAGGCTCTAAATACAATAAACATAGAGATAGGAAAGCAATATCAAAATTAGTTGTTGTGGAGGGTTTGCCTTTTTCATTTCCTTCATCTCCCGGTTTTATTCATTACATTAGAGATATATATAATCCTGCTTTTAACGGTTTTTCTAGATCAACTGTTAAGAGAGATGTATTTAAATTCGCGCATGAATATCAACAATATTTACGTTCTTCATTATATCATTTTAATGGCAAAGTATCTATCACGTCTGATATATGTCGTAGTACTAACGGCCATGATTATTTAACTGTAACTTGTCATTGGATAGATTATAAATGGTCTATGCAAAAACGTATTTTAGCGTATATATATATAGATGATAGGCAAACTGGTACTTTTATTGCATAAAATATTTATCAAGTGTGTGATTATTACGGAATTACCGATAAAATTATGAGTATTACATTAGATAACGCTTCTAATAACAATTACGCAATTACAATTTTAAAAAATAGTTTAACTCCATCTTTTCCAGACCATTTTCATATAAAATGCGCGTGCCATATATATAACTTAATTGTAAAGGATGGTCTATCACTTTTTGAAGACATTCTTAGTAAAATACAATTTGCTATAAACTTTATTTTTAAAAATAATAAAGTACAACGTAAAAAAGAATATAAAAAAATTTGTCACGATTGTGGACTACCTTATAGAAAAATTCCACAAGAAGTATCCACTAGGTGGAATTCTTTATACGAGCAACTACTTGTTGCTTATGACTATAAATTACCTATAACTTTATTTTTTAACTCTCATAATAAAAAGCCAGCTGATATGATTTTAGATAGTATTGGGAAAAAATTTCCGAACTTATTGTATTTTTAGAGAAATTTTTTCAAGCAACAAAAGAATTTTCTGGTATATATTATCCTACTATTTCAACTATGTTATTTTATATAACTCTAATATTTTTATTACTTAGTGAATATATGAAAAAACCAGCTTATAAGGCAGCTATTAAAAAAATGTTTCTCAAAATAAAAAAATATTTTATTCCTATTCCCTCTATTTATATTATTGGTTCTCAGATAAATCCTACTATTAAAATAGACGGTACTAAATCACTAATTGAAACTATTTACGATTGTATAGAAGTACTACCACCTCCAAGTCCCAAAAATCTAAATCACCCACCACCTATTGAACAAACTAAAGAAGAAATGTTGTCTAGCGTAGAACACCAATGCAAAAATATATATAGATTTTATCAACAAGAAAATGCTAGTAACTTACAGGCTTCCATACCATCTTCTTCATCTTCAACACAACCTCACAAAAGACATGTTGTTTCTGCGGCTAGTATTGAAAGCCTCAGAAATAGAATGTCTTGACGTACCTCTACTACTAACCAAATTAGCGAGTTGGATATTTTTGTTTTGCGTGGTTATGTACCGTATCAAAAAGTTATCAATGAAGATGGACATGAAGACTTGTGAAATCTTTGGAGGGAATGAGAAGACCTTTCCGACACTTTCATTGATGACTCGAGATGTTTTGAACATTCAAGCGTCATCAACTGCGTCTGAAAGCGCTTTTTCTGCAGGCAGATATCTAATAGGAGACCACAGACACTCATTAGCAGGAAACAGCTTGGAAATTGCAGTATTATTCAGAGATTGGATACGAGCGGAGCGGAGAAGGTGCGGTCAATCGGAGATCAACGAAGAAGATGATGAAAACTACAACGAAATCTTAACCGAAGGTAGTGGAAGCGACGTGGATCAATTTGACCAACAAATACCAATTCCAACCGAAGAACCACATGAAATCATCAAGCAATTAGAACAGGTTTTTTTGAGAGTGTAATTTTTTTAATTGCAATTTTATTATGTAATTTGCAACTTTTGGACAACACCACAAAGTTGCAATTTAGATTTTAGACAATTGTATTTGTATTACAAAAAAATTATGTCTATTAAATAATATAAGAGGCACAAAAACAGCCTTGGGATGTTTTTATTACACTATCTTGTTTTGTTTATTGAGTTTTTTTTATACATATGTTATTTTTTTTTTAAAAAAAAGGAAAACCCGCCGTACCCCGCCCCGAGCCCGACCCCGCCCCGACCGGATAACGACGGGATCGGGACGGGACTGGAGCAAGTCCCGCCAGACCCCGCCGACCCCGACCCCTTCTCCGTCCCGCCCCGACCCCGCCAGACCCGGTCCGCCAGACCCGAGCCCGGCCCACTGGCCACTCTTAAACTCAACTAAGTGACTAACATTATAAGATTGTAAAATACATCTTTATTTCCCTCACGTATCAGTTACCTTTCTTAAAATTAGAAAAAAGAAACAGGGTAAGCAGTAAACAATTTATTGAGTGAGAGTTTATTGAGTGAGAGATCATCCGTTGCTTCATTTCTGGTAGTTTGATAGTTCTTTTAATTTATCTTTATTAGCTATTTGCTCGTAACATGCAGTAGGTCAACTTTTCTTTTAAGCGTCAATTTGATGTTCTTTTTGTTCACATAATTAAAAGGGAAATTAGAAAAATACTCATTCAAGTACCAGAGGTCGAGATGCTACTGAAGTTTAAATAAGTAGCATTACAGTCTGAATAGTGACTTCTATGGACACTAATGGATTTTTAAAAAAAAATATTACGTAGGGGGCAAGGCTAGGAGAAATGGAGATTACAACGTGGAGATTCGAATCCACACCAACAAGGGTCAATAGCCAACCAACTTAGCTACTAGACTTCTTTGCTTTCTTGATTTGATGAGCTCTCTCTATTTGGCTCATAAACTAATATCTTAATAATTTAATCCAATATAGCACCACATACATAATTTATGGGATAAAATGGATTACCTTTTATACGATAACGTTATAGAAGCATTTCGCTCACATTATGCTTCTTATCCCATCATAAGTTCATCACAAAGGCCAAAATGCAACCTCAAGCCTAAATGTGACTTGCCTCCACGATTTTTTTAAACAATGTCTCTATTTAGTAGAGTATGATTTTATTCTCTTCAGGGCTATGGAGGAGATAATTAGTGCTCTAGTAACTTCTGCCACCTAAAACCAATCTTATGCTCTTGTAACTTCTGCCACGCACCAATTATTGCCATCACAAATAGGAGAGAATGAAAGTCGCATATAGAAGAAAATGTTCAATGTAACTCACGCTACATTAACACCCAAGAACAAAGAAACAAATAAGCCAGAGAGGACAACGCCGACGCATTGATTGTTATAGGTGGAACTCTTGGCCATCAAGCACCAACACCTTTCTGGTACAACCTCAACAATTACTCTCCCTGCTCGGCATATTCGAAGGGCACGGAGATGTAGAAGGCACCTGCAAACACAAGGACAGACTTCTTAAACCTCAAAACCCATTCTATACAATAGCCTGCACCTACGAACTGTAACATGTCAAGACCTAGTACCCACCAAATAATATACTACACCCAGGACTCACGAATCAGTAAAAGAATGAAAGTTGCAGTGTATCTTAAGTGATTGACAGCCCGCTACTGTGACTGACCATCCTTCGTAAGATGTTAACAAAGAGAAGTTACTTCATGGACCCGAGACCTCACAAATCTCACCCATACCTCAAGAGGAATTCCAAGATTCAGGAACACATTTACTCTTGTAGTTTAAATCTAAAAAATATGCGGCAGTCCCTAGGTCAAATAAATGGTATATTTAGAGCCAAAATTGCACTTACCCCTCAGTTAATTCCTGCACCCACTAAGATCTGTTGTAACTTGCCCTATTAACATTCTGGACTTTATCAGCTCCCTAGTAGTCTAGGCATATTAATGGCACTGATCTTTTCTTTTCCCGTCCTTATCTTTTGTAATACTTGCATCTTCTTGATGCCATTAATGGAACTACTTCACTAAAAAAAGGATTTTTAGGAAGAGGGAGAGTACCACAAATTCTTTCCTCCAATAAGATATCTGGAAAACTAGGTCCAACGTTACCCCCTCAAGTGGGTTAACACGAAAAGTACGAAGAGAGGGTGATAAGACATACAAATTTTACATCACCTCCCTTGTAGTGACGGGAGTATGGCGTTTATCATCAGAGGAAATGTTTGTTGAATACAAGGACAAATATACCAGTTGACATGCATGTCCTACGTAAATGTAAACGCATTAAGGTGTATCTATGTAATCAAGCAATTAGATTCTAAATTATCTAAAGGTTTTTCAAATGACCAGATTCTTGTTATGATGTTAAGATAATTTCATCCATTACCATATAGTGGATCAGTACACTAATACAAGAAAAGAACTCCATCATGCCTTACTGTACTCCTCCCCTGTACTTATGAGCTTTCCTATTATGATGATATCACATTAGTATGAAGTTCACTTCTTGAAAGAAAAAAGTAAAACGTAATGGAGACCAAAATAATAGTTCCGCCACAACAAGGGTATTTTAAAATTTAGTAATCACCACCAACATAAACAACTAGATCAACCGTGAAGCGACAACAGCAAAGTCTCAATACACTTTAAGCTAGAGGATAGATTCTTGGACCAAAAATGAAATATAAAACAAACAAAGACATGTGCACCTAAACTTATTGAGAGAAGTATGTTTCTTCTAAGAGCAAACCATTTTGTCCCACTTCTCTTAAACCCAAATCAATAGATCAATTCCGAGACAAGTGCAATAGTCAACAAACGCCCCGATTTAAAGTACCAAATTACCAAATTATATATGGATCAAAGCACATTCCAATCATACCTTGCATTGGAGATTGGTCACAGTAGACTTCAATAACTGATCACCGACTATCAATCTCAGCTTTTTAATGAAATCGTTCCGGGAAACTTTCTTGCTCTAAGCGAAAGACGGAGGAGAGAGATTCAGGGAGCAGGAAGAAAGTTAAAAAGAAAATTGTTAGACACAGTTGACAACACAACTTACCCTGAACAAATCATAGTGTGCATGAACCAATTTCATATCTTTGGGAGAGACATTAGCTGAAATAGCTCCAAATAACATAGAGAAAGGCATCCAGGGAGATTTGGGGGCTTTATTTCTACTCATACCAACATCATGGGATTGCTGTAGGTTGCTTACAAACTGATATTGCTGACAATTCCCCTAATCGCATAAAACAAGAAATGTTAAACAAGGACATTAACTTACTCAGCAGATTAGGCAAAAATCCAAAGAAATTTCCACACTTCTTTGCATGTGAACGATAAAATTATTAAATGAAAGAACAAAAATCAAGCAAAAAAAGAAACAACTTTTTCCACCAAAAATTCCAACAGGGTAACACTAGAAGAAGGCAGAGGCTGAAAATATAAAACATCCTTTGACTTTGTTATTTGTTAAGAGTTAAAACAGTTCAAACCAGAAAACAAGCGGAACTGCCTTGCCACCTAATAATTTCTGAACGTAGATTTGCTATGTAAAGCAATTGCATCCGCAATTTCATTCACATGTCCACACCAGCGTATGACACAAGCCAAAAGAAAGAAATTTATCGCCCAGGTTGCTTCTTATTTTGCCAAGATCTTCATACCAAATGTCCTTTAGTAAAACTTGAGAACAGTCCCTCACTGGAAACTACATCCTTCATTTATTACTCCAGACTAGGGGTGAGCATGGGTACAGGGTACCCAAATACCCGACCGGAACCGATACTATCGGGTAGGTTCCGGGTAGATATATTATAATAACGGGTAGGTTCCGGGTATTAAAATTAGGAACCGATCAATATCGGGTCCGGTTCCGGTTCCGGTAAATATAGACAGGGTACCCGGACCCGGAACCGATACCCGGACCCTATGAACCTACCCCCATTTAAATTATTTAGTTTTGGGCTTTGGGGCGTTTAAATTTTTGGCCCAGTCCGGTTATTTGGCCCAGTCCGGTTAAAAGGAATTATACATGAATTAATTGGCATTTCATTTTCACTGCTTCACAAATCACAAGTTCGCCCTAATTTCCAAAATCTTCAGTTCTTCACTTCGCACGCAGCTCACACTCACGGTTCACTTCGCACTTCACACTCACAGTTCACTTCGCACTCGCCATCGCCATCAGCCCATCACCATCGCCATCGCTAGTCTCCTCTCTCACTCCAGAAGCTTGACAAAGGTTGTTGTATTGTGCTCGAATTCCTCTCGGTTTTGTTAAAGGTAATGAATAACCCTTAAAGTTGTTGCATAGTGAAGAACATTAGATTTTTGCATTTCTTGGGTTGATTTCTTGGGTTGATTTCTGTATTGGGTTGATTTCTTGGGTTGATTTCTTGGGTTAATTTCTGTATTGAGTTGATTTCTTGGGTTGATTTCTGTATTATAATGTTACTGTTTTTATTTACGTATGATAATGTTACTTGTTTTTATTTTTTATTGTTTGTTGTTAGTATTTGGGTTGATTTACATTAGAAAAGCTAGTATTTGGGTTGATATTTCCCTTTTATTGTTTGTTGTTAACTTGTTATGCTCAATTTATTGGAGTTCTTTGTTTTGATTTGTTTTATTTTGATACTTTTTTGGTAGATGACTGAGGCTAGCAGCATCCACAACTTGTGCACCATCGAAAAGAAGGCAACAAAATCGAGGTTTGGGAGCATTTTGGTAAAGCAATAGATGAGAAAGCGGTAATGTTGTTTCTATTTGTAACTATTGCAATGAAGGCTTAGCTTATAGTGTTAGCAATGGTACCTCATCCATGTGGAAACATTTGAGAAGTTGCAAAAAGTAACCTCACAATATTGACAAGGAGCAAAAATGGCTTGGTGATCATTTTAAAGGTAGTATAAATGGGGATAATGAGCATATGCTTAGCACTTGGAAATATGATAAAGAGTTTTGTAGGCACATGTTGGCTAGGATGATTATTATTGATGAGCAACCATTTAGAGCGGTTGAGCGTGAAGGTTTTAGGGTTTTGTGTCGGCATTACAACCTTTATTTAAGCATATTTCAAGATTCACAATTGCTAGGGATTGCATGAAACTTTATGTTTGTGAAAACTCATGCTTAAAAGATAAGTTGTCATCTCTTAAATCTAGGATTGCTCTCACCACTGACATTTGGACTTCCATTCAAAATTTGAGTTACTTATGTCTTACCGCTCACTTTATTGATGAAAATTGGAATTTGCATAGCGATTGCTAAACTTTGTTGTTATGCCTAGCCATAAAGGTAGGGATATTGGTAAGATGGTAGAAAAATGTATAATTGAGTGGGGAATTAGAGATCGTATATCAACAATTACAGTTGATAATGCGAGCTCTAATGATGTGGCAATTGCTTATTTGAAGGACAAGTTAAGAAATACCCTTGTTTTGGGGGGTGAGTTTTTTCATATGAGATGTGCGGCTCATATATTGAATTTGATTGTGAAAGATGGGTTGAGTGAGGTTAGTGAATCAATTAGTCGAATTAGTGCGATTAAGTATGTTAGGAGTTCCCCAAGTAGAGCACAACAATTCCAAAGTTGTATAATCAAGAGGGCATAACTTATAAGGGCTCTGTTTGTCTTGATATTAGTACGAGGTGGAATTCTACATATCTTATGTTAGAAAGTGCTAGTAAGTTCAAACAAGCATTTGTAAGACTTGAAGATGATGATATGGCTTTTGTGGTGAGCTTGATTGTGGTGTCCCAAAAGATGAGGATTGGGAAAATGCATCCTTGTTGTCTTTATTTCGAGAAATTTCTATGAGGCTACTATTAGGATGTCGAAGTCTCTATGTGACAACTAACCATTATTTTCATGAAGTTATTAGCATGTTTTCAACATTAATGAATGTGAAAGCCAAAATAATAATGTAAACCTTAAGGCAATGGCTACAAAAATGAGAGCCAAATTTGACAAGTATTATGGGAGTATTGAGAAAACAAACATGATGGTGTTGATAGCCGTAGTACTAGATCCTCGATATAAGTTGAGATTTACGAATTGGAGTTGTAGAAGGATTGGTGTTGATGATGCTAAAATAGAATTGATCGTTAGTAAGGTAATGAATGTATTGGAGCGTCTTTTTGCATTCTATGACAAAAATCATTCTTCTATGCTTGATTCTAGTGTATTGGATGAGTCTCGAGGCTCTATTGACATTGTTGGTGGAGAAAATTTTGGTTTTGTTGATCCACCTTCACTTGTCAAAGATTGGTACCAAGATGACCAAGATGAACTTAGTGGGGATTTAAGATCTGAATTGGAAAGGTACCTTAGTAGTCCTCGTGAGCCCAAAATGAAACATTTGATTTATTGATGTGGTGGAATGCTACTAAGTCGACTTACAAGGTTCTCGGTTTGATGGCTAGAGACATCTTAGCCATCCTCGTATCCACTGTAGCCTCGGAATCGGCTTTTAGCACATCCCGTCGAGTGCTTGATCAATTTCGCGACTCTCTAACTCCTAAATTTGTGGAAGCTTTGATTTGTTGCCAAGATTGGTTGCGCTCGTCTTCAAAATCAATTAGTGTTGAGCAATATATGGAAGATGCGAGAAAAATATGAGGAAGGTAAGTCACTACTCACTAGGTCTTTCTTTATTTTTGTTTTATGGATTTGGGTTATTTAGAATTTTTATTTTTGTGTATTATCTTTTGTCTTGGAATCTCACAATAGTTTTATTTTATTTTTGTAGAGCTTACTTGTGTCACGGAAGACATAATGGTGGATTAGTATGCAAGTGGGCGTCTTTCTTTGTATCTGCCATTCATTGCGATGTTAATGCAAAGAATAGGATGTTAGCGGCGGCGAGGATGTTAGCGGCGGCGGCGGCAATGCAGATGTCAATGCGGCGGCCAGCGGCAATGCAGATGTCAATTCAACGGAAGAATGCGGATGTGTTGAAGCCTCACAATCTTGATGTTAAAGCCTCACAATGCACCTTTGGATTATGCGATTGTAATTTTGCCTTTGGATTATGCACGGATGTTAAAGCCTCACAAAGACCTAGACTAACAATTTCTCTGAATTTCAATTAATAAATCGATGGCGATATTTCTGTTAAATGTCACTGGATTATGCAGTGTAATTTTGCAATGTTTTCTTCATTTAGTCATTGTGAATTGTGATTGTGTTGTAGTCATTTAAAAGGTCGGGTTGCGATATATCTCTGTATATCTAGTCTCCTGCTATTTTGGGTATAAGCTGTCTATCCATTTCCTACATACACTTTCTGTTGTATCTGCTCACAAATCAGTCTATATGTGATATATCAGTGCTGCTGTATCTGCTTCATTGCAGATGTTAATGCAGCAGCAGGATGTTAGCAGCAGCAGCAGCAGGATGTTAGCAGCAGCAACAGCAGGATGTTAGCAGCAGCAGCAACAATGCAGATGTCAATGCAGCAGCAGCAATGCAGATGTGTTGAAGCCTCACAATGCTGATGTTAAAGCCTCACAATGCCTTTGGATTATGCGTGTAATTTTGCAATGGATTATGCGAGATGTTAAAGCCTCACAAAGACCTAGACTAACAATTTCTCTGAATTTCAATTAATAAATCGATGGTGATATTTACGTTAAATGTCACCGGATTATGCGATGTAATTTTGCAATGTTTTCTTCATTTAGTCATTGTGAATTGTGATTGTGTTGTAGTCATTTAAAAGGTCGGGTTGCGATATATCTCTGTATATCTAGTCTCACATTATTTTGGGTATAAGTTGTCTATCCATTTCCTACATACATTTTACATTGTGTATCTGCTCACAAATCGATCTATATGTGATATATCGGTCTTTCAGATACGCTTCATTGCGGATGTTAATGCAGCGGCAATGCAGATGTCAATCACGGCCGGCGGCAACAATGCAGATGTCAATGCAATGTGACTTCATTTCATTGTATCTGCTTTATTTCTGTTGTATCTGCTTGATGGTATACTATTTATGACAAATGTTTCTGAGGTGCAGGGAACCTACCCGGAACCGCAGGGTCCGGGTAGGTTCCGGGTAATGATTGCTATGGGTAAGTTCCGGGTAACAGATTTAGGAACCGATCGTTTACTGGGTAGGGTCCGGGTAGTTTAAAAAAGTTAGGGTACCCGGACCCGCTCACCCCTACTCCAGACTCCGAAAAATCAACTAAAAGAAGGGAACAAGAGATTAGATCATTCTCTTTCTTCCTATAGCAAGATTACCGTAAGCGAGGAAATCAAGTGCAACCATGCTTGACATCCAAACATTTCTGCTGACAAAATGATCAAAAATTTGGAATTCATACATTCTCTGAGAAGCTAACTTTAATCCACCTCTTACAAGTTCACCAGGGTCTGTCTATGTATGAACATCCATATACAGGTGAAGCCGCTGCAAAGACTTCAAACCTCATATTGCAACTTCTTGCGCAGACCCGCGGCAAAAAATACAATCTCAAGTTAAAGCTCAGTTTCTGAAGAGGAGAGCACAGAAGGTACCCACTGAAGCAATCAACTTGTGCCAAGAGAAGCACTTCATGTTGCTCCACATTGATGTAGTAAGTCAAATAGGACACATGTTAGTTACCTTTCCCTAAAAAAAAAATTTGTTCACCTTATCATAGCAAAAACAATAACAAAGACAATTTCTCTTTTCTATTTTCATCCTGCTATTGTGGGAGGGATCGGGTGGAATGACCGAATGAGGGGCAAGTCAATGAAGGATTACCAATTCTATAGGCAATTTATTCAAGTCCAACTGCTCTTCAGATCCCTGAGAAGTAACTCCGGAGACATCAAACCTACCTTCTTCCTTTATTGGAGCCCCTGGGGAAATAAATTGCAAACTCAGAGCCACTTCTGAAAATAGATTGGCTAAACAAACACTACCAAAGGTAAAATGTATTTGAACCTGCAGATTACTCGATCAGCATGCCAACCATCAATGAGTGGTAATAAAGTAATTTGAAAAGAATAATTACTGATCGGCACATTAAACCGACATAAATTGTGTCGTGACTACTCTTTATTTTCTCGCCTTGGATAAATAAATCAAAATGTTATGCTGTAAAGGGGTAGAAGATCTTATCTATCTACTTCAAATACCTTTAAGCGGTGAATAATACTTATCAAATTTCTGTCTCTTTTAATCATTGATAAGCTAGTCCTACTCGAGAACCTTCTCCATAATTATATAAAAGTTTCTATGTATTAAAATAATGCATCATGGAACTAAATAGATCGTGACATCATGTTTAACTTCTGAAGAGCCCATAAAATATCAAAGACATATGCCAAAAGCCCCACAAACTTTTTAACAACAGGATATCACAATCCAATTATCTAAAAGAGACACCAAACAAATTAATCTGTGGTTTCCAAGCAATGTTCCATTAAATGCTGTCTTCAGCAGTTACAAATACATTTTTTAAAATTTAAAAGAAAGTATTAAGCTAGACATCGTAAGGATGACCCTCTGAGCATAAATAGTTTAGAATCAAAATCCTTCAATGTGAGGCACTAAAAATATAACAATTACATAACATTATCATGTGAGGCACCGCATGATAATCATTACAAGGATTCAAAACCTGAGCCAACTTATGTGTTCAAAACTTAACTCAAGGAGCAAATATCTCAAAACCCCATTCTTAATATAGTAGGTAAAGTAATTTTAATATGTTAGTTGATCAAGCATAGTAATTGTATTTATATAGCAAGTTCTTTTAAAGAGAAGTAGGTCCCCGAAAGTAGAATTAACAGATACTTTTTGAATGATTTCACAGCTGAAAATTCTGTTACTTTGGAGTCTGAAGCAATATTCAAAATAACAAATAGGAAATGGTGTGGTTTCTCTTTAAGGAAAGGTGCGACATACTCAAAAGTAATTAACAATCAATACGTTTTTTTATTTCATACTAATCATGATATTCTAACGGTTAAATGTACGGAAAAGGAGATAAATAGACACCTTCTGCTCCTGAAGACATCCTGAAGCTCACAACATACTCTGGATATATGTGTGTATTCATATTCATATTCCAAACAGTATAATAAGTAGGACTCTCCAGATCATCAACACCACTATCATATTTCTCATTGCTCGGATGAGATTGCTTAGAGCCAAAATACAAAAGTTCTTCATTGCCCAAAATGACACGACAAAGAACCATGTAACGAACACCATTTTCGTCAATATCACAGCCAGCGGCACTGAAAAAGAGAAGAAAATAGAAATCGAAACTGAAGTTAGATCCTCCTGAAAGACATTATCAGTTAACAGAGGACAAATTTTTATTTTTTTTGGGGGGGGGGGGGGGGGGCTTTGTTTATTAAATATCTAGAGATGATATTATAATCACAGCAAAATGTTTAAGTTGCAAGGATCTTCTTTCTCCTTTTTATTTTCTGAACACCCCAGCTGTCATAGGAGGAGCACAGGAGAAAATTTTGGAACTAAGTAATCACAAAGATTATTGATCTCTCCATTAAGCTACTGCATAAACTTCAAAACCATTCTAAGATCATGATATTGAAACTCCAAAAAATAATGAAATCAATAAAAATGATGTCGCATTACAAAGTATTATCCAACCTTTTAGAGGCACAGTCCTGTGCAATGAGGTGCACTCCGACTCCAAGATTAGTCTCCTGTCCAATTGCCCCTTGCGCAAGGCCATAGTTCATAATTGTAGATACTACCTCTTTGGAAGAGGCAAGCCAAGCATACCTAACATTGGAGTTTCCGCGATACTTTTGGGTTATCTCAACCTGCTTCTCGAACAATTCCAAGCGATTTTTCATATATTTACTTGAGCATTGACTAATTTCGATTATATCCACCTTATGAATGTTATTCATTCCCTTCACAAACATAATTTTAACAGATTCTGCATCCACCGACTTTAGTGTATCTTCTAATTTAGGAGACAAACTTTCCTGATTCTGTTGATTTTCGGCAACTTCTTCCATTTTAGGATCTGATTTTTTATCAACAGCAAATTCTTGATTATCCTTAAAAGGATCGACTTTAATCCTTTTAAAACTGACATTTGACTCTTCCACACATTCTTCCAAGTTGGAATTATTTGGTCCATTAAAGTCTATTTCAAGATGCAACTTGATTTTAGTTGCCCTATCCGGCTCAGCAGCACTAAATTCTTCAGTTCTCTGTGAGTGGACTTCTAAGTTGTCATGCGTTTTACAACTGACGAGACATAAATCGGGGAAGAAACAGCCACCTGCTTCATCTATCCACGCGATAGGTTTCTCTAAACCAGTTACCAGATTTACCTGAACCATATATAGAATATCAAGTATTACATGAAAGCCACCAAAGTTCACCTCAATCATAGCCTTCTTTGCGCGGAAGTCCTCTTTAACTATATGAACAATATCTTGAGGGAAATCACTCCATTCACCATTCTGATGAAATAGAACACGTTGTGGCAGACCACTTTTCATGAAATTTGAGTAGTTCTTAAGTATTGATTTCCTGAGATGTGATCTGCAATTAGACTCACCGTCTACAGTCCTTTTCCTCTTACCAAGCTTGCTATAAAATGAGCTACAGTTTGGTTGAAATGATAGCTCCTCAAGCTTCTCAGTGCCAGCTCCAACTATACGTGCCACATACTGAGATGCCACTTTATTTCTTGAGTCGACGGCTGCTGTCCTTCGGCCACTATCTAACACTTTAACCCAGTTTGACTCCATTTATCTACAGGCAACTACTATTTACAAATTTCTAACAGAAAGACTAAATCCTAGACTAGTATAGCACAGGTCTGCCATAGCAAATTTCTGAGAAGCCATATCATGGAGAACGAAATGCAAAACCTGGCAAGAAAAAAGAAGGCAATTAGAAAGTCACTCATTCAAAATAGAATGGACGAGAAATCTCTTCATATGAACAGCACGATACTCAGCAAATAACAGAACATGTCATAGTTCATAAACTACATAGCTGAAGTAATCTAATACCAACTGAATGATTCTGAACAACTCTAACAATAGAAGTAAATTTCATACTTTTTGTGAAATAGAAGTAAATTTCACATTATTTCTGAAATAAATATAAGTTTCATACTCCTTAATGCATCTACTTAAGTGCCAAATTTATTTACTTCTCACAAGTGTGAACATCTCTCCCCAAAAACCAGTAAATTATTTATCCTAATGCATATGGAATGTAGCTAACTTTGAGAAACCAACCAAATTCTGCAATGAGTGGCCATCTCGGCAGAAGCTCGCTGTCGCCATAATGTTGGTGTCAAGTCAACAAATTCTCCTTTATACAAAAGTAACTTAGGAGCTAATCTAATTCACCTCCGCTGAAAACATAAGTTTTGTTAGTATTGGTAGATAAAAAAAATACACAAATAAATGCTGACACTCAAATTTCTGGATATAAAGAAAACAGAATTAAGGGCTACCATTATCTTTCTAACAGGAACATGAAGATTAGCATTGGCATTAAACAGTGAACAAACACCCAGAGAAACAGCTACATGACCCTTTCCGTGTTTTTCTCCCTTTTTTGTTTTCAATACCTTCTTGAATTGACCTTTAATTAAGTAAACACGTAACCACAAAAAATGAGCTGCGGAATGCTATCATATATATATATATATATATATATATATATATATATAAAAAAACTACGTTCGAGGATCTAAAAGAGATAATAGACAAGGAAGGAATTGAAATATAAGGAATTGAAATATTAAAAAATAAAGGAGATATGCAGAAAATAAAGTAAGATTAACTTACAAAATTACGATTCCTAATAAATATATATATATATATATACACACACATGCTTAAGGACCAAGGTTCTAGTCCAAAAAGCTAGGTAATTTATTCGCATGCTTAACATCGATGGGACAGTTAACAGCTTCCTGCCTTAGAAGAGGATGTACGTAGTACCAGGTGGAACGTTCGAGGTGTGCAGATGCCACCTGTCTTTTATACATATAACAAGAGAGACTAGATAAGATTTGTGAGCCTACGACGTCAATATACGAGGTTAGCATTGTTCTCATTTAATTCTTAAATTGCACATTAACAATATGGTCAAGTAACTCTTTAATTCGCTAAATGCCTCTATATAAAAACAGGCCCTCTTCTCTCTCTCCCTTGTACAGTATATTTCCTTTCATCAACAAATTGGACGCATAATCCACATGTCACACAAGCGTCCTCAAATTAACTATTTGGCTCAATTGTACAAATATAACCTCAATTAATGAAAATGTAATGGTAACTTAAAAATCAAAATTCAACTAAAAAAAATGAAAACAACGCTAACCTGCTACTCTAATGATTTATCATGCGGCAAATTAAAAAAAATGAGAACAACGCAAACCTGCTACTCCAATGATTTATCATGACACAAATGACAATCCAGCAAAAATTCAAATCAATTTATCATAAATAGTAAAACCAGCGAAAAGTACAAAAAATTAACATAAATTAGCAACAAAATGGCAAAAAAAACAACTCTACCACAGGTAAATTCCAGGAACGAAACAAAATCCGACCCGATCTAACTGGAAACCCTAAGATTTAGTCAAATCATCTCCAAAATAAAGTAAATCGAAACAAATCAATTCAGATCCAAGCAGTAAACCAAAAAATTACTGTTTTGCCGTGTTTTAAAGTATACCTTTCATAGATTAAATGCCGTCGTCTTTCTCGAAGGAAGAAGCAAACGATAGAGATGTAGATCAAGAGACGACGGCGTTTAGTGGGAGATGAGATTCACTCGATTGCTTGTGAAATTCATCAACTAAATTAATAAAGAAAACATTTATAGTTTCTGAGAAAAAATTCAACACTTTGAATATCTAGAATAATTGTGGTTTGCTTGGGCGGAAAGAAAAGAGAAAATAAATAAATATATGGAAGGAAAGAGAGAAATGTCGGCGACATTACCTTGTAGCTTCCATTATTGTACCCCTACTATCTATGCAAGGGTAGGGCACAGGCAAACGATGTCGTCTGAATTTTGAAAATATGCAAACGACGTCGTTGCATGTGTTTTGTCGTTTTGTGTAATTTTTGACCCTTTGTTAACGGTCAGAAAATGGCTGATCACCGGTACTGACATAGCTTTATAGCAAAGGTGGAAACTTAAAATACAGTTGTAGGTCTTCATGTTTTGAATTTTGGTGGAAATAATTTGTTCTCTTCTTCTTGATATGACTTTATAGGTGATATCAGTTGCTCTGTTCTCAAACTCTGATCATTCATGCACATTACGCGATTTATTGGTGCTGAGAGACCGGGACTACTATCTTCAGAAATAGTCTGACGTAAACCGAGAAGCTAGATATAAAAAAAAAAAGGTCTGATCGATATTAGCTTATAGATTTATTGGAGTAATGATTGGTGAATGAATTAAAATTTTATAATTAACGATTTATCAGTTAGCGAATTACTAAATTTTTCTTACCCCTAAATATTTAACATATCTATGGTAAATTCTAAAACTAAAGCCTCATTCAAATTTAATATTCTATTCACTTTTTAGGAAATAACGAGCAATTAGGGATGGCAACGGATCGGATCTGGACCGAATCCTACTAGATCCAGATTCAAATACGTTTTTCATACCTGGATCCAGATTCAGATTCATCGGGTCCATAAAAATTATATCCAAATCTGGATCCATAGGATACACCGGGTCCACGGATCGGATCTGTATCCACATGTAAAAAAATTTGCCTTGCTAAGAATTTTTTTTTGAACTGACAAACATTTTTTACTTAGCTATCAGTTTATTGTGTTTCAATTTTGAAATGTTCATATGAGATATTTTGTTCGTTGTCTCGTTTTGATTGTGAGATATTAATTGAAAATTTTGGACAATGACAATAGTTGTGAAAAATGCTGACTAGTATTTTCACAATACAGAACTTGCATGTGCTTGGAATCTTCACAGATGAAGTGAATATAATTTTAACTACTTGTCTACGGAGATGTTAGTCATTCCTAATATAACATTGATTTTATTATCGAAGTTACCTCTTTATTTTTTGGTTTTTGAGTTAATGCGGGGATAAATTAAACTTGTTTTGAGAATTAAACTTGCAAGGATGTGCTTAGCAATTTTAAGAAAATACTTATAAAATTACATTCTATGTTATGAATATATTTAATAAAAAATATACCCACGGGTCGGATCTGGATCGGATACGGATCTCAAATACAAGTTTCAGATCCCATCCGTCAGAAATGAATTCGGGTCCGATCCGGATTCGGATCCGTCGGATCCAAATTTTGAAGATACATATCCTATAAAATGGATCTGGATCCACCGGGTCCAGAATCCACTGTCATCTCTACGAACAACCATATCTTTTTTTTCAATTTAACTCAATTGCTCCGGACTCCTCGACATCGTCACTTCTCCATATCTTTTTTCAGAATTTGCATCTCAATTACTATTTGGTAATTGTCTCCATAATTACTACTATAGTTTCCTTTTCATAATTTTGTTGTTATACTTTGGGGTTATATTAGAGTTTGATATTGAATATCTGGTGTCCTATCAGTCATAGAGGGTATCGCAATAGAGAGTCAATATATGTGTATGTTTTAACCGATACATCGCCCGATAATTATTAATCTGACACTGAATTAACTTATATCTTATCAGACGACTAGCGAATTAGTACATTTAAAAGTCAAATCGTTAGGGATAGTTATCCACCAATAAGCAGCCCTATACATTAGGTAGTGAGTAAAAAAATATTTTTTTAGTATTTTATTATAAGGAAAAAATAGTTTCCTAACAAAACCTAACAATATTACGAAATACTTTTTTTTATTTCAATTAAGTTCCCTAAAGTACTTAAAAATTAACTGCATAATATTGGAATGGCAATGCAATAGGTATTGAATAATGCTTTGGACAAAAAAAAATCAAATTAGAGTCCTAATAAAAATAGAAAGGGTTGGCTTAGTTGATTAGTTGAGTGGTTTCCTTTATGGGAGACTTGTGATTGATTCGCATTGGGCTTGAAGCTTCAAATAATCACAATTTTGTCTTTTCATTCTCCTTCTCCTTCTCCGCTTTGATTTAAAAAATGAATTTTAAATAACCACGATTTCTTCTTTTTATTCTCCTTCTCATAACGTTATGACTACACATAGCTTATTTCTCTTTCTTAAAACACTTGAAATAATAATTATGAATTGAACACAAAGTCAAAACTAATTAATAAAGATGGTCAAGAATTTTCCATCAAAATTCATCTTAAGGTAATGATATTGATGAAGACGATAACAATAAAGGTAATTCTTAATGGTGTTATTTGCTCAATTACTCATTTACTAACGTTAACAGTATAATTAAGGAATTTGATTTTATTATTGTTCTGATTTTTCTTCTTGATTCTTTTGTAATCCCAGTTAATAGATGTCATAATCACATCAAAAATTGTCCCAAGACTTCTTTGTTTGTTGGGGAATGAATCTGTCCAAATCGGATTACTAAGCAACCTAATTTTGTAAATGTCATAAAGTTTTCTTCTTGCGGGCATTGGATTATATGCTAGCAAAAAAAAGTCTATATTATAGGGAAGTAAATAAAAAATCAACAAAAATATCTTATATTGAAGATTGTATTATAATGAGTTGAAACTTTAGATTTTTAATCTAAAGTTCATTTTGGCCAATTAGCAAATCAAGACATTGAGGTTGAAGTCATAATTCTTTCAACTTCAACTTCACGAAAGTATGAAGTTGCGAAATGGCAAAATTTAACTTTAAACTCTAATATAGTTCAGTAGGCTTGAAGTTAAATTTTGACAGAGCTCAATTTTAAATGAAGTTTGACATTATTAATCTCCGACTTTAAAATCAATTACATTTTATTTGAGATATTTTTTTAAAAATAAATTTCACCTATTCTTAAATAGGGTCAGAGAAACAATAATGTGTGCATTTCCCTTAGGACGTGTGATGGATAAAAGATAGCACACTTTGTTTCTTTCTAAAAATAAGATCTCTATGTTTCTATTGAAATTGATGTGTATCATTAAAGATGTGATACATTTTATGTGATTAATTTAACTATTTGATAAACATTTGAGAATAAAAGAAATTAAATATTTTGAATTTGTTATGAATATTATCATATATTATGGATCTATCTTTAGGAGAAATATTAGAGCTAATAACTTTGGGGCCAAGTCAATTCTCTTTTATAAATAGAGATATTTCTCTCATTGTATTTCATCCCTCATGAGAGATAAAGAACTCTTCTCCCTTTCTCCACAATATTCTTGTTCTAGTTTTGTTCTAATTTTAGTATTTTATAACACGTTACAAGCATGAGACTATGTCATCTCGAGCGAATACTTTTGAAAGTATCAAAAGTATAAAAAGCAATTTCCATGTAAGTTACTAATATAACTTTTGCTCTGAATTATATCCCAAAATTGGAAAAGGATACCATGATCTATTTATTGGTGGTTATAATCATTACGTAATTTTTTAATTAATAGTAATAAGAAGTAAGTAATCACAATTGAATCGAGCAAAAATAGTACAGAATTTAGTTTGTTGGCAAGTACGGTTAAATTACAAATTATGGGTTGTATCAATTTTGTTTCTGTATAGATAGCATATGTTTGCTTATTGTGGATTTATGCTAAGCTTTTTAAAATCACTATCTTTGTTTTCAATTTACTTCGAAGACCCATTAAGACTATGATTTACGTATAAAACCACCTGAAGTGGTGATATAGTCCTAGTCTGTATAAGACTAAATTACGCTTATAACCATTAGAAGTGGTAATTTTTTTATAGGTATATTGTGATAAAAATTGAAGATATGTTAGAGAAAATTTGTCTCGATTTGCTCCTGAAGTATCAATATCTTAAAAGAGCAATATTACGGAGAAAAGTCTATATGTTATAATTCATGCCTCGATTTGCTCTTGAAGTAGCAATATTTTAAAAGAGGTTATAATCTTATATGGTTAAGGCACGTTGAGATATGTTATGTTCCTGAAGAATGAAGACTTTTGATGAATGTTATAAGTACATATTCATTCTTTGAAGTGAATGTGACAATGTGAAGTAAAGCTTATATATACAGACGTGCGTTTAGTTGTGACGTTATCACAACTCACCTCCGGAAGAGGTAGAATAGTTGCGAAAAAAATATTCTAAATTTTTTATGCTTTACTCCCGAAGTAGTAAACTCATAATTCTGCTCACGAAGTAGTAAACTCATAAATCTGCTCCCGAAGTAGCAAATTTTAAACTTTACTCCTGAAGTAGTACAACTTGAAACTTTACTTCAAAGTAATAGAACTTTGAACTCTACTCCCGAAGTAGTAGAATATTGAACTCTACCCTCGAAGTAGAGAAATTTTAAGTTTACTCCTGAAATAGTAAGACCTTGAAATCTACTCCTTGAGTAGTAAGACTCTGGAATTTACTCTTGAAGTAGTAGCTCTGAAGTTTACTCTCGAAGTAGTAAATATGAAATTTACTCCCAAAGTGGTAAAACTTTGAGCTTTACTCTTGAATAACTTTGTAGCTTTGTAGGTTATAACAACGATTTTGTTGGTTATCAAATCCAGCATGCTTACTTTTACTTTTTTCATTAAGAGGCAATCGTGTGTACCAAGTCAAACGATTATGCTACTGCTATAACTTGATGTGTATGAAATACTCACAAGATCTATGCTCAAAAGAATGACTGGTCAAATAGCAATTATTTTTCATGAAATCATTTAAGATGTTCTGACAGATATTGTTATGTCTACGATATATTTATGTTGGGTAATTATTACCTCAATCTGATAAGCACCATATCTGTTCAAAGTGAAGTTATAATATTTTAAGATGCATGTCGTACTGCTAAGTGATAAAGTATTGACTAATTATCATTTATGGTGTGATAACATATTTGTGAAAATAATGTACTTCTTAGTAGATTAAATTTACTGAACAATTGATAATGATTATGGCAATTGATTACAACTACAACAACCATTTTGATAATAATTATTAGTTTGAGTCCTTTTTTTGTTTTTCATATATAAGGAGATATTTATGGATAGCCATTGAAATATATTACTAAATTATTATATTGATTACATAAGTAAATTGTTGTATCATAATAGGACTTATCATGATGTGTCAATATTTCTTTAAGATGGATACACAGAGTTGTTATATTTTAATAGGACTTGTCCAAACTTATCAGTTTTAAGTATATCACGTAGTTTGTTACATATTTAGTCTTCACTTTGTATTTTCTGATAATCTACTTATTTTATTTTGTGCATGTCACTTCATTTGAATATATGGATAAGATATGAATAACTTTCAAAGCAAGTTTTGGATTATAATTGAATTATGCATTTATTATTTCTAAATATTCATTCGTTTACCGTTTCCTTTCATGACATCAGAAGTGTCTAATTAAATTTTCTTCATGACATCAACAGTGACTAAGAAATATTTGATAGTACAAAATCAATTAAGGGCTCTAGAAGAGCTAACTACTTATCAAGAAGATCATGTCATTAGTAGTGTCCAAGCAATATGTGATTATGGAGAATAGATTAAATGCTCCTGAAAAGCTTATATAATATTATGTCATTCGTTCTAGATTGTAATATACAAAATTGTTATGATAGAAGCACAAGTTATAGTAAACCCGAAGTTTACTAAAGTAAATGACTATCATATTGAAGATATAAATGATTGGATGACTAAATATCTACAAAATCATAGTGGGTAAGAAATACGTATTTGAAATGTTACCCTCTTTATTCTCCAAATTGTACTGCACAAATATAAGCATGATGAAATCACATGTCACGATAAACAAGAAGTTTATTGTACAAAACAGAATTCATGTCATAGAAAATCAGAAGTTTACTAAAATAAATAGCACGTGACATGGTAAACCTGAAGTTTACTAGTACAAATAATTTTATCAATTGACGTGACAATTTTGGTTGTCCTGATTTAAATTTGATGTGCTAAGTTTGTATTCGGAATATATTGAAGAACTACAAGATTCTTCAAGAATTAATTTGCTTGTTCTCATGATAAGTTGATTATACTGACTAATGTTGGGATTGAATTTACTAAATTATAAAAAATATAAAAGGTGAATAAGGGCCCGTTCACATGTTATGTGATGTCTTAAATAGATGCATCGATAAGATGGTCACGTGTGTGTTTATTGTCAACTAGTAGTTTGACATATGCAAAATTGCTTGCTCAAAATAATTGAGTTGAGAGCACAATTTTCAGATTATGTAATCAAGATAATTCATCTTGTTAATACTGGCTTATATTCAAGCTGGTTTAGCGTTGAATGTCTCCGATAAATAACTAAATCATTGCGAATGAGAATACAACTTCATGTATTGATCTGAAATATGATATATTGCATACAACGACGTTTGTACGCTTCAGACTAATAAATTATGATAAATTCTCCCCTCATAATTGGTTCAAGGTCAGGAAATAAATGTTTTCATCTAATAGTTTTGTTGTAAGGTATATGATTAATGAATCTACCACGATGCACACAAATGGATTTTCCAACTAAGGTGAAAATGTATGTTAGTTTTTCTAACATAAGGGTAGAGAGAATAGACAACTAAGAAATATATTGTAAATTATCATCAGTATGATCCTCGTTCAAACGATAATTCAAGTCAAATGCTGGAAGCATTTGCTGACCCAACTATTTCATATTCCAGCTGCAATATGCTCCTACATGTCTCTGAAGGACATGATTTACAACATGCATGAATCATGGTAGACAAATCGGTTTCAAACGCAATAATCCTTGAAAAAAGGAGCAAATGATCAAAATAATTATAATAAGGAGACAATGTGCTCTTGAAGAGCCTACGACATAACACTTCATAAAACCTCATACGAGGTTCAGGTACCTGAAAAAAATAATGAAGTGATAAGATCTGAGTAAGTTGTGTCTAATTGTAAACCAATACAAAATGATATCTCGTCGATGATATATTTGATACACTATAGTGCGCAATATTATATAATATTATGAGGATATGAATTCTACTTCTCTTAAAGCATATTGATGTAGGGATAATTACCAAGTAGATACATCTTGGTAAATTTACTGGACATGCAATCATGACATGAGAAGATGTCATGTAAATTAAATACTAAATGAAAATTGTCTCATCCTATATGAGTCACGTGATAAAATTATATGATTTTTTTGAAGGATTCAAAATGCTCGAAGAATATACAAGTTATTGAAAAACTTGTTTGTAATCCATAAATGGATTAAATAAACTAAGATTGATGTATTGAAATCACCTTAATAAATATTTATTGACGAGGGGTATAAAGATGACTCTGTTCAAAATCTTTCATAAGGTTGTGCAAGTTGCTGACTTAAATGTGATTGAAGATTTTGAAGAGTTTTCGAAAAGCAGTAGACTACCTGCTAGATGAAGTTGAAATGAGAAAACTAGATTGGTAACGAAGTACCATATATTTATTCAATTGATGCATTTATTTATCTTGCTATAACTATGAGCATGGTATAATTTATTTCTTACACGAAGATACTGAAATAAGATCAATTGCATATTGTCGATTTGATGAGAGATTTTTTCCAAAATTAAGGAGAGAATAATGAAATAAAAAGGGAAATTTTGGGAAAATCCATCATCGTCTCATCTCGATCTGCGTGCTTCTATTAGTGAGCAAGAGGTCCAAAAGATTATTCACTTGCAGAAAATAGCAAATCAAATGTCAGCATTTACAGATTTGAAAAGGATTATTGAATCACGTATCCCTGCAGAGAATGTCCCAATTCGGATTGATGTCCCTGCAGGACCATCTACTAGTGTCATAACAAATTAGTCCAAAAGCACGCCTGAAGCGTGATAGACCGTTGGGTTCTAAGGATTGAAATCCTAGAAAAAAATGGTCAAGATGACACTAAGAAATAATTTCATAAAGAAATGCAAGATTTGATCAATCCTGATAATCTTGAAGAATTTAATGAGTCGCAAACTCAAGAAGTGAAGAAATATCAATAAATCCAATTGATGTTGTGACTATTTGAATCGCTTGGAAATAAATGCGGTTTGAAATACTCACAAACTTATATGAAGATAATGCAGCATGCATTGCTCAATTGAAGTGAGGATTCAGAAAAGGAAAAAAACACATTTCACCAAAGTTGTTCTTCACACACGAACTCTAAACGAATGGTAATATCAACGCGCAACATATTCATTCAAGTGATAATATGACTGATTTATTCATTAAGTCTCTACCAACTGCAACTTTCGAGAAGACGGTGCACAAGATTGGAATACGAAGATTCAAGTATTTGGACTGAAGTTCTCATCGGGAGAAGTTAATGCATGTTGTTCTCTTTTTTTCATATAAGGTTTTGTCCCACTGATTTTTCCTTGTAATATTTTTAACGAGCCAACTAAAATGTGTATTTTTTTTCTTCACTAAAATTTCCCTACTGAATTTTAATGAGACATATTATCTATCAAATAGACATCTAAGGAAAATGTTATGAATATTATCATATATTATGTCTATATTTAATATAAATATTAGGACTAATAAATTTACACCATGTCTGCTCGTTGTATTCTACAGAATTGAAAATGTTTGATAAGGTTAATTTTTTTTCATTTAAAGTTCAAGGGGCTTTAAGCATTATTTTTAGATTTTAGATGTTTATAGTTAATTCATGCTTCGTAGGCCGAGAGAGAATAAAGTTAAACCCTTGCAAACCGCAGCTTAAACCCTTTTGCTGCAATTATCAGAGTAGAAAGCAGCGAAAATGGGGAAAGACGATCTATGGGATGATTCAATCCTCATCAACGCCTTTAACGATGCCGTATCCAAGTACAAGGTTCTTCCCCTTCACTCTACAACCTATGAAATTCATACTTCCATTGCTCATTTCAGCACACTTTCGACATCTATATATATGCATATGAGCTGTATTTTCAGTTTTTTTGCTTTCAATACAGTTCTGCTGAACCCGAACCCGTTAAATTACTCTCATTTTCAGGTGTATTAGTAATCTAACTATGCGTATTTTTCCTCTATTTGCTAGAATTTTGGACTTTCTTGCTATATTGTTGGTAAATGAAACCCAATGGATATGGAAGATTCATTTAACCGACCAATTTTGGAATTGACGGTAGCTCTTTTTATAATATTGCATATACAATTGCCTGCTTTCTCTTCTGGCTTTATGTTTCTTTCCCACGTATCTTCTCACCACCATGAAAGAATCCAACACTTTCCTTTTGCTGGTTACAAAAATAATGCTTCAGTTATAAATATTCTGGAAGAACATTTAAGGAAACCCATTTTTTTTTTGTTAGTATGGACTACCCACAGGAAGTTCGTATGGGCTACAGTGTTGATCCCTTTGTATTTGGGAAAAAAGGAATATGGTATGCGATACTGAAGGAGGTTTACTAATGTAAGAGTGCCATTTGGTCTTTATAATGGTTGTTTTTCGGGCCATCTTGTGCGTACCTCCACTATTCAACCATGTACCTCCTAACTCCGACTAGCACAAATAACGGGTAAATCCCTGTCAAGGCTTAGGCAGAATAGCAACGTAGTTGATCTCTTTTAGGTTGGAAATTTTCTGGTTGACTTGCTATTGGCCTTTAGTCTTGAGCAAAGCTCTATGCAGTTGGATATTGTGAAGAGATTGGAAGCATTAAGTTGGACAAGAGAAAATAATATTTACTTGAGGAGCCATCATTTCTACTTTAATTGTGCTTTCATATATTTGACTTTGGGTTCTAGTATGTCAAGGGAAATAATTTATGGTGCTCTCTGCTGCCCGTGTTTCTGAAATTATTGTTCTCAAGTAGTCAGCTGGTAAGCTATGCGGGGTAGAAAAGAATAGAAGCAATGTGGATTCCGTTATATTGTGTAGTAGGAGTAACACTAGAGAATTGCTTGGTGCTGGAATAAGGAAAATGAGGGATAAAGAGGGGAAACTGCTGCTTTCTGTTATGAAAGTGAAGAAAGCATTTCCTACATATATGTACAAGCGAGCAATGCTTAGTTTAAAGTTCCTTTAAAGTAATTTTTAGGGAATAGGGAACTACTACTACCAATAGTCCCGTTAAAAGAAACTATCAAGGATGTAGTTCATTCTATTTACTATGTCTTGGGTTTGAGGATGTTATGGGAGATGTTTTGTCTTAATCTGAGTGTTAAGTAAAGTTTCCTGGGTGCATCTTCCATTTTGCAGGCTGTTTTCACATGTAAAGTTGGTTGACTAATTTCTTTTGTCATTCTTACATTAAATCTTGTTGAGCACGACTTTAGTTTGTTTTTATCTCTGGCATGCTGGATACCGCAATTGAGTAAAGTATCTCGGCTCCTCTTTCTCCCCCCTTTTCTATTCTTTCTCCTTCATGATCATCATCCATTACATCCTTTTGACTCCACTACGTTTTTGCATCGGCCGGAATATTTTGACTCCTCCAGCTTCCCTAGCTTCCACACAACCTGCTTTTCTTTCAATCTCTCCAAATCAATCCTCATCTCGACCCCTTCCATAAAGAGAGTCAAATTTAAGCCACAGCTGCTATTGCGTAGAGCCTAGAGGCAAACACAATACTTGTTTACTGACTGTTTTCATCTCTTACTCCCTTTTCCTTTCTAAGAAAATTTTATGTGCTTCTCTTGATGGTCTTCTTTCTAATTTCCAGGTTATGCATAGTGAAGGAGCTAAACTTAGCAGCAAAGAGGAGAACTTGACAGCTCCTGATGGCGGAAGCAATGAGCTTAAAAGGTCCATATATGACTCAAATAGAGTGATGTTTCTGTTTTCTTCTTTCGAGCTATGTTAGTGATTAAAAATTATTATAAAGGAAATGCTGCCACTACCAGCTAAGAAGACTTGGACATATCTAGCCGATGGAAAAGTTTGTTGTTTCTAGCTCTTAGTCAATTGGTGACTCGAATTGAGTGATATTAAATGATCTTAAAATGTCTATTCATGATTTGAATTAAATGATATTTTGTTTTTATCTCTTCTTCGAGCTTTTTAGTGTTGAAAAATCAATACAGAGGGAATGCTACTAGCTGCAAAGATTTGCACATATCTAGCCAATTGGAGAAGTTTGTTATTTTCTAACTCTTTTTATTACGTGGTTCTTTTGAAATTGATGCATCTTGAGATCTCTGCTAGGAGTTGATGCTTTCTGTTAGGATGTCAACTTAGTGCTATGTTAAGTACTTTTACTCTGCCTTCCTAATAGGTGGCTGATTAAAGTTCTTACATATTCTTGTTGGTAGACTTATAGGTCAGGTATCGATCTTTCTGATGATTTATTGTTGCAATAAGTTGCTTCATATGCCACACCTTCCCCTGTTTATTGCTTTTATTAAACTTTATTGTCCTCCCTGTAGCCACTTCATTTCTTTTTGTATGCTTCACATATGCCATCTTAGGTAGTAAATATACAAAGCCACTTTCTCTGTCCCAATTTATGTGAAGGAGTTCGGAGACGAGGGTCAAAACACTTAATTTTGACTATGAATTCGGGTATGGATTCTTCAAAATAAAATTTACATATTTGAAAACTACTCGAAAAGTATTACAAGTCAACATAGTTGATGATTCAAAATATTTTAAAAAATTTAAGAAAATTGTTAGTTAAAGAAAAAACTGATTGACTCCCCAAACTGTAACCCCTTCACATAAAATGGGACTGACGGAGTACTTCTTTTAATAAACCTTTTCAAGTTACATCAGGGAAAAAATAATTTAATTGTCGGGAGACTGACATCTCCTTGATTCCTCTTTGTTTTGTTTTCACATGTGTGGATGAAGCAGTGGGGAGGGAGATGATAATAGCAAAGTTGCACCAGATACCACTACAGAAATGAGGGATGCAAGCAACCTTCCATCAGTAAAAGAAAATTCCTCTTTTGAGGCAGTTCCCCCTGAAAACCATACTGGTCAATTGAATGAGCAAAGCACACAGGATAAGGCCATAAAGAGCATCAGTTCACAGAGTTTAGAAGATTACAACCAGTTACTCTACAAATATTATGAACTTGAGGATCAAAGGCAAAAGATTTTGCAGCAGCTTAACCAGTTTGGCATCTGGGGTGATCAAAATTCTGGTTCTACTTCACAAGAACATCAAGCTTATGCATCGCAGAATTTAAATCAAACAGAATCTTCTTTCTACTGCCCATATGGATGCCAAAGTTGGGTGTCTCCATGCATCACATCACCTTATTGTTTGGGTGGAAATCAGGATGACAAACCATGCGATGCTTCTTTACAATGTGTTCAGAAAAAGAACTCGTCTCCTCAAAACCCTAATTTGGTTAATATAGCAATGGAAGCTGCAGAAAAAGCACTCTCCTCTTTAAAGCAAGCTTCTAACACGGCTTCACTGAATTCATTTGCGAAGGAAGGTGAGCAGCTCTCAGGTACTTGAGTGCATTACTGTTTCTTTTTAATGTCTAGGGTGTGATGTGGTAGTGACTGGAAGATCCTTGCATTTTGTTTACTTTCGTTTGCTCTGGAAGTGACCACTGTGGCTAAATTTCTAAGGTCTAAAAGAAACCAACCAGGGTTGAAAATTTTTATAAAGACAAGAACTTTTATGCTGCTGGGCATATATACTGTATCAGGTTTCGTGAGGTTTAGATTAACTAGAAACATTACTACGACAAAAAGAAAAGTTTAACTAGAAATATCATGTTCCAAATCTTGGTGATTTCTTCCCATATGTTCAAATGTTGGTGGACCGAGTTATCCGGTAACTGTGCTGGAGGTAGCAAGTACCTATGAAATTAGTCAAGGTACACACTAGATGACCCAGACACCATGGTTATAAAAAGAGGTTCCAACTCTTGAGACGTTGTCTCTTCGATACTGAAAGGGAAAGGAGAAGTTGGAAGGAAGGGAGTAAGGGAGACCTCTGTGGAAGGAGGAGAGAAATCAATAGATGTCACGAGGGAGATTGAGATGCCAAAATCAGAACACCAAAGAAGGAGACACGTGCCTGTGGAGAAGGCAAGAGGAAGAAGAATACTGAGATTAAGAGGAAGCTGGCAAAGACAATGATGGATGCATGGATCGAATGTTGGAGGATGTTGACGAAGGGTAGACAAGAGGGAGACTAGGAGAGCTGAAACATGCAATATTTTGTGGCCACTTTCTGTTGTTCGGTGCGTAGATGTGAAAGAAACCTTAGGGGTCTTATACTTTTGAGGTTAATTTATCATGATTAAACTATTTTGGTATTTCACCGCCGCCTTTTTCGTATTGAAGCTAGTTATGTGTTGCAAAACTCACATTGGCAAACTTATACTTCTAAGGTTAATAAAAACAATTGTACCAAGGGTGTGTGGAGGAGAATCATGAGGTCTCAGGTTCAAATTCCAGCAGAGACAAAAAACACTAGCTGATTTCTTGTCAGTGCCTATGTTGGTGGATGGTAGTAGGCACTTGGTGGAATATTCGAGGTGCGCGCAAGCTGGTAAAAAATCATTGTCATAAAAAAAAGGTTAATAAAAACAGCCATTTGTGAACATTAACAAGTTGTGCTGAACTTTGTCCACTGTCATTCAATAGAGCTTGAGAGTTACCCGGTACCTTGGTGGGCAGAGTTGCGGTGGTCCTTGTGCTGGTGGGAGTTAGCTGGTACCCAGTGGAATAGTCGAGGTGCGAGCAAGCCGGTCCGAACACCATCGTCATAAAAAAGGTTGATGAAAACGACCATCTGTGAACATTAATGAGATGAACTGAACTTTTGTCAACTGTTGTCATTCAATAGTGCTTGAGAGTGAGCTCGAGCTTGACACATTTAATAAACGAGTAGAATACGAGCTTATACGTGTACTACCAATAATAAAATGAGAGATGGTAAGCGTTTCATATGTTCTTTGTCTTCCCAATAGGTCATGTTAAGATTAAGTAAATTTCAAATACAACTTATTGGGACAAATTAGAAAGGGAAGAGTGTCACATAAGATTAAATGGAGAGAGTATTTTCTTTTCTATCATAGCTCGCAAATAGAACACTACTCGAGCAGCAGCTGACAGATTTATGACAACATTTCAAGGGAATCATCTCCCATTGTAGCACTAAGGCTTTTTCCTGTCTTAGATTTCCTTTTAGTTGTTCGGCAACTTGGAAAATAGTTCACAAGTTTATAGCACTCCTGTATTCAATTTCCTGTAAGAGGAATCCTGTTAGTCATAACTATATTTACTTCAGTAGGCTTGTGAAACTGGTTCATACAGAGATAGACTGCAGTTCAAATTTTGACTCCAAGATGCAAGGCAGATTTTATCTTCCAATTCTTAGTCTCTGTAGATGAACGGAATGAACTCCTAGCTAGATACTTTCATTTGGAACCTTTTGGTAAACTGTTTATGGGAAACGACTTTGTTCTCAACTATTACATTTCTAAGGAATCAGGGACAGAACAGACTCTGTAATAACTATAGCTGAAGTCATTGCCCTTCTTTCTACCTCAAGTGAACTCAATGCATATTTATGGGGTCAGAATCACCTTTCATTTATGCAAATAAACAACTTTTCCACTGAATACGGTGAAATACAAAACTGACTTAGCTGGTAGCTTAGTTATCTGGAAGGAAAAAAACACTTGATGAAATATCTTTTAAGTTCTTCTCTTGCTCCGTCGATGTTCTGGGCCATTTTTTTCTCCAATAAATGAAAAGTTTGATGCTCTGGGCCATAATTAGTTGGCGTGTATCAAAATTAGTTGGCGTGACAGATTTCTTATATTTTGTTGACGCTTGTTTAATTTAAAAACCACCTTGATCATTTGCATTGGAGATACAAAAACGACATCTACCTATTCACCAAACTTGAGTGTGTAAATAGTTTATTAATGACCAAAAAAGGAAAAGGGAAAGCATACCATACATATATAAAGATGTAAAACTGAAAAGACGAGACAAAAATATGACTACTGCTAGGAGCATCAGCATCATATAATACAATGAGGATCTCAAATGTCCTTGTGTTCCTTCAAAAACTTTTGTTTTACTTTTTCTAATTTCAGGAAAACAAATAGAGATGAATCCTGTTACTGCAGAGAACACTGATGGCTTGGAGAAGGATCTAAAGGAAGTGCTGAATGCATGGTACTCTGCAGGCTTTCACACCGGAAAGTAAGTTTATGTGAAGTTCGATTCGTCAATGGATGATCTGTTTTGCTCCAGTTTTCCTTTCTGTGGAAACTGATACTAACACATCAAACTCTTTCAAATGTGGTAACTTAATGAAAAAACTTGATAACAGGCTGTGTCAGACTGACACCATGCAGAATATTTGCTTGAAGTTAAAAAGGACCTATATCACCTCTTCAGTTAGTTTAATAAAGGTAAGCTGCATGAAGTGCTTGCTTGCTGACCAGCAGAGACAAAAAGGGGGGGGGGGGGACACATCTTTTCATCATCTGCCTAAGATTTAATGGGTAGAGTTACCTGGTACCTTTGCTAGTCAGAGGTTGCAGATACCCGTGTGATAGTCGAGGTGCGCCCAAGCTGGCCCGAACACCAGCACTATCAAAAGAAAAAAATACCTTTAACCAGTAAAAATTCCAGGTGTAGGTCGAAGGTAGACGACAAATATTATTTTAAAAGGCTTGTTACTTTATCTTTTCTGATGCGAGTATTTGAGTACTTTAGTGATTCCATTTTAGTTAGATTTGTAGCTCAACCCCGGCATTTTGGATGTGATGCAGGTATCTTTCTGAGCAATCCAACAAGAGACATGGCTAACTTCATACCGGTGTTGCTGCTCTGCAGTTACCATGGAATATTTTCCCTTGTAACTGGCTCTAGTAACTTGGAAGTGTTACCGAGCGTGGTGCTGTCAAATCGACAAATCTTTTTGTCCAAGAAAAAAGTCATGTATTAATGTTACCGAGACGTTTGCACACTAGAAGTGGAAGTTGTGATGCAAATAGATATTGTTAGTTGATATTTCGAAATATTGAAATGACAGCTTTTTTGGGGGGAGATCTCGAGGAGAATGTTTTTGCATATCGATCAATTTTAGCGAATAACATAAGATAATACTATATATAGTTCTATGATTTTAGAACTGCGTGATTTTCACAAAAAAGATAGTGTAGTAATGCTTTACCAGTTTTAAACGTACCTCGGTCAATGATGAATATTTGATAGACACTTCTATAGCTGTCTGGAAAGATACATTTTGAATTTCATATTGGAAAGATAGACCTTTATGGCTAGCATGACTTTCCTTTTCTTTTAAAATTTTCTTTCTAATACTGTTAAGTTGAAAGATTAAATAAAACCTTCTAAGACCTAAACTGTAAAAATTACGAGGCTAAATTATAAAACCTTTTAACAAAAAGGAAGAAAGAAAAAATAGGGAACGCCAATATAGACATATCCATATAAAAATACTTTCAATGGAAAAAAATAACAGATGTTACAATCACATGTTCTAGTAATTTGTTTGACCTTTTACTCTTCATAGAATCAAATAAGTTATAAAATTTGATGGTTTGTATTTTTCAATTCGTTTTAAATAATTAATATAGCTTATGATAAGCGCATCCCTATGCATCAATAGCTGATTACCGGGTGCGAACATGTAACATATAGGCCATGCGGAACAATTTTACCTTTGTTTCAGTACTCTTATTCATGAATTTAATTTATATATTAGATAAAAATTAATCAAGTCAAAATTCTCAAAAATAAGAGCTGTACTTTTCTTCTACAGTTAAAACCTTTCTATAATTTCCATTAATTATAATAGCATTTCACTATAATACCCTAATTTTCTTCGAAATTAATTTTTCATGTAATATTTTATTTCTCTATAATAAAATTCTACCTATAACAGTAGTGACATTCATTATAGCGATGTGCTTTTTGTAAAATTATATCTCTATAACAGCCATACTCAAATATGTAACAATATTTTGTAAGAAATATATTATGTATAAAAATAAAATATTAAAATATTTATGTTAAACTCTTAGACAACATTCAAGAGAAAACTATTGAATACACTTTTGTTAAAAGCTTGGACAAAATTATTCATCAATGCAATATTTATATTATCACTAACGACTGAAATTTATGAAACAGCCTATAATTGTAGAATTCTTACGTCAAACTTAAAATATTTATGTTCTTAATTAATTTAAATGCATATATTTTTTAGATTTTAATTCTTTATCGGTATGGTGCAACTAGTTATGAATTTATTAGTAATTTACTAGTTTTTTCAATTTTTAATCAATGAGATTAGTTGAGGTTTTAAAATTAACAAGTACAATATATATTATTTTCGTTTAGAACATAAGAAATACAGAAAAAATAATTATTTGCGTACTTTTATTTATAACAACTAAATGAAATCTAAATATCAAATGTCAGTATACATATATAACAACACCTCACTATAGCAGCCATGAAATTTTCGGACAAACGCTGTCATTATAGAGGTTTGGCTCTGAAATTGAACTAGGTCGTAAATTTTAGAGAAATGCATGCTAGTAGTCATAATATTATCTTGGTAGTTTCTTGTCTTTCGATTTATGTTACTATTTTTTTTGTGCTTTGATTATCGTTCTACATGCTTGTTATTTTTCACTTCGTTGTCTTATTTTCTTGCTGCTATTATTTCTTGTTATCATTGTTGCTTTCATTTCTATTTGAGTCGGGGATCTATCGAAAACAACCTTCCTATCTGTTAAAAGGTAAAGGTGATGTCTGCCTACACTCTACCTCACCAGATCTCACCTGGTGGGATTATACTATTAGGTATGTTGTTGTAACATGATACTAGTAGATTGTCATGGCGTATGCATAATTTTTCTGCTTTGAAAAATAGTTTTTTGTTTTTAATATAAACTGCTAAAATTAAAAAAATATGGACTTTTAGGGATTGTAAATTTATGTGATAAGTAGCATCTAAAAATATGTGTATGAAAATTGAAAAGACAATTCTTCATTTTTTCTCTCACAGTTGGGCCAATTTCTAAATAGGGTTTGTGTCTCTGCCAAAACCCTTCTCCTCGCACGCTCGATATGTTCTTGTTGTTTCAGGTTTTGAATACTCAACTCCATCTCCTGTTAAATATAATTCAAAGCTAAAAGCTGAAAGGAACTCGAAAAGCATTTAATTCATGTATTCTCCTCCACTTATTTTTATTTTTTTCATGTTTATACGAACTAATTTTCTGTATAAAAACTGAGTCTTGGTGACGGAGTTCTCTTACTTATTTTTCCAGTTGGTTTCTTCAACACAAGGATTTCTACCCTTTATATTTGTTTCTTTCAATTTGACATCAACTGGGTCTCTGTAAAAACCGAGTCTTGGTGGTGGAGATGTAATAGTACTTTTGCTTGTTTTATATTCCCTTAGTTTATTAATTGGTTCTTGAACATGAGGTTCTTCTCTTTATTTTATGAGCAAGTTACATATTTGGCTGGTCGCCCAAAAATACACATTTGTTAGCTAAATATACAAAATATATACACTATTATGTTTCATAAATGTATATTTTATGTATAATGTACATTAATATACAAAAATATACATTTTCTGGCTATTATTTTGGTGGGTGTCTATTTATGTCAATTTCTCTTGTGTTGCAATTTTTTGTGCGGCTGTGAGATTTTTCTGAGATATAATTATTTTTTCACAATCATGGCTGTCGATAGTTTAGTGAAAAAATGGAGGAAGAAATTTATGCTGGAAGAAGCAGAGGCTCTTCAAAGGTGAAAATTACACTCCTTGATGAGGAAGACCAAGAAGAGGCTCAAATTGATGACAATGGAGATGTTGATTCATATGATGATGATGATGAGGATGAAGACAAAGAACCTGTGGGGTTAGGGGTTCTTGAAAAGCCTGAGAATTCATGGTCGTTGCTACGGGAGTTATTTCCAAGCAAAGCTGGGGGTACTCCTGTATGTTTAGAAAAGCTTTTTTTGTTGATTCGTTTGCACTATTTTCCATATTTATTAGGGTGGAAAGGAACTTCAAGTGTTGATTGAGAGATAGTTTTTGTTTCTGTAAATGTAGGCTTGGTTAGACCCAATTAGCTTGCCAACAGGGAGATTGTGTCTTTGCGATTTTTGTGGCGAGCCTTTACAGTTCGTGCTTCAGGTATATCTCTTTATGTTCTTGCGAAAGTTACAACTTTTGCTGTATGATGTATCTTATATATCATTTAGCCTACAAATTGGTGTCATGGATAGGAAAACATTGTCTGATATACAAAATGGAGCAAGAAGCAAAGTCACAGGATTTTGTATTTGAAATTTAGGGAATAATGTAGATAATTCTTGGAATATATTTCATTAATTCATGTCATAATATGCTTAAACACTAAAAAGTAATTACCCAAAGAAAAAGAAAAAGTTTAACATCACTCAAGTTAAAAGTTACAATCTAATTTACAAAAGACAATATTAAAAATCTAACTTGATGTTACATATCATAAAGGTCTAAATCTAACTGTACAATATACAATACAAGAGAGATGCTGTTCTTTTTTCTCATTTACCTTTTGGAGTTGGTCAAATGGTACTTTTTCTTCCTGTAGGTTTAGGATTTTAATTGTTAACTACTAATAAATACATAAGGTACCACCTTAGCCCCCACCCACCCACACAAAAAAATAAATAAAGAAAATGATGTGTGACTTGTGTCCACCAAAGTTCTCCTCCAAAGTGCATTTTCCTGAGTGTTGAATCTCCAATGGCATTTCATGAAGAGAAATTCATTAACTAACTATGATTTTAGGTTCTTGATTCCTAGTCCCCCATTCCTTTTGTCTCTGGTCACTGTTTTCCAATTTATAAGCCACACTGGATTTGCTTGCTTATTGCCTTGCCAAAGAAAGTCTCTCATTAATTTGTCATGCGCTTCAACTTAATAGTTTCCTTGCTGCCTATTTTTCAATCGTGTGTTACTTATTTCTGCATCATATGGGCCCTCCATCTACTTATGTACAGGCTCTCATTTCTACCATTTGTCCTCTTTTTGGTTTTTTCGTTGTGGCAGAAAAGATTGGAAAGAGGAAACTGAATTTGTGTTCTTTCTTTTTTGTTAATTTCACTTATTGTAAAGGTTTACGCACCACTCACCGAGAAGGATTCGACTTTTCACCGCACTTTATTTCTCTTCATGTGTACATCAATGGCCTGTCTCCTTAAAGATCAACATGAGCAGTGGAAAAGGAACCAAGACAAGGCATCCAGGAGGTATTTCTTCGCAATTGAATTTTGTGTTGTGACTATAAACTGCCCTGCTTATGTATCCTTTCATCCAACTCTGATCACTTGAATGTGTTTTTTCTAGTGTCAAGGTCTTCCGTTGCCAATTGCCCCGTTATAACTCTTTTTACTCCAGTGAGCCCCCGAGAAATAATGGGAAAGATAAACCTTCTAGTGCTGGAGGTAATTCCTTGGAAAGATCTACTTTTTCATTGGTCAATGACTCGAGATTACAATTGGTTTCTATTAAGTATTTGTTATTATATTCTTTCAACTCCATACTAATTGATCACCCAAAAATATTTACACATTGTCCTGGATTCTTTGTAATACATCTTATTTTGCATTTTCAGCTGTTCTTTGTGGCTGGTGTGGTACCTGGAAAGGAGATAAAGTTTGTGGTGGTTGCCGAAGAGCACATTACTGCTCCGAGAAACACCAGGTCAGCAACGTGTACCGTGCTTGCTTTGCCCCTTTCTGTTAGGATGGGAATTTTCCTAAATGAATCCAATTTGCAGGCTGTTCACTGGAAATCAGGTCACAAAAGACGCTGCTTACCCTCGAGCATTTCTCAGGATGCATCTGAACCTAGTAATAATAGGACTGTTTCGGAGGTGCAAGAAGGTAAGGGTAGTAGATGTGTTGTTCATAAATCTTACGTAGCTGATATGATAAAAACGGTTAGAATGTTATATATTTAGAATATCACTGCATGAGAAATTCATGGAGATTTTAATCCTCGAGCAGTTGCAAGCAAGAGTCTCTGGCCGGAATATGAGATTGCAATTGCTGATGAATGTGAGGATACGATTTCTGATGATAATGGACAAGTGAACTCATTGATTTCTTCAAGCCGAGTGGATGAATCAATTGAGTCACTTATAGACAGCTTTGAGGTATGCAAGGCTATTCTAGATTTATAGTGATTGGTGATTATGGATATATCAATTATAGTTTTCGAATTCACATAATTGTTTCTACAACAGGGTGAAGATGACAAGAAGAGTTGGGCATCTTTTCAGGAGAGGGTATCTCGTACTCCTGAGCAAGTATTAAGGTGATTGAAGTACTTGCACTTTTTTTTTGGCTATATTAATTCTAAACACTGTATGCATGCGTAGATAAATCCTTCCTTGCTATCCCCCCTAAGAATTACGATCACATGACTTGTCATTGAGATTCAATCACTATCTTGGATAATAGGTATTACAAAGATGCTGGAGCGAAACCATTATGGCCAACGTCAAGTGGCCAGCCATCAAAGGCTGACATCCCAAAGTGCACCTATTGTGGCGGCCGTAGGGCTTTTGAGTTTCAGGTATAATGATGTTTTTGCTCTGCTTACACGTCTAGCTAGTGGTTTTGCAAAATGATTAAATTTAGTTGTATGCTTCTGGTTGTCTTGTAAGAATTGTGGCCAAAATTGTTGGTTGCTGTTTTCAATTAACTTTCGATTCATGCTCTTTTTGTCTGCTGCTTCCAGGTTTTACCACAAATACTGTATTATTTTGGTGTGGAAAATGATGTGCATTCTCTTGACTGGGCTACTATTTCTGTGTACACCTGTGAATCCTCGTGTGATGGACATGTAGCTTACAAGGAGGAGTTTGCTTGGGTTCAAATTGCATCTCAATCAAGCACAACTCAAAGATGAGGCATTGTCATATATTTACTTATTTTTTGTTATATAGACCCGTTGCTCTACCTTCACTTAAAGTACCAGACTTTTGGTAAGCGACAAGATTCGAACTCGTGCCGTGCTCCTAGACGCTCTAAAATTTTATTTTCCTTATTTTTGCTCTCAATTCATTTGAAATCTCCTTAATTTGCAGACATTTTGCATTACAATGTCAGTTATGAATGTCTTGTTGTAATAGGATGCTTTTCTCGTCAATGAAGAGGTGTTCAGCGTGATATTGGATTAATGTTCTTTAAACTTCACTTGCAATAGGAGTAAAACCTCCTTTTAGATGGAAAACATTTTGGAATTTTATGCAGATATCAGTTCGAGAAATACCTAAATAAGACATGCATGTACTGAAAAGATGTGAATTTCAGATATATTTACTAAAAATTCTAGGTTCTCTTCAAACCAAATCAACTAAACATTGGAAAGTTAATCTTCTGCTGGTTCATTAGATATACTACAATCAACAGAATGCACGCCTAGCAACCTTAAGAGGTCTCTCTTCGACAAGGTTTGATAAACACATATTTCACGATTAGCCATCTTGTTATATATATGTAGCCTAATATTCAAATACGCTGGAGTTTCAATCTCCAACACATGGTGTTTTGCAAGATGGGAGTATCCTTTGCTCCTCTTACGGACTAGAACACAGGAAAAGAAGGTACGATACGGGACAAAAGTAGGGTAATATTAATTGTCTTCACAGTTATTTTGGCATCCAAGGTCCTATATCTGCACTATATGTACTTTACACTAGAGGTGGCCAGTGGGCCGGGCTCGGGTCTGGCGGGCCAGGTCTGGCGGGGTCGGGTCTGGCGGGGTCGGGTCTGGCGGGGTCGGGTCTGGTGGGACTTGCTCCAGTCCCGTCCCGATCCCGATCCCGATCCCGTCGGAATCGGGTCGGGGCGGGGTCGGGTCGGGTCGGGATCGGGGCAAGTTCCGGCGGGTTTTTTTTTTTTTTTTAAAAATAACATATGTATAAAAAAAAAACTCAATAAACAAGATAAGATAGTGTAATAAAAACATCCCAAAGTTGTTTTTGTGTCTCTTATATTATTTAACAGACATGATAATATAAATACAATTGTCTAAAATCTAAATTGCAACTTTGTGGTGTTGTCCAAAAGTTGCAAATTACATAATAAAATTGCAATTAAAAAAATTACATTCTCAAAAAAATATGTTCTAATTGCTTGATGATTTCCTGTGGTTCTTCTGTTGGAATTGGTATTTGTTGGTCAAATTGATCCACGTCGCTTCCACCACCTTCGGATAAGATTTCGTTGTAGTTTTCGTCTTCTTCTTCATTGATCTCCGGTTGACCGCACCTTCTCCGCTCCGCTCGTATCCAATCTCTGAATAATACTGCAATTTCCAAGCTGTCTCCGGCTAATGAGTGTTTGTGGTCTCCTATTTGATATCTGCCAGCAGAAAAAGCGCTTTCGAACGCAGTTGATGACACTTGAATGTTCAAAACATCTCGGGCCATCAATGAAAGTGTCGGAAAGGTCTTCTCATTCCCCCCTCCAGTATTTCAGCAAGTCTTCATGTCCATCTTCATTGATAACTTCTTGGTACGGTACATAACCCTGCAAAATAAAAATATCCAACTCGCTAATTTGGTTAGTAGTAGAGGTACGGCCGTACATTCTATTTCTGAGGCTTTCAATACTAGTCGCAGAAACAACATGTCTTTTGTGAGGTTGTGTTGAAGATGAAGAACGTATGGAAGCCGGTAAGTTACTAACATTTTTTTGTTGATAAAATCTATATATTTTTTGCATTGGTGTTCTACGCTAGACAACACTTCTTCTTTAGTTTGTTCAATAGGTGGTGGGTGATTTAGATTTTTGGGACTTGGAGGTGGTAGTACTTCTATACAATCGTAAATAGTTTCAATTAGTGATTTAGTACAGTCTATTTTAATAGTCGGATTAATACATCACCAATACTATAAATAGTGGGAATAGGAATAAAATATTTTTATTTTGACAAACATTTTTAATAGCTGCCATATAAAATTTGGTTTTCCATATATTCACTAAGTAATAAAAATATTAGAGTTATATAAAACAACATAGTTGAAATAGTAGGATAATATATACCGGAAATTCTTTTGTTGCTTGAAAAAATTTCTCTAAAAATACAATAAGTTCGGAAATTTTTACCCAATCACTATCTACAATCATATAAGCTGAATTTTGATTATGAGAGTTAAAAAATAAAGTTATAGATTTTCTATAGTCATAAGTAACAAGTAGTTGCTCGTATAAAGAATTCCACCTAGTGGATACTTTTTGTGAAATTTTTCTATAAGATAGTCCACAATTGTGACAAGTTTTTTTATATTCTTTTCTACGTTGTACTTTATTACTTTTAAAAATAAAGTTTATAGCAAATTCTATTTTACTAAGAATGACTTCAAAAAGTGATAGACCATCCTTTACAATTAAGTTATATATATGGCACGCACATTTTATATGAAAATGATCTGAAAAAGATGAAGTTAAACTATTTTTTAAAATTGTAATTGCGTAATTGTTAGAAGAAGCGTTATCTAATGTAATAGTCATAATTTTATCGGTTATTCCGTAATAATGGCACACTTGATAAATATTATCTGCAATAAAAGTACAAGTGTGCCTATCATCTATATATCTATACGCTAAGATACGTTTTTGCATAGACCATTTATAATCTATCCAATGACAAGTTACAGTTAAATAATCATAGCCGTTAGTACTACGACCTATATCAGACGTGATAGATACTTTGCCATTAAAATGATATAATGAATAACGTAAATATTGTTGATATTCATGCGCAAATTTAAATACATCTCTCTTAACAGTTGATCTAGAAAAATCGTTAAAAGCAGGATTATATATATCTCTAATGTAATGAATAAAATCGGGAGATGAAGGAAATGAAAAAGGCAAACCCTCCACGGCAATTAATTTTGATATTGCTTCCCTATCTCTATGTTTATTGTATTTAGGGCCTACAATTCCCCCCGTCATAGGGTTAATTTGACCCTGTACTTGGTCCGGGATAGTATCAGTATGTGAACCTTGTCCCGATTGAGCGGGCGTTTGCGCACCTGGTTTTGAAGCCTGGTATTGGGCATACCTAGCTGGATGAGCACTTACTACGTATCTAATTAAACCCCCCGTCCCACCGTGACCTTTTTCAGTTTTAAATTTTAAAACATTTTTACAAATTTTACATATAGCTACTTGATTCTCTACGTCCCTATCAAAAAATGTCCATGCATCTGATTTTAATGGTCGTTTTGCTGGATCTCGTCTCATACTAGGGGGAATAAGAGGTATTTCAGTTGAAGGTGCACTAGTGGGTGTGTTGTCATAAACATTAGTGGGTGTATCATCGTCTAAATTAAAGTCTTCTTGAGTTTCAGAAAATAGCTCATCGTCTAAATCTAATGGTATTGTAGGAAAATGTTGAGTATCAACAAAATCATCCTGTGTAGGAATAAGATGACAAGAAGAAGTATCATTGCCCTGGTTGCCCCTACTAGAAGAAGCACCCTTACCCTAACCCTTAAACATACCTCTTAATCCTTTCATTTTAATTATGATAATAAATAATTAAAGATAATAAAATTAAGTGCGCTAAATAAAATAAACAGACAATAATAATTTAATGAAGGAACGAATGTACCAAACGCCGACGTGTAATCGAGAGGTTGAAAATTGAAACTTTGCTCGATGGAAGATCTTCAAGCTAGTTGCCAACTTCACTCCCAATTCCCAAATGAATAAATAAAATTGAATATTTAGCAAACAATGTAGACTTGTAGAGAGATATATTGTGATTAGAGATTGTAGGAAGATTTGTGAGAAAGATGAAGAGAAAATGAGTTATTTATAATTGAAAAATTGGGTTAAAGTGTAAATATAATAACTTATGACCTAAAAATAAATATTAAGGGGTAGAGGGGGGGGGTGGGGGGGGGGCCTAAAATGGCCGTTGCCCTACGGCCAAAATCTAAAATGGTCGTTGGTGCAACGGTTATATTTGCAAAGGGGGAGCTCTCGGGCGGGCTCGGGGCGGGAGGGCTCGGGGCGGGCGGGCTCGGGGCGGGCGGGACGAGACATTGTCCCGTCCCGAGTTCGAGTCCCGCTACCGTTTTTTTTTATGCGGGGGCGGGACCGGGGAGGGCTCGGGACGGAGTCGGGCCGTCCCGGTCCACTGGCCAGCCCTACTTTACACTGCTGGATAACATAAGCCAGAGATTGTATGACAGGATATACATGTTCTACATTAATAATTTTGTTACAAGATATATAACATTTTTCTTTTAAACGTAAACCTCTTACACCTTAGCTCCTTTTGCTGCTGCTGCTTTGATTTGGTCAAAGGTGAAAATGCCAAAACAGTCAACATCGTCCACGCTAACAGGAGGGGCTAGAACTAAATCGGATGCTGGAAGCGAATTCAATGGCTTAGTGAAGCTTTCTCTTGCACGTAATAATTTCTCAAGTGGTTCTCCAATCAAATCTAGAGGGATCTCAAAGCCGTTAATCTTCCTCTTCCCATATATAAAGGCGGGTCTCAGAACAACACCTGTTAAATTTCAGCAAGAAATGTAAGTACATAACCAACAAAAAGTTGTGGCTGCACTAGATTAGGGAGTAGTTCAGGGTCAGCAACTAGTAACAGTTGAAAGCACATAAATAACCTTGTCATATGGCATATAGGTTCAATCCACACCTTCCAGTTCTTACATGCTATTAGATATTTGTTAGGAGATAAAAGTATAAAACTCCCAGCCACTTTTGTCCATGTTAAATTGATATTCTTTCTTTTTTATTAACAAACGTGTTGCATACATGGTGCTACTGTACTCAGTAATTTCAAAAAACGAAACTGTAATTTAGAACAATTTTTAGAAATGTAAGCTTCAGACTGCCACAGGGCCACCAAAAAGAAAACATCTTTTGCAGTACCTGAGTTAGGGAATTTGGAACAAACTTCTGCTTTTCTTTTCCCTGTGAAGTAGGAATACCTGCAAGAAAAACAAAAGATTTAATGTAATTTACATTGAACAACTATAAATTCCAGACTTGTCATGAGTAGTTCTGGAGAAGTAAGGGAATAATGAGAAGGATAATATGATGTGAAAAAAGACTAGTTAAACCTGCCCTAAGAGTTGTTCTTAAACACATCAAAGCAGTACCGTACTGTTAATTTCAAACCGATCTTGCAAATTATGCAAACAAAATAAGGTGTAAGATGAAGTGGCAAAACCTTGAGTGGAAGAGATGACAATAAGCATTGCACTTGTCTCAAATAAATGAAATTGCTTTCCTATTAGGAACTAAAACAATGTCCTTTTGTCAGTCCATACCACCCAATACCAGAGTAATCAACCTCGAGTTGCTTCTCAAAAGGGTGGATTAATCGAAGTAAATAGATTTTGAGGTAATATTTTCTACAAGATATTTTTTTGGGTCGGGAAGAGCACCAAGTAGGCGAATCAATTATGAATCACTTACCGCAAGGTCACGAGTTCGATCCCCTGCATAAACCTTCTTGGTTGAGCCTGTCACACATGGCTTGACAAGTGTGGTTAATCGGCTGACGTGGTTTGCGGCTATTCAGTCGTCGATCCTGTTTCACTCGAGAGTAGCGGCTGCGGGTTCCTTCGTCAACAAAAAAATTATGAAACACTTACATACCAATCTAAGAGTACCAAAGAAACTCAAAAACCTAAGAACAAAAACTTACCAACTTATCCTTTCTCTGTAATAGCGGCAGACTCAAAATATACAGAATTGCCATCATACAAAAATCCTACTTTTTTTTTTTTTAACACCCATATTTTGTGATGCTCACGTTGCCCACTTTTTTTTCTCTAGACCGCGGCATTGATGTGCGGTTATATAAGATTAGACAAGATTTGAAATGTTTATACAAAGAGTACACAACAGATAAAATTATCTGTTTATGTAGACCTCCAAACGCACCGCTTCATAGGTGTGAAACATAATCATTGAAGGTACTAAAAGAGGATAATATGATGTGCAAAAAGGACTAGTTACACCAAAAATCTAGCAAACTTAAGCATTTTATTTCAATCTGGATGGCTTCAGCTTTTCCTTCAGCTGGTAAATGTCAATAAGTTAGAAGCGAAATGAGCGGAGTTTTTCTTCTCTTTAATGCTTAAAAAACGAGAAATAATTTTTTTAGCATCAATTTTCTCTAGCAACATATATCTTTAGCTCTGAGCTAAAGTAATAGTGGAGTCAACCATGTCTCACACTTCATCACAGGGATGCAGTGATTCATTATGTATTTTGCAAGTTAAAGTCAAAATGAAATAGAGAAGATAAGCCCGGGAAAATTATCAGCCACAAACAATTTAGCACTTTGACATTAAGAAAACAAAGCTTATCTTTGTACTTCGAAAGGTCTCTTTACCTTAACAGATTTCTTCATATAAACAAAGCGAAAGCTACTGACCATAATCTTTAGCAGCATTGACAGCCCAGCAAGCACTTCATCCCAGTTTGCATAGAAAACATCTCCTGCGTGATATGAAGATCATATGAGTAATCATGATTGGGTGGAAACTATTTCATTGAACTGCAAGAGAAAGATTTTAGCCAAAAGTCGAAACTACTTCCGCGTAGTTTTCACCAATGTAAAATCTTCACTTGAATTTATTGTCAACCTACTTAAGGGTATGATGAAGAAATGAACCTGCCTGTCATCCAAGTGACTTGATCCACCCATGAGCCTGAATAAGAAGGACGCCCCGACCTGTGTAGGAGATACTAAAATTTGAGAACCCATAATAGGTCAAAAGTAAAAACAGAAAATGTTTTAAGATCTATCACAACAATAAGTAAAAAGCTTTTTTTAATAATTGAAACGCTCAGTCAGATATTACAAACACCTGCTCAGACTTATGACCTCTATACCCTCTGATACTGCAGCCTTGCATATTGCTTTGCAGAGCCAACAAAGCCACTGCCTCCTATAACTACAATCTGTTGGAAAGAAAAAAGTGAATGACATCTACTTGCTGAAATTGAGACAGTTGTAAATGGATTTTGATCTCAAAAGGAGAAAAAGAAGATGCTTAAGTCATGAAGTGAATACTCGTTCAGTCTTCACATCCGCTTCAATATCAATTGCACCCGAGTTAGGATTCTCTCTCACAGCTTCGGCATAACTGCTTCTGGTACCAAGTCTGCAAGAACTAAAAAGAAGAGAAACATCGCGAACATATCAGGCTAGATATCTGATGAGCCCAAAGAAATTTTCATCAGTTAAAAACACATGAAATGTGGGGAAACGCTAATTAATCCATACATTTTTACTGGAAATCGTAATCCAGTTCTCAGAAACTAGTTTAGACTTTAGACTACGGCTGTCCAGTGGGCCGGGTCGTCCCGATGCCGCTACCCGCCCCGACCCCCTTAAAAAAATGGGATGAAAAATGTCGGTATCGGGTTCGAACTCGGGACGGGACTAGGGCTCATCCCGATCCCGACCCATCCCGCCGCCCGACCCGCCCTGTCCCTCTTTGCAGAAACTAACCGTTGCACAAACGATCATTTTCGATTTTAGCAGTTGACAACGGCTAGTAACGGCCATTTTGGCCCCCCACACCCCATAAATCCTCTCTACCCCTTAATATTTATTTTTAACTCATAAGTTAATTTATTTACAGTTTAACCCTATTTCTCAACTATAAATACCTCATTTTCCTCTTCATTTTTCTCACAAAATTTCCTACCATCTCTCTAATATCTCTCTACAAGTCTAAATTGCACACTAAATGTTGTATTTTATTTGGTAATTTCTATCAAAGTTCAAAAATTGGGAGTGAAGTTGACAACTAGCTTGAGGATCATCGAGCAAGGTTTCAATTTTCAACCCCGATTACACGTCAATGTAACATCGGCATTTGGTACCTTCGTTCATTCTTTAAATTATTATTGTTACTTAATTTTAATTATCGTACTTAATTTCATTGACTGTAATTATTTATTTGCATAATTATAATGAAACGAATTGACGTTTTTCTGTTAGAGGTACTAGGGGTAACAGGGGTAAGGGTGCATCTTCTAGTAATCCTAATTACGATGATTTCACTCATGTAGATGAAACTGATTTTTTTAATGTTAATATTAATATACCATTAGATCATGAGGTATATTTTGCATCTGAACTAGACTTTAATTTAGAAAATGAATTAGAAGATAATTTAGATACCACACCCACTAATGCACCTCCACCTCAGGCTTAGATTGAGTCTCAGGTTGAAACTAAAATTGAAATGCCTCATATTCCCCCCAGTATGAGTCGAAGACAAAAACAACGAAAATTAAAATCACTTGTATGAGATTTTTTATAGGGACATTCCTAATCAACTAGCTATTTGTAAAATTTATCGCAAAGTTTATAAAAGGTCAAGGTGGGACGAGATGTTTAATGAGACATGTAGAAAATTCTCACAAAGCAAGGTATGACCAATACTTGGCTGAAAAATAACGTGTGCAAATGCCTTCTGAGTCTGGACAAGGTTCACATAGTAACCCGACCAAGTACAGGGTCGAATTAACCCGATGACGGGGGGAGTTATAGGTCCGAAATATGATAAACAGAAAGATCGAAAAAATTTAGAAAAATTAGTTGATGTGGAGGGTTTGCCCTTTTCATTTCCTTCCTCTCCTGATTTTATTCATTACATTCGAGAAATATATAATCCCTCTTTTAACTATTTTCCTAGACCAACTGTTAGAAGAGATGATTTTAAATTTGTGCATAAATATCAACAATATTTATGTTACGCATTGTATCATTTTAATGGCAAAGTGACTTTCACTTCTAACATAAGCCGTAGTACTAATGGTAATGATTATTTAACTGTTACATGTCATTGGATAGATTAGAATTGGTCTATGCAAAAATATATATTAGCATATAGATATATTGATGATAGACACACTAGAGCTTTTATTTCAAGAAATATTCATGAAATTAATGAATATTATGAAATTAGTGATAAAATTATGACTATTACATTAGATAATGTTTCTTCTAATGATTCTGCTGTAAACATTTTAAAAGTTCGATTGACTCCATCTTTTCCTGATATTTTTCATGTTAGATGTGCATGTCATATTTATAACTTAGTTGTAAAGGATGACCTAAAACTTTTTAAAGACATCCTTGATAAAGTACAATTTGCTATCAACTTTATTTTTAAAGGTAATAAAATACAAAGACGCAAAGAGTATAAAAAAATATGTCATGATTGTGGATTACCTTAAAGGAAAATTGCAGAAGAAGTTGCAACTAGGTGTAATTCTTTGTATGAACAATTAGTTGTTGCTCATGAGTATAGAAGACCTATAACTTTATTATTTAACGCCAATAATAAAAAAATCCAAGAGATATGCTTGTAGATGATGATTGAGAAAATATTTGGAACTTAATGTATTCTTAGAGAATTTTTTTCTAGCTACTAAAAATTTTCTGGTATTTATTATCCTACTATTTCATGTATGTTATTTTATATAGCTCTAATATTTTTGCTACTTAATGAATATATGCAAAAACCAACTTACGCTCCATCTATTAAAAATGTTTTTAAAATTAAAAAAATACGTTTTTCTTATTTTCACTATTTATTTTATTGGTGTTGTATTAAATCCTACTATTAAATTAGACGGTTGTAAAATACTTGTTGAAACGATTTATGAAAGCTTAGAAATACTTCCAACTCCAAGTCTAATAGACCCAACTGAAGAACCAACTTACGAACCAACTAAAGAAGTTATGTCTAGCATACACACTGAATGCAAATATTGTTGAAAATTTACTAATGTGGAATTAAGTTTATCCCATTATTTATGACTCGAACAATTGGGGCCCCGCACGTCGAAAACGTCATTTCCACACACGTGTACAATAGTGCCAAGTATCGTAAATTTATTAGTGAAAGAGATATTGGTACGTACGTAAGACGTTTGAGACAGAGAATGATGGATGGTCGTTGGTCAAATGACAAGTATTCCACGTTGGTAAACGAAGGAAGAAGTGTAAGATGAAACGAGTCGAAAATCGCCGCGGAGTCGCTAAGGGCCGCGGCGCAGCCCCATCGAAGCCGAGGCGCCGGAGTGCCGCGGTACCTCCCAGGCAGCTCCGCGGTGCTAATTGGGTGGTCAGCCACTGGAGCTGCGGCGCCGCGGCGCTAATTCACATAGCCGCGACGCTTCGGAGGCAGAATGCTGCGACGGGAAGATGGAAAATTCTGACTTTTGGGCAGAGTTTGGAGTATTTATTCTCCATTACTTGGTACATGAATTCAACCATTATTTGGCTGAATGTAACCCCTCTAATAAGTGCAATTACATGGCTATTGAAGGCCATTAGTTGGCTAGTTGATGGGTCATCTCTTTACACTATAAATTGAGGCCTTTGGCTCAATTGTTCACACACACTTAGAGAAATACACACAGAATTTCTGAAATCTTCTTCTTCCTCTCTAGCAAGTCTACTATACTCAAAGTTCTTCAAGAGTAACACTTGAGTTTCCTTTGCTCATTTGTTAAGTTGCTGTTATATCTTGAGAGAGTATTTCCCGATAACGTAAGATGATATATACGGGGCAATCTTGTCTTAAAGACAGAGTGCCATCACACAACTCAGCAAATCACAAGGAGTTTGTAACGTTCTTGATTTCCAGTTTTGTTGTAATATTTAGTTTACCCTTTCTAGCAATTTGTAATATTTACTTACTTCCCGTTTCCTGCAATTATTGTAATCCACAATTTTAAGACAAGATTTGTTGTAAGTACCTAGAAAGATGACTGGAGGAGAACAACTCGCTTCTGATGCTGCTGCTGCTACTCAAGGCAACCCCTCTATCTTCTCCACTGCTGCCCAAGGCACAACGAATGCCTTTCCTACTGCTCAAGGCTCATCCAACGTCTTTCCTACTGCTCAAGAGATCGCTACAGTTCCTCCACCTTATGTTCCACCATGAACGCCCAGAAAAGTTCATGGGATCCAACTTCAAGAGATAGCAGCAGAAGATGTTGTTTTATCTAACTGTTATGTGACTGACTCAGTTCCTAACAGAAGATCCTCCATAAGCTGGAGATGAAATGTACTCTCAGCCTATAGGTATGAAGAAATTCATCGTTGGGAAATTCCTGAAATTTTAAATGGTGCATAGTAAGACTGTAATGTCCCAAGTCCAGGAATTCCAAATGATTCTACATCACTTGGATTTGGAAGGTATGAAACCAAATGAGCAGTTTTTGGTTGCATCTCTGATTGAGAAGTTACCTCCCTCGTGGAATGAGTTACTTAAAACTCAAGACAAAGGAAATGACCTTTGAGGAACTTATTATCAAACTCAAGATTCAGGAAGATAATAAGAAGGCCTTGCCTAGGGGTGAACAACCCACCGAGGCAAAGGCAAATCTGACTGAGGCCAAAGGTAACCTAAGCAAGAAGCGCAAGTTTCAGAAAGACGGTAAGACCCAGACAACGAAAAAATTCAAAGGAAACTGTCACCACTATGGGAAACCTGGTCACATGATCAAGGACTGCCGCAAGCTCAAGACTGAGCAACAAGAGAAGGCAAAGGCCAAGGGCAAGACACATGTTAACGTCGTCAAAGACAGGCTTCTTGACGGCTTGATTGAGGAGTTCTCGGCGGTGGTGCTTGAAACAAACCTTGTTGAGAATCCCATGCATGGTGGATGGACACGGGTGCTACCAGACACGTCTGTTCTAACAGAGATGCCTTCTCCACATATACACCAGTTACAAACAAGAAGCTGTTCATGGGTAACAACGCTTCCTCTGACGTACTGGGGGTAGGATATGTAGTCCTGAAGATGACTTCTAGAAATGAGCTCACTCTGAAGGAGGTGATGCATGTCCCTGAGATTAGAAGAAATTTAATTTCAGGTCAATTATTGGTTAATGTTGGTTTTAGGCTAGTGTTTGAGTCCAATAAATTTGTAATCACCAAGAATGGAACTTTTGTGGGAAGAGGCTTCGTTTGTGAAGGCCTCTTCAAAGTTAACGCCATGTCTATAATACGTGCAAGCAATAATATTGAACCAAATTATTACTTGCTTGAGTCCTCTAATTTATGGCATCATAGATTAGGACATGTTAACTATAAGTCCATCCAAAGGTTGGTTAAGTTGGAGTTGTTGCCATCTATCGACGTAAATCCTCAACATAAGTGTGAGGTGTGCGTAGAGGCAAAACTCACAAAGATTCTTTTTTATCCGTCGAAAGGAATACCACTCCTCTAGAACTTATTCACACATATATATATGATTTGAAGTTGGCACAAACTAGAGGAGGAACAAGTACTTTGTGACATTCATTGATGATAACACAAGGTATTGTTACCTTTACTTGTTGAAAAGTAAAGATGAAGCCTTTGGAGCGTTCCGACGTTACAAAGTAGAAGTTGAAAACCAACTAAGCTGCGGATTAAATATATTCGTAGCGATATAGGGGGAGAATATGTAACGCCATTTGAGGAATATTGTCCCAATCGGGCATTGTTCATCAAACGACGGCTCCATACTCACCTCAATCGAACGGTGTTGCTGAACGCAAGAACCGCACATTGAAGGAAATGATGAATGTCTTGCTCATCAATTTCGGTCTTCCCCAAAACATGTGGGGAGAAGCTGTCCTTACCGTTAATAAGATTCTTAATAGAGTCTCACATAAGGGTAAGGACAAAACTCCATATGAATCATAGAAGGTAAAGAAACCCACCTATAAATATTTAAAGGTGTGGGGTTGTTTGGCAAAGGTTGAAGTGCCCAAAGCCAAAATAGGTCAAGATTGGGCCTAAGATTGTAGATTGCATTTTCATCGGATATGCAAATAACAGTAGTGCTTATCGCTTCTTAGTGCATAAGTCAGATATTTCAGATATCCACGGGGGGGGGGGGGGGGGTACAATCATGGAATCAAAGAATGTTCAATCTTTGAGGATACTTTTCCTAGAAAGGAAAAAAACATAACCTCTCGCAAACGAAGTTATGGACAAAGCTCTCAGGAACCGGGAGTCTCTGATGGCCCGGATCTAGATGGTTCATATCTAGTGGACTTCGAAGTAGCTGAAGATCCGAAATCTAGTGTTCTAGATTCTCAGAACTTGGAGACTCCATAGATGGAACCAAGACGAAGTAAAAGGGCCAGGAAGGATAAATCATTCGGTCCTGACTTTGTAGCTTATATGGTTGATGACGAACCAAGCACAATTGCTGAAGCATTGTCAACTCCAGAGGCACCACTTTGAAAAGAAGCTATTGAGAGTGAAATAGACTCCATCCTGCATAACTATACTTGGGAGTTGGTTGATCTTCTTCCGGGAAATAAACCGTTGGGTTGTAAGTGGATACTCAAATAGAAGTATAAAGTAGATGTATCTATAGATAAGTACAAGGCCAGGTTGGTAGTCAAGGGCTATCGACAGAAGGAAGACCTTGACTATTTTGACACGTACTCCCCGGTGTCTAGGATGACGTCCACACGAGTATTCATTACGATCGCAGCGTTGCGTGACCTTGAGATACATCAAATGGATGTCAAGACAACTTTCCTAAATGGTGATTTAGAAGAAGAAATTTATATGGAACAACCCGAAGGTTATGTGATTCCAGGGCAAGAGAAGAAAGTCTGTCGACTTGTCAAATCTCTGTACGGGCTGAAACAAGCCTCGAAGCAGTGGCACGAAAAATTTGATAATACTCTACTATCGAAGGGTTTCTCCATTAATGAGTGTGACAAATGTGTCTACACGAAAGATAACTCAGACTCGTTCGTCATGATATGCATGTACGTAGATGGCATGTTAATCACAGCGAGCAGTCCTAGCTTGATCCTATAGAATAAGAACATGTTGAAACCATGCTTCGACATGAAGGATATGAGTATCACAGATGTTATCTTAGGGATAAAGATCTCTAAGACGTCTGGCGGACTGGTCTTATCTCAGTCTCACTACGTCGAGGATGTGTTGAGAAAGTTTGAGATGTTTGACAGTTCACCTATTAAGTCACCACTTGATAGAAATAAAAAACTTGATAAAAATCGTGGTGCACCCATATGATAGGAGCTATATGCACAAGTGATTGTGAATTTGATGTACATAACAAACTGCACCCTACCTGATATTGCTTATGCAGTCAATAAGTTGGCTAGGTTTACCCGTAATCCGAGTAATGATAATTGGAAGGTGTTGAATTAGGTACTGCGATACCTGAAATACACGCTAACTTACGGGTTGCATTATTCGAGGTATCCAGCTGTACTAGAGGGGTACAGTGATGCAAACTGGATATCGGATATAGAGAACACCAAGTCCACCAGTAGGTATGTATTTACAATTGGTGGTGGGGCTGTGTCTTGAAAATCCTCTAAGCAAACTTGCATCGCTCGATCCACGATGGAATCAGAGTTTATCGCTTTAGACAAAGTAGGAGAAAAAGTTGAGTGGCTTCACGACTTCTTAGAGGATGTCCCATATTGGGACAAACCGGTACTTTCTATAATGATCCACTACGACAGCCAGTCGGCTCTAGGAAGGGCACAAAGTTCTATGTACAATGGCAAGTCTCGTCATATTCGATGGAGACATAAGATCGTTAGGTAGCTGATCACCACGGGTATAATATCCATTGATTACATAAAATCAAAGGATAACATAGCGGACCCGCTGACAAAGGGCTTACCCAAGGATCAGATGTTCTGTCTGTCTAGGGGAATGGGCTTAAAAGCCAAGCTATAATGACCAATACGGTGGTAACCCAACCTTACTGACTGGAGATCCCATGAATTAGGTTCAATGGAAAAACTAAGTTGTAAAGGTTCAGTTGAGCGCTTCGGTGGAAGCATGAGCACTTCTTATAGTGATTTCTGTAAAGAAACATCAATCCAAAGCCATTCCCGCGATAGACGTTAAGTGATATCTGATGTGTGGGTAAAGATTAAGTTTCCAAAACCTTAATGATCCTCAACAGTAGAGGTTAGGTTTGGGAAAACTTTTAATGGTTTCTAATACTTGTAAAGTAGGGTATAGCAGGATACCTTGTAGGAGACCACCTATTTAAGTGCGAGGACATGCCGCCTCAAATGGACGCACTTAAGAATCCAAGAAGTGTCTACGGCCACAACGGACAAAACACTATGAAGAACAGAGTAAGGTAAGTTGTTGTGTTGGTACCGTTGACTTGACTTACACTAAATACTGACGGTTCAAGACATCACGTTCACCGCGCAGTAAGTAAGTTCGATGGTATTCAACTATGACAAGTGACAACGTTTGAGACATAGAATGATGGATGGTTGTTGGACAAATGACAAGTATTCTACGTTGGTAAACGAAGGAAGAAGTGTATGATGAAACGAGTCAAAAATCACCGCGGATCCGCGAAGGGCCGCGACGCAGCCCCGTCGGAGCCGAGGCGCCGAAGCACCGCGATGCTAATTAGGTGGTCAGCCACTGGAGTCGCGGTGCCGCGGTGCTAATTCACAGAGCCGTGGCGCTTCGGAGGCAGAATGCTGCGACGGAAAGATGGAAAGTTCTGACTTTTGGGCTGAGTTTGGAGCATTGATTCTCCATTACTTGGCACATGAATTTAGCCATTATTTGGCTAAATGTAACCCCTCTAATTAGTGCCATTACATGGCTATTGAAGGCCATTAGTTGTCTATTTGAGGGGTCATCTCCTTACGCTATAAATTGAGGCATTTGGCTCAATTGTTCACACACACTTGGAGAAATACATACAGAATTTCTGAAATCTTCTTCTTCCTCTCTAGCAAGTCTACTATACTCAAAGTTCTTCAAGAGCAACACTTGAGTTTCCTTTGCTAATTTGTTAAGTTGTTGTTGTATCTTGGGAGATTATTGCCCGATAAGGTAAGAGGATATATAGGGGCAATTTTGTCTTAAAGACAGAGTGCCATCACTCGACTCAACAAATCACAAGGAGTTTGTAACGTTCTTGATTTCCAGTTTTGTTGTAATATTTAGTTTACCCTTTCTAGCAATTTGTAATATTTACTTACTTCCCGTTTCCTGCAATTACTTCCCGTTTTCTGCAATTATTGTAATCCACACACACACACACACACACACACACACACACACACACACACACATATATATATATATATATATATATATATATATATATATATATATATGTGTGTGTGTGTGTGTGTGTGTGTGTGTGTTACCAAAAGCAAAATACAAATAATCAACCGACTTCTGTACCATCTTATTCTACTTCACTCCAACCTTTTAAAAAATATGTGGTTTCTGCTTTAAGTATTTAAATCCTTAGAAATAGAATGTATAGTGGTTCAAGTTCTTCACAAATTAGCGAGTTTGATGTTTATGTTTTGCATGGTGTTGTACCGTACGAATCAATTGTCAATGAAGATGGACATGAAGACTTGCTGAAATACTGGAGAGAGAATGAAAAGACATTTTCGACACTATTAAAGATGGCCCGAGATGTGTTGAATATTCAAGCGTCATCAACAGTTTCCGAAAGCGTTTTTTCTGCTGGAAGGTTTCAAATAGGAGAGCACATACACTTATTGGCGGGAGACAGCTTGGAGATTGCAGTTTTATTCAGAGATTGGATTAGAGCGGAGCGTAGAAGGTGCAGTCAACCAGATATCAACGAAGAAGACGACTACAACTACAACGAAATCTTATCCGAGGGAGCAGGAAGCGGCGTCGAACAATTTGACCAACAACTTCCAATTCCAATAGAAGATCATCAAGAGATTGTGAGAAAATTAGAAAAAGTATGGTTGAATATGTAATTTTTTTAATGGCAATTTTACTATGTGATTTGCAACTTTTGAGCTACGAAACAAAGTTGCCATTTTGAAATTATATTACAACGAAATCATATTTCTATTAAATAATATAAAAGGCAAAAAAACAGCCTTGGAATTTTTTATTTCACTACCTTGTTCAATTATTTAAGTATTTAAATATTAAAAAAAAAGTCCCCCCAAATCTCCCTTTCCGGCCCGGCCCGTCCCCCCAAAGCCCGTCCCGTCCCCCCAAAGCCCGTCCCCGTCCCGTCCCCCTAATCCCCGTCCCACTGGTCACCCTTACTTTAGACTTCAAAGATTATGTAGTTTTTTTGTGCAGGTGTTTATATCTTACTTGTGCTTTGGGAAAAAAATCAATCATGCCTACAAGAAATTAAACAATCAAAAAATTCATCCCCAAACATGATATGGCAACATTTTGCAATGGTAAATAACTAACAATATGAATGAGCGCTCTTTTATTTCCATATTTACTTTACTGATGATATTAAGTTTTAGTTTGCTTTGTCTTATTATTTTTTAAAGCTGTATTTCTAATGGTATTATTTGCATTTTTTAACTTTGTTAAAATTTTGAACACCAGGTCCCCATATGTGAATTTGTTTTATTTTTTGAAACATAACTCCACATATGTGAGTTTTGGAAAGCCTCAAGACCGAATAAAGGAAGAAGGTTATTGTTTGTTGACGGCCAGCCAAAAAATAGTATAACGATGATGAATCCTCTTAAAGGAAATGGACCTTAAAAGAGCAAAATGACAATCCCCAACTAATTTGAGATTGAAAGGTAGTTTGTTTCATTGATTAAATAGTTTGGAACAGCATGGTCATGTACGTTTGGTGTGGATCAAGTATATTCCCTCCGTCTCAATTTACGTGAAGGTGTTACTATTTGGGAGTCAATAATTTTTTGTTGACTATAATTTTCTCCATATCCAGGCTCAAACCCGAAACCATTGGTTAACAGAGGAGCAGTCTCATCCACTGCACCACATACTTTGATGGTTATGAGGATCATTTATACTCTATTTGTCCCAATTTATGTGAAGATATTACTATTTGAAGAGAAACAATTTCTCCTTTGACTATAATTTTTTCAAACTTCATAAAAATATTTTGAATCATTAGCTATGTTGACTTGTAGTACTTTACACGTAGTTCTCAAATATATAAATTTTCAAAATATTAGATCTCTATATCCAAATTCATGGTCAAAATTAAGTATTTTGACCCTCGTACTTCAAACATCTTCACAAAAATTCGGTCAGAGAGAGTAACTGATCAAATGATAAATGTTTTCATTAAGATCTCCTAAAGTAAATAGATGGGGTATGACATTTGAAGAAACCTGCCCCTATTAACTCTATAACAAACTAAATTACTACTTAGTAGTTAGTACTATTAGGTTAGGGGTTGAATAGTACTTTCGTTCTCCTTCCCTGAAGCAGCACAATTTTATCGTTTTAGTATATTACTATTTATTAAAGTGTGTACAATAATAATATTTAGCCATATTTAGTCTTGTGTAATTATGGTAGATATATGATCCATGTTGTATAAGGATTCCACATTGTACACCCTATATATATTTAGTATTAATGATAAAGACCCCTCAAGGGGAAATTAATACCAACTTACATGGTATCAGAAGCCAAAACCTAAACCCTACTATCCTACTATCTCTTTTCCTTCTTTTTCCCGACGGCTCACTGCACGATTTCCTCTTTTGTTTTGCCTCTGTTCTCTGCGGCTAACTGCCCGAGAAACAACCACAACCTTTTGATGTTCCTTTGTGCAGCACACTGCCTGAAAATAGTCCACTATAATGACTCCTCCCACAACTCCCACAGCAGCATCAACCTCATCCGTCGTCACACTTGGCATACCCAAACCATCTTTTCCCCCTTCTGTTCATCCAACACTCATCGTCACCAACATAAAGAACTTCATTCCTATAATTCTTAATAAAAAAACGGTCAGTATTCTCCATGCGTTGAATTATTCTGTATCCATGCGTGTGTCTATAACGTGCTAGACCATATTGACGACTCTGTTCCTCGCCCCATTGAAGTTGACGACCCCACCTGGCGCCGTCTGGAGTGGATATATGACACTATTTCTCAAGACTTGCTTCTCACTATCCTGAAAACAGGTGCCTTGGCTCGTGATTTATGGACTCGGTTAGAAGAAAATTTTCAGGACAACAAGCACACTCGTGCCGTCTATCTGGAGGAACAATTTAATAATACTCGTCTTGAAAATTTCTCTAACATGTCCGAATATTGCAAGCAATTGAAACTATTGGCTGACCAATTATGAACGCTTGTTTCCGAAACAAAAATGGTTCTCCAACTAGTCACTGGTCTACCAAAAGGTGAATATGACACCCTAGCCACAATGATACAACATGCTGATCCCTTACCCAGTTTCAACAAGGTCCGTTCGCAGTTATTGTTGGAAGAAACTCGACGTGCAAAACATGACGATCACAATCAAAAGGCATTAGTAGTTGAAAATTCAACGGTCAACACCGCCCCCACAACCCAACCACCGCCGCCCGACAGCCAGCCACAATGGGATAATCGCGACAGAGGAGGCCGAGCTCGGGGCAGCGTCAAAGGGGCCAAAGGCTGAGGCAAATGGAATAAAAGGCAGCAGCAGCCTCAACCCAATCAGCCCAGAAACTGGGACTATCCAGTCCAGTGGCCCAATTTCCATGGCTGACCCCCTTTCTCGAATCAGCAGTCGCCGACCCAGTCTAGTAGATGATGGCAACCTGGTCTGTTGGGCTAGTTTCCAGTCCTAAGACATGCTGCCAACACCCCCAGCAGGCCCACTATTCGGTTGTGACCCAACAACAATTCAGTCTAGGCCTGGCCCCCACTGATTTGGGCCAGGCCTTTCGCACACTTAACCTTCAGCAGCCCGATGAAAATTAGTACATGTATACGGGAGCCACTTCTCACCTCACCCGGACTACAAGTAATCTTCCCATACTATTTTTTTTAAAGTATCCTCAATATATCACTGTTGGTAATGGTCACCGCATTCCAATTCAGGGCTATGGTACAACATACACCAAACCTCCTCACTCACCCTTCTCCCTACATAACGTCCTGTATGCTCCAAACAATATTAAGAATTTAATTTTTGTCCAAAAATTTACTCGTAATAATTCCGTCTCTGTTGACTTTGACCCTTTTGGTTTTACTATGAAAGATCTTCGTACGGGGACACCTCTTACGAGATGTAATAGCACGGGGATCTATATCCATTCTCATCCACCTCTGCTGCCAGCTCTTGCTCTCTCGTATCTCTCGCTGCTATCTCTCCAACAACTTGACATAATACGCTCGGACACCCAGGAGCCCCAGTTTTTAATTTTCTTAGAGGCAATAATTTTATTAAATGTAATAATGAAAAACTTGCTCAACACTGTGTTTCTTACTCTTTAGGCAAACATGTTCGTCTTCCGTTTAAGTCATTTCTAAGTGTTACATTTTCTCCATTTGACATTATTCATGCTGACTTGTGGACTTCTCCTATCTCTAGTTCATTGAGTCATAAATATTATCTTGTCTTATTAGACGATTTTCTCACTTTATTTGGATATATCCTCTTAAATTTAAATTGGAAGTGTTTGCAAAATTTCTTGAATTTCGTATTTTTATTAAAACACAGTTTGAGAAAGCCATCAAATCCTTTCAATGCGATAATGGCTGTGAATTCAATAATTCCACATTTCACAAAATTTGCAAAAATAATGGCATGGTTTTTCAATTTTCGTGTCCCCACACCTCCCCTCAAAATGGCAAAGCCGAGCGAATCATCCGCACCATAAATAACATGGTTCGCACACTATTTTTTCATGCCTCTCTCCCTCTCACATTTTGGGTCTACGCAGTCAAAATGATAGAATACATCCTTAATATTTTGCCTACTAGTACTCTCCATAACATGACTCCAACCAAAATCTTATACTGTCGGATCCCCTCTTATGATCACCTTCGAATTTTCGGCTGTCTGTGCTATCCAAATCTTGCCTCTACCGCCCTACACAAATTAGCACCCAGAACCACTCCGTGTGTCTTCGTAGGATTCCTGCCTAACCATAGGGGTTATTTGTGCTATGATGTGTCCACTCATCAAATTCACGTCTCTCGTCACGTTACATTTGACGAAACTACCTTTCCGTTTGCAAATATCCAAAAATTTCGTAACACGAATTACACTTTTCTTGAGTTCGACACCTCTCCCGTCCTACTTCGCGAAATGTGTCAGTCCACCACCACCGCTGCTACGTCCCCGTCACCACCACGGGTCACTGCCGTTACCGGCAGCCCCTCTACACTGTCAGATCCACCACCGACTGCCATTCCCCCCGTCGGCAGTACAGTTGGCTACCCAACATCCACCGGTTCTCCCATCTCACACCCACGGGCTGTCTCAACCGATAAACGCAGTGTCACCACGACCCATTTCCGGCATTCCAGTCACCCATCCCCCACCACTGTCACATTAACCCTGACCCCGACCGGATTACCTCCACTGATACACCCAGTTTCACCACCACCCATCCCAACAGTCCAATAACCCAGCCCTCTCCCACTGTCATAGCAACCCCAACCTAGACCAAATCTGCCCCACAACGGATCCCACATGCTCCTCCAAACACTTCCCATCACCGACCCCGACACCTGGTCCATCCATCCATATCAGACTACCCAGTTCGTCGTCCCCATCCAGGCCACCGATAAACCCAGACCAGATTTGCCCCACAGACCAAATACCCAGCCCTGGCAGTCCAGTACCCTACCCGATCAACCTCACCTGTCATCTAGAAAAAATAAACACTAATGCCCCCACGCACCACATACAAACTCCTGCCAAACATGGGATTTTCAAACCCAAAGTCCACTTTAACATATCTACCCAAATTGTATCTCCAATTCCCAAAACCCAAGATTAGCCAAACAAGATCCTAATTGGAATGCGGTCATGCGTGAAGAATATAATGATTTAACTAAACAACACACTTGGGAATTGGTTCCTAGACCGGAGGGGGTGAATGTGATCCGTTGCATGTGGCTTTTTCTTTACAAATACAGAGACAAAACGAGCTAGAGAGGTATAAGGCGAGACTTGTGGCTAATGACACTAATCAACATGAGGGTATTTGATTGTGGTGAGACATTCAGTCCGGTTGTCAAACCAGCTACTATTCGTGCAGTTCTGATGCATTGGCATATTTATCAACTTGATGTGCAAAATGCGTTTCTACAATGGAATTTGAAAGAAACTGTTTATATGCATGAGTCACCTTGTTTTTTCCATCCAGCAGCCCCTCAGTATGTATGTCGTCTTTGTAAGTCACTTTATAACTTGAAACAGGCCCCTCGAGCGTGGAATGATCACTTTGCACAATATATTATGCAAATTGGGTTCGTATGCAGCAAATGTGATAATTTCCTATTTATTTTTCATCGAGGTAGTAGCATTACTTACTTATTGTTATTATGTGAATGACATTGTGCTTACTGCCTCCTTTGCTTTACTGAAAATGACATCATTGCTTTAGTTAAACCGAATATGCTATGACTGACTTGGGGAAGTTGAGCTATTTTTTTGGAGATATCAGTGACTCGTTCTGCAGATACTATGTTCTTGTGTCAGCGCAAGTATGCAGAGGAGATAATGTACATGGATAAAATGGCGAACTGCAAGATCACGTCCACTCCAGTTGACTCAAAATCAAAGCTCAGTGATGTTGATGGTGATCTTGTATCCGATCCCACTCTTTACAGGAGTCTTACATGTGCATTGTAGTATCTTACCTTCACCAGGCCTGACATTGCTTATGTTGTTCTGCAGGTTTGTCTGTTCATGTATGCCCCAGGGAGCCCCATCTTACTGCCCTTAAGAGTATCATTTGATACGTTAAGAACACATTTGATTATAGATTGCATATATACCTCTCAGCACCGACCAGGTTATTGTCATATACGGATGTTGATTGGGCAGGCTATCCGGACACGCGATGCTCCACCTTAGGCTATTGTGTGTTCTTAGGGGATAATTTAATTTCTTGGTCTGCCAAGAGACAAGTCACATTATCCCGTTCGAATACAGAAGCAGAGTATAGAGGCGTTGCTAATGTTGTTGCTGAGATATGTTGGCTCTAAAACCTTCTTTTGGAGCTTCAATGTCCATTGCATAAGACGTCTTTGGTTTATTGTGATAGCATATCCGCCATTTATCTATCTCATAATCCGGTTCAACATCAGCGAACCAAGCATATTGAAATGGATATCTACTTTGTTCGTGAGAAGGTTGCTCTCGGTCATGTCAAGGTATTGCATGTGCCTTCTTCATAACAGTATGCGAATATATTCACAAAAGGCCTTCCTAGACAACTCTTTCTCGACTTCGTATCCAGTCTTAGCATCCGGCCTCCTTTCGCTCAGACAGAGGGGGTGTATTAAAGTGTGTACAATAATAATATTTAGCCATATTTAGTCTTGTGTAATTACGGTAGATATAGGATCCCTGTTGTACAAAGATTCCACATTGTACACCCTATATATATTTTGTATTAATGAGAAAAACTCTCCAAGGGGGAATTAATACCAACTTACACTATTCAATCAACAAGCTCTTTTCAACCAGCACAAAAAGTACAAAAAACTAACTTCACTATAATCACACAAAAATCACCAAATTCGTGATTATAAAAATTGAGATTTTACATGTTTATTTAACCACGGGATTACAACGGATTTACAACATCATATAACACAATTTTAAAAATAGTGAATGTTGACACCCAATTTTGTCCCATCTTTTATGATTTTATTCGTAATTTTTAATATTTTTGACACTTTTAAAATAATTTTAAAATATAGGCATACATGTGTGTATCTTCATATTATTATTATTATTCGCATATTTTATATCATTTGCATTTTTATCCGAAATGCTATATTATTTTATTCTCGCAAAATTACATCGCATTTCCCTTTTATTAAGCATTAAGCATTTCGCAAAAATTATATTCTATTATTATCACGTTGTCATGTTATTTTAAATAATTCACATCTTTTACAAAATATATATATATATATATATAATATCTTTAATATTAAACCCCTTTTATATTTTTCAATTCCTAACCCATTTTTATTTCCTAACCCAAAATAATTTCTACCCAACCTAAGTAAAAACCCAAACGTCCAAGCCCAATCCCCAATTAAATTCCCTTATACCCAAACCCAAAACAATTAAATTCCCTTACCACCAAAATCGGACAAGCCCAATTCCCACAATCCAACAACCCACAAAACAAAACCCATTTTTTCTGGCCCAAGCCCAAAACTCCCCAATTAAATTCCTTTATACCCGACCCAAAACCGAAGCCCAACAACCATTCCCATCACCCAAAACAATTAAACCCAAAACCCAATTCCCACAACCCAAAACAATTAAACCCAAAACCCAATTCCCACAACCCAAAACTCCAAGCCCAACAATTTAATTCCACCAGCCCAACCCGTCGCCTCTAACCCGACTCACCCGACCCGTCACCAAGCCCAACACCCCTTCCCTTATACCCAAAACCCAAACCAAAAAAACAAAAATCGAAAAGAAAAATCGAATGAACCCTAAAGGCTCCCAAATCGCCACGACCACACCCCCATACCGCGACCCCATCGCCGCCACCTCGCCTGCCACCACCTGACCCCGACACCACCAACCCCCTCATTACGCCGACACCATAAAAACGCGACCCATACCCACAAAATCGAAATCTTTACCTTTATTTTTGAATTTCAAACTCGATTTTTGGGGGGGAATCCACCTATAAATACCCCATGATTGTTCTTCATTTAAAGGAGGATTTTTCGGAGAAGAAAAAAAGGATTTTCGGAAGATTATTCAATATATACATACATATTTTGTGGTGTTCTTGATTTGAGAGGATTTGGCTTCGTTGTTGGTCCAAGAATCGAGTCCGAAAAGGTTTGTCATCCCTTTGGTTTCTCTGATTTTTTCATCGATTTGGGTTAGGTCGACCCGACTCGGTCGACCGGTTCGGGTAACATTTTTCAGAATTCTTGCATTTCATGTTTATGTATGTTGGTTATCTGAATTTGGTGTAAGATTTGGTTCGGATCACCGATTTCGGGTCGGGTCATCGACGGCCGGTCAGATCGACCGGTTTAGATTTTTCCAATTTTCTTACATTCTTGTTTGTTATCATTGGTTATCTGAAATTGATGAAATTATTTGACTTCTGTCGAACACACAATTCGGGTCGGTCATCGACTTGCCCGTCAGATCCGTTTAGATTTTTTCCAATTTTCCTACATTCTTCTTGTTGTTATCTTTGGTTATCTGAAATTGTGAAATTGTTTGATTCCGGTTGAAACTCCAATTCGGGTCGGGTCAACCGACCGGTCAGACTCGACCGGTTTGGGCAACATTTTCGAATTCTTGCATTTCATATTCTTGTTCTTGGTTATCCAAATTGGTCTTTGAAATCGATTTGGGTTTGAATCAACGACCGGTCAGGCGACCGATTTGAATATTTCCATAATTTGAACTCGGGTCGGGTATTTAAAATCGCTACTATCTGTTTCTTTGGCATTATTATTATGTTATTGATTGAATTAATACCGCATTCTCTTTGTTGTTTTATTGATTCAAACCAATATTGCGTCCATCTTCGGGAGACGCTTCTCGGTTTCGTATTCTTTGTTTTCTTGTTTGAATAAATCTGCGTCTGTTTTACTGTTTTTACTATTTTTAAACTAAAACACCGCGTCATCTCGAAACTATTTTCTACTTCATCGCTTCACGCCATCACGCATCGCTCATCGCTATCGCCATCGCTATCGCTCATCGCCTATCGCTATCATCGCTATCGCTACCGCTCCATCGCTACCGCTATCAAGCTCTGCTGCCAAGCATCTTTGTTATCTTGTTTCATTGTTTTTCGGTTTCAGTTTGCTCCCATTTCAGATTCTTGTTTCTTGCTTTATCATTTTCTTGTTTTAAAGCTGAACACGCATTTTTCAAACATTGCTTTCTATTTCAATTCAACTGTTTGACATTCAAATATTTGTTCTCTTGTTTCTTGTTTTAAACTAGACACCGCGTCATTTTTTGGAAACTGTTTTCTTCTTACATTCTTTGCTACCGCCTCTCATTCTTGTTTCATTTTCTTGATTTGAACACGATACTACACTGGCCGATGAAAAATACCCGTCGATTTTGAGGCCTACGATTGCAAAGACGGAAATATAACTTCGGGCAAGGATGAAGACTTAAACCTTTTATCAGAGATCAACATGTTTAGTAAGCGAGGTGAATTATATATTCGCGACCACGACGTGATTATAGTGATCTTTTTATTCCACCGAGAGACCAACACGTTTAGTAGGCGAGGCAATCAAAATAAACTACATTAGTCATATGTTTGCGACCCACGGCGTGATTGGAATGTTCTTTTCAAAATTTAAGTCTGAGCCCTCCGTGATCAAAACATTCAACTTTGTTTTGAATACGGATATGAAGTTATTTGTATTTAATTGTTTCTAACCGTTTGTTCTTGACAGCTTGCAGGGATTAAAATAAATAAACGGCAAATATTCCTCGGAGTTTATTTATTGTTATTTCTTTCTTTAATTCAGCTTTTATCTCGCTTTGTATTGTAATATTATTTATCGCACTTACGTAATTATTGAAATGCTTAGAATAGGCAAACTTAGGATTTATTCATAGGTTAGTTTAAGATTTGAAACCCGTCGCTAGCTTATTTTATTTGTAGGCTCGCAAACTTAGAAATCCTTCGCTAGTTTATTTATTTTAGGCTCGTCACGCTTATTCAAGATTTTTAAAACAACTCTTGTCATCTTTATTTGCTTCAATTAATTGTACAAATAAGTTTATCTTTTATTATTATTTTTGCAACTTGTTGATTTTCGAAAGATTCGCTTCTTTGGCATTATAAAGAATTTATTGTCACAAATGCATGTTTTCTAAAAACTTTACATGTATCTTTTTTTATGTCATCTGAATACGTACTTGTATAAAGTGCATCATATTTACTTGTATAAAATGCATCATATTTGCAAACATCTTTTATCTATTATATTTGTAAAACATGCATTTTTCTAGCAATAATTAAACCTGAGTTTTACCGGATAACCGCAAGTTAGCGGATCTTAAAGGATGCCTAACCCCTTCCCTTTAGGATAATAAAGAACCCTTACCTAGAATCTCACTAGTTTCGCAGACCTTAAAATTGGAGTTACATTGCAGCACTTAGTTTAAATATTTAGGTGTCCTAATTCACCGTAAAAAATAATTAGGTGGCGACTCCTCAATCCTTTACCCAGGAATCACCCGGACACGTCCGCGCTCCGCTTTGACCCGAGCGAGGTCGAAAAATGGGCGCGTACAGCATGGCGACTCCACTGGGGACTTTTCAGGTTCCTAACCATAGCAAATTCAGGTTAATTATAATTGTGTTTTACTTTCACTCTTTGTTTGATGTAATGCTTTGATTTGTTTCCTTTGTGAAATTTTTGCATGCATAACTGCTTTAATTTCCATATTTTTTACTGCTTATCTTAAATTGGCATTTCGCTCATATTTCTTCCACTCTGGAAAATTGACACTATCACACACTACACGCGAGGTGTGTTTTGCGCACCCGCAAATTTCTTTCAATCTACCAAAATTTAGGAGAGTTGGCGTATGCGCGGAGTGACCGGACCATCTGGTGGCCGCGTAGCCTTCTCACTCGAGTAGTCCGCTCGGGAACCTTGAGTCTAGTCAGCCAAATCTTAGAAAATATAAGATAGAGCTATACCACCCTTTATTTTAAGTCATGCATGCATACACCTTAGGTGGGTCGATCCTTGGTATCGACTCCACAATTAAGAAATCCGCCAAAGATGTCTACCGGTCTCACAACCCAACGACCAATCATCATATTATGTGTAGCGTGATAAGGATAGACTAATCCAAGACTAATCATGACATGCTTTGAAATTGGAAAATGTACATTCATTTTGTCTCATTTCCAACAAAGCATTGCGGTTTGCGACTTGGATCAAATCTGTCGTAATCCCATATCTGGCGTTTAGGCCCACCTCCCAGCATAAGGAGGCTCCATGCATATTAGGATGCGCATTTAATTGTCTTACAATCATTTTGTTATTTTCTACTGCTTTCCACTATGTGTATATTATTTGAATCAATAATTACTCACCTTATACTAATTTGGTTTTCTTCGTTTTTCAGGAGATTCATTTTGCCTTATTTATTTCCCCAAAAGTTGATTCGTGTTGACTAAAACTGGCGGAGCACCCCATCTGTTATTTCTCAATCATGTCTATCCAAATTGTATTAGTACTTAATGAAAAAACGCGATTTAAATTGAGGCCTGAATCACATATATGCATTTAATGTATTTTGCCTCCACCTCTTGAAAGCTTAAAATGACAAATCTTCATTGCTTTTTGCTATTTTAAAATCTGCTTTGTTTAATAATTTTCCTTTCTTTTTTCAGCATGCAAACTAATAAATCTGTCGATAATGTGAATGTGACATGTAATGAAACAAACAAACAAAATCCAAACGGTGAACGGGACTTCGAAGAGTATGAGGAAGACTCATGACGGAAGAATTGATGAGAGGAATTGGAACATTTTGAGAATAAACCAAAGCCAAATTTAGAAGAAAGCGAGGCAATAAATTTGGGGATGTAGAAAATGTGAGAGAAACAAGAATCGGCGTCCATCCCGAACGCCCCACAAAGGAAAGAAGCCCAGCGGATCTTTTGAGGCAATATATCGGCGTATTTGCTTGGTCTTATGACGAGATGCCAGGATTGAGCACGGATATTGTTTCGCATAGATTGCCTATCGATCCATCTTACCCTCGGTGAAACAAAAACCAAGAAAAATCAAGCCTGATTTGAGTTTAAGGGTCAAGGAAGAGGTGTCCAAGCAATTCGACGCAAAGGTCATTCGGGTCACAAGATACCCGACTTGGTTGGCCAACATTGTACCGGTGCCAAAGAAAGATGGAAAGATCTGAGTGTCGTGGATTATCGGGATCTCAACAAGGCGGTCAGAAGGATGACTTCCCTCTTCCAAATATTCACATACTCATTGACAAGCGTGCAAAGCATGAATTACAATCATTTGTTGATTGCTTTCTTGGTTACCACCAAATCTTGATGGATGAGGAAGATGCAGAGAAGACAAAGATTCACTACACCTTGGGGGTATCTTTGTTATCGAGTAATGCCGTTCGGACTCAAGAATGCAGTGCCACCTACATGAGGGCCATGACTACCATTTTTCATGATATGATCCACAAAGAGATAGAGGTCTACGTAGATGACGTTATTATCAAGTCGCGAAGGACTTCAGATCACTTGACAGATTTAGAGAAGTTTTTTGACCGGCGAGGCGGTATAACCTGGTTAAATCCCGCAGTGCGCATTTGGTGTCCTATTTGGGAAGGCTGTTGGGTTTCATTGTAAGTAGAAGGGGTATTGAATTGGACCCCTCGAAGGTAAAAGCTATTAAAGACTTGCCTCCTCCAAAGAGTCGAAAGGACGTAATGAGTTTCCTTGGTCGCCTCAACTACATCAGCAGGTTCATAGCACAATCAGCGGTGATATGTGAGCCAATATTCAAGCTGCGAAGAAAGACGCCGCTACCAAGTGGACATCGGATTGCCCGTGAAGCTTTCGATAGAATCAAGGAATACTTGTCTAACCCACTGTTTTGGTGCCTCCGAACCGGAAGGCCGTTCTTTGTTATATCATGCGTGTTAGAAAATGCATTTGGGTGCGTCTTTGGGACAACATGACGAAAGCAGAAAGAAGGAAGCGGGCCATATACTACTTAAGCAAGAAGTTCACACCGTATGAAGCTCGGTATACTTTCTTTGGAACGCACTTGTTGTGCCTTAACGTGGATTGCACAAAAGTTTAGACATTATCTGTCTGCATATACCACTTATCTCATCTCAAGGATGGACCCGCTCAAATACATCTTTCGAAGCCCATGCCCACCGGAAAGCTAGCAAAGTGGCAAATCTTGCTAAGTGAGTTCGATATCATATATGTCACCCAAAAGGCTATCAAAGGACAAGCACTAGCCGACCATCTTGCCGAAAATCCTGTGGATGAAGAATACATGCCTCTCGGACTTATTTTCCTGACGAGGAGAGTCTTGTTGTTGGAGAAGACATCTCGGAAGAATACCGGGTTGGAGAATGTTCTTCGACGAGCCGCAAACTTCAAAGGGGTTGGTATTGGAGGCGATTTGATTTCGTAATCAGTCAACACTACCCAATTTCGGCAAAACTCCGATTTCCATGCACCAACAATATGGCGGAATATGAAGCTTGTGTACTCGGACTTAGAATGGCCGTTGATATGAACATTCAAGAACTTTGGTTATAGGTGATTCAGACTTATTGATTCATCAGTACAAGGCGAATGGGCGACCAAGAAGCGGGAAGATACTTCCTTACCGCATTGCGTGAAAGAATTATGCAAAAATTCAGCAGGATAGAATTCAAGCATATCCCACGAACTCAAAACGAAGTTCATTGACGCTCTGGCAACACTGTCCTCCATGATTCAACATCCGGATAAGAACTACATTGATCCCATCAAGGTGAGCTTATCGGATCAGCCGGCATATTGTTTCAACATAGATGGAGAGTTGGATGGAAAGCCTTGGTACCACGACATTAAGAGATATCTCAAGATAGGTGAATATCCAGAAGGCATAACCAGTATACAAAAGAGGACACTTAGGAGGTTAGCAAACCATTTCTTCCTAAACGGAGAAATCCTTTATCGGAGGACTCCAGATCTCGGTTTGTTAAGATGTGTTGATGCTCGAGAGGCAAGCAGTTTAGTTGAAGAGATACACGGAGGCACGTGCGGGCCTCATATGAATGGCTTCACTTTGGCAAAGAAGATTCTAAGAGCGAGGATACTTTTGGATGACCATGGAAGCAGATTGCATCCACTTCGTGCAAAGATGCCATCGATGTCGATTCATGGTGATCTAATCAAGGTACCCCTAACGAACTCAATGTGACGAGCTCTCCTTGGCCATTCGCGACTTGGGGCATGGATGTCATTGGCCCTATCGAACCTGCCGCATCAAATGGACACAGATTTATTCTAGTGGCAATTGACTATTTCACAAAGTGGGTAGAAGCATCGTCCCACAAGTCGAGAACAAAGAAAGTGGTAGTTGATTTTGTCCGCAATAACATCATTTGTCGATTTGGAATCACTGAGTCGATTATAACGGACAATGGGGCTAATCTCAACAAGATGTCGATGAATGAGATATGCGAGAAGTTTAAGATCACTCACCGCAATTCCACTCCATACCGACCTCGGATGAGCGGAGCGGTCAAGCGACCAACAAAAACATCAAAAGAATACTACGAAAGATGATTGATAATTACAAGCAACGGCATGAGCATCTGCCTTTTGCACTTTTGGGATATCGCACTCTGATCGGGACTTCTCTTTGGGGCAACGCGCCGTACCTATTGGTCTATGGAGCAAGGCGTGTTACGGCCAGAAGTGGAAATACCATCTTTAAGAATTATCCAAGAAGGTGAAATGAGCAGGCGAAATGGATCTGAGAATCGATACGAACAATTGATCTTTGATTGATGGCGATTGAGCAGCGATGCGCCACGGACAACTTTATCAAAGCAGAATGGCCAAAGCTTTCCAACAGAAAGTAAAACCAAGGACTTTCGAGCAAGGGCAATTGGTCTTTGAAGCGAATATTCCCGCACCAAAATGAAGCTAAAGGAAAATTCGCACCTAAGCGGCAAGGGCCTTATATGGTTCATAGGGTGTTGGTGGGGAGCATTAATTCTAAATGAAATGGACGGTGAAGTATGGCCAAAAGCTATCAACGCGGATGCGATGAAAGATACTACATTTAGGATTTTCTATGTAATACATTTCTTGTGTTGTAAAATTGCGCTCCCAGCGGGATACGCAAAGAACCCATGTCGGGTTCCGTTTCCTAGATTGCAAATTTCCCGAAACACATTTCTTTGTAACATGAACTACGTTATGACCTGATTCCCTCGGCGGGATCGTGGCGGCCACATCGGCCGGTCCCATTTTAGAAAATCCTTACAATCCCTTTTGCTTGTAATGAACTACGTCACGACTGATTCCCTCATGGGGATCGTGGCGGCCTAAATCGGCCGGTCCACCATTAGGAAATATTTTCTCCTTCATCTCACAAAGACAAAATGCACCCATCTGATCACCCCGATAGAGCCAGGCAAAGAAATCTACACAAGACTTCGGTTGTCCATTCAAAGATCGTCATTCTCATATATCGGACAACTGGGGCATTTTTAAGGGATCACTTGCCAGAGGGCGCCGATAAACATGGAAAACCATCGGCAAACTAAGTCTTGACCAGGAAGAATTTTGGATAAGGCGTTTGCTTTGTTTCACCGCATGTCCTTTGCTCGACGGATATATATATATATGTGCAGTAATTTTTATAAGCAAATTATTTTCAAACAAACATTTTCATCAAAATTCGATATAATTTTTATGTTTCTATTTTAAGATGCATTTCTACAAATTATTTTCGAATGTTTTCATTAACGGTGGCCAAGGCGGGAAGCGAGAGAGGGCTACGGGTCCGAGTTAGCAGGACATGTAGACACCAAGGCCGAAGCTACAAAGTCAACGCGAATCAACTCCCCCCCTCCCAAAACTCATAAATTTATTTGAGTACAGGTTCTTCAGGTCGAAAACAGCAGGGAAGCTGCAACATTTATGAGCAGATTCGCGAAGGCCTCCGTCGCAACTCACTACAAGAATCCCTTTCTGTTTGGAGATTGTACAAAGGCGTCATGCTAAACTACATGTTCCCAACCGTGTTGTGTCCACGGAAAGAACGGTATTTCGACTTACGGTCGCATTCTCATCTACTCAACTTTTGCATCGCTTATGTCCACACATTAACTATCATGGCATGGCAATAGGGCCCCACTTTACATTACGTCAACACGACGACACAAATCGGCGCCCACCTTCTAATGCGGGTATGTTTTAAATCAGCGCCCACCTTCTAATGCGGGTATGTTTTAAATCAGTAGCCCACTTAATCTAACGGGTATGTTTTAAATCGGCGCCCACCTTCTAATGCGGGTATGTTTTAAATCAGCCCACCTTCTAATGCGGGTATGTTTTAAATCAGTAGCCACCTTCTAATCTTGGGTATGTTTTAAATCAGCGCCCACCTTCTAATGCGGTATGTTTTAAATCGGCGCCACCTTCTAATCTTGGGTATGTTTTAAATCAGTAGCCCACCTTCTAATCTGGGTATGTTTTAAATCGAGCCCACCTTCTAATCTTGGTATGTTTTAAATCAGCGCCCACCTTCTAATCTTGGGTATGTTTTAAATCAGCGCCCACCTTCTAATGCGGGTATGTTTAAATCAGCGCCCACCTTCTAATGCGGGTATGTTTTAAATCAGTATGCACCTTCTAATCTTGGGTATGTTTTAAATCAGCGCCCACCTTCTAATCGCGGTATGTTTTAAATCAGTAGCCCACCTTCTAATCTGGGTATGTTTTAAATCGGCGCCCACCTTCTAATCGGGTATGTTTTAAATCGTCAGCCGCTTCTAATCTGGGTATGTTTTAAATCAGCGACCTTCTAATCTTGCGGTATGTTTTAAATCGTAGCCCACCTTCTAATCGCGGTATGTTTTAAATCAGCGCCCACCTTCTAATGCGGGTATGTTTTAAATCAGCGCCCACCTTCTAATGCGGGTATGTTTTAAATCAGCCCACCTTCTAATCTTGGTATGTTTTAAATCAGCGCCCACCTTCTAATGCGGGTATGTTTTAAATCAGTAGCCACCTTCTAATCTTGGGTATGTTTTAAATCAGCCCACCTAATCTTGGGTATGTTTTAAATCAGCGCCCACCTTCTAATGCGGGTATGTTTTAAATCAGCGCCCACCTTCTAATGCGGTATGTTTTAAATCAGCGCCCACCTTCTAATGCGGGTATGTTTTAAATCAGTGCCCACCTTCTAATGGGTATGTTTTAAATCAGCGCCCACCTTCTAATCTTGGTACTTTATTTTTAAAGTGTAAACAGCGCCCGCCAACGCCATCATCTGCACAACATTAAGCAACGACATCATTTCAACTTACAAAGTCATATTCTCACATACATATCTTATGCAAGCTGTTATACACTAACTTTTATCTTAGCTCTGGTCCACGAGGAATTGAATCGGCGGGAGCTTTCGACTAACATGGAACTATATCTCACGGCGAACCAAGGCAATTTGGTCAAAGCGACCTACTTGAGCGTCGATCCGCTCTTTCCCATTAATTTCGTGTCTGCGACCGGTGTCATCCTAAGTCGACCTTTGGGGCATTGTTTCTTGAATGTGCACCATCTTTTGCAACTTCTATACCCTCGGGATTCTATTTCTTACCATGCGATCCAGGATCGGGGCAAAATTGGCTACTCAGTCAACTTTCTTTGGCGAAAACTCTTTCATCGTCTCCGTCAATGAGGGGCATCTGTTGACACCCAATTTTGTCCCATCTTTTATGATTTTATTCGTAATTTTTAATATTTTTGACACTTTTAAAATAATTTTAAAATATAGGCATACATGTGTGTATCTTCATATTATTATTATTATTCGCATATTTTATATCATTTGCATTTTTATCCGAAATGCGATATTATTTTATTCTCATAAAATTGCATCGCATTTCCCTTTTATTAAGCATTAAGCATTTACATAAAATTATATTCTATTATTATCACGTTGTCATGTTATTTTAAATAATTCACATCTTTTACAAAATATATATATATATATATATATAATATCTTTAATATTAAACCCCTTTTATATTTTTCAATTCCTAACCCATTTTTATTTCCTAACCCAAAATAATTTCTACCCAACCTAAGTAAAAACCCAAACGTCCAAGCCCAATCCCCAATTAAATTCCCTTATACCCAAACCCAAAACAATTAAATTCCCTTACCACCAAAATCGGACAAGCCCAATTCCCACAATCCAACAACCCACAAAACAAAACCCATTTTTTCGTCAAGCCCAAAACTCCCCAATTAAATTCCTTTATACCCGACCCAAAACCAAGCCCAACAACCATTCCCATCACCCAAAATAATTAAACCCAAAACCCAATTCCACAACCCAAAACAATTAAACCCAAAACCCAATTCCCACAACCCAAAACTCCAAGCCCAACAATTTAATTCCACTGTGCCCAACCCGTCGCTCTAACCCGACTCACCCGAATTGGCCCAAGCCCAACACCCCTTCCTTATACCCAAAACCCAAACCAAAAAAACAAAAAATCGGAAAGAAAAAATCGAGCGAACCCTAAAGGCTCCCAAATCGCCGACCCCACTTCCATACCAGCGACCCCATCGCCGTCACCTCGCCCTGCCACCACCAACCCCTGACACCACCAACCCCTCTCATTCGCCGACACCATAAAACCCGCGACCCATACCCACAAAATCAGAAATCTTTACCTTTATTTTTGAATTTCAAACTCGATTTTTGGGGGGGGGGGGAATCCACCTATAAATACCCCATGATTGTTCTTCATTTAAGGGAGGAATTTCGGAGAAGAAAAAAAAGGATTTTCGGAAGATTATTCAATATATACATACATATTTTGTTGTGTTCTTGATTTGAGAGTATTTGGCTTCGTTGTTGTTCCAAGAATCAAGTCCGAAAAGGTTTGTCATCCCCTTTGGTTTCTCTGATTTTTCATCGATTTGGTCGGGTCGACCCGACTCGGTCGACCGGTTAGATAACATTTTTCGTAATTCTTGCATTTCATGTTTATGTATGTTGGTTATCTGAATTTGGTGTAAGATTTGGTTCGGATCACGATTTGGTCAGTCATCGACGGGTCAGATCGACCGGTTTAGATTTTTCCAATTTTCTTACATTCTTTGTTTGTTATCATTGGTTATCTGAAATTGATGAAATTATTTGACTTGAATTGAACACACAATTCGGTTTGAAACATCGACTGCCTGCCTAATCTTGCTTAGATTTTTTCCAATTTTCCTACATTCTTCTTTGTTGTTATCTTTGGTTATCCGAAATTGTGAAATTGTTTGATTAGGGTTGAAACTCCAATTAGGTCGGGTCATCGACGTCAGATCGACGGTTTGGGCAACATTTTCGAATTCTTGCATTTCATATTCTTGTTCTTGGTTATCTGAAATTGGTCTTTGAAATCGATTTGGGTTTGAATCAACGACCGGGTCAGGCGACCGATTTGAATATTTCCATAATTTCAGAACTCGGGTCGGGTATTTAAAATCGCTACTATCTGTTTCTTTGGCATTATTATTATGTTATTGATTGAATTAATACCGCATTCTCTTTGTTGTTTTATTGATTCAAACCAATATTGCGTCCATCTTGAGACGCTTCTCGGTTTCAGATATTCGCTTTTCTTGTTTGAATAAATCTGCGTCTGTTTCTTTGTTTTACTATTTTTAAACTAAAACACCGCGTCATCTCGGAAACTATTTTCTACTTCATCGCTTCACGCCATCGCCATCACTCATCAAGCTCGCTCATCACATCGCATCGCTGCGCTACCGCTATCGCTATCGCTACCGCTATCAAGCATCGCTATCGCTACCGCTCATCAAGCATGCTCTCCACTCTTCTTTGTTATTCTTGTTTCATTGTTTTTGGTTTGGTTTGCTCCCATTTCAGATTCTTGTTTCTTTGCTTTATCATTTCTTGTTTTAAATCAGACACCGCATTTTTCAAACATTGCTTTCTATTTCAGTTCACTGTTTGACATTCAAATATTTGTTCTCTTGTTTCTTGTTTTAAACTAGACAGCGTCATTTTTTGAAACCTGCTTTTCTTCTTCCATTATCGCTACCGCCATCTTTATCGCTTTCATTTTCTTGATTTGAACACGATACTACATTGGCCGATGAAAAATACAGTCGATTTTGAGGCCTACCACGATTCAAAGACGAAAATATAACTTCGGGCAAGGATGAAGACTTAAACCTTTTATCCGAGATCAACATGTTTAGTAGGCGAGGTGAATTATATATTCGCGACCACGACGTGATTATAGTGATCTTTTTTATTCCACCGAGAGACCAACACGTTTAGTAGGCGAGGCAATCAAAATAAACTACATTAGTCATATGTTTGCGACCACGACGTGATTGGAATGTTCTTTTCAAAATTTAAGTCTGAGCCCTCCGTGATCAAAACATTCACTGTTTTGAATACGGATATGAAGTTATTTGTATTTAATTGTTTCTAACCGTTTGTTCTTGACAGCTTGCAGGGATTAAAATAAATAAACGGCAAATATTCCTCGGAGTTTATTTATTGTTATTTCTTTCTTTAATTCAGCTTTTATCTCGCTTTGTATTGTAATATTATTTATCGCACTTACGTAATTATTGAAATGCTTAGAATAGGCAAACTTAGGATTTATTCATAGGTTAGTTTAAGATTTGAAACCCGTCGCTAGCTTATTTTATTTGTAGGCTCGCAAACTTAGAAATCCTTCGCTAGTTTATTTATTTTAGGCTCGTCACGCTTATTCAAGATTTTTAAAACAACTCTTGTCATCTTTATTTGCTTCAATTAATTGTACAAATAAGTTTATCTTTTATTATTATTTTTGCAACTTGTTGATTTTCGAAAGATTCGCTTCTTTGGCATTATAAAGAATTTATTGTCACAAATGCATGTTTTCTAAAAACTTTACATGTATCTTTTTTTATGTCATCTGAATACGTACTTGTATAAAGTGCATCATATTTACTTGTATAAAATGCATCATATTTGCAAACATCTTTTATCTATTATATTTGTAAAACATGCATTTTTCTAGCAATAATTAAACCTGAGTTTTACCGGATAACCGCAAGTTAGCGGATCTTAAAGGATGCCTAACCCCTTCCCTTTAGGATAATAAAGAACCCTTACCTAGAATCTCACTAGTTTCGCAGACCTTAAAATTGGAGTTACATTGCAGCACTTAGTTTAAATATTTAGGTGTCCTAATTCACCGTAAAAAATAATTAGGTGGCGACTCCTCAATCCTTTACCCAGGAATCACCCGGATACGTCCGAGCTCCGCTTTGACCCGAGCGAGGTCGAAAATGGGCGCGTACAGTGAAAACAAACATGGTTCTTAGAAAATAATACAATAATGAACCACGTTTGGGGGTTTTGGTGAAACATGGCACGTGGGGGTGGGGGGCCTTATGAGGTTCAATGTATTTTTGAGGCCTGAAAATTTTAGCTAGAGGGAAAAAAAAGGGTAATTTGAATAATTTCTGTTAAATGAAATAAATGTGGAAACAGAAAAATCGAAAAAAGTGTCGATAAAAATATGCAATTTTTTGGATGAGGAAAAAAACAAGAGATCTTTATGGTAGGTCTGGAGAGTTTTGCATGAGGAAAAAATTTCTTGGGAGTTTTACTCTTTTAATAATAAAAGATTTTTTGCTTTTTTTCTTCAATTTCTTAACTTGCGTTTTCGCATAATTTGTTGAGAATAAAATTTGTCTGGTCATTTAGACTCGTATAATTGAAAGCTAAAATAAATTAACTAATAAACTAGTAATTTTGAAATCATAACCGAGCATCGAGCAAATAATTTCAATATTTTTGTTGGAAATTTGCCTTTGACGGGAGTTGCGTCCGACCAACTTTAACGGCTTAAACACTAGTGTTACGCATGTTGGAGAATCCGGTTCTTCACACGTGCATGATCTACTAAGTAAGTAGATAACCGTAGGGCCAAAGATCGTCAAAATTTGTTGAGAAATAAAAGAGATATTGGTCCACGAAGTGAGGTGTTTGAAGCATGAAAAAGTGTGGTATTGAGATCAATTCTCCCTCATCGGTGGAGGAAGAAAGAATTATTTTATTTATAAGTCTCAAAGTTGACTTGGGGTTTGGGACCCCAAGGGGTATCCCATGTGTTTAAAGGAGGGAGGACCTAGATGTGCTTCGGTTCGAGGAAAGCCCACACGCGCGCCCGTCCTGGTCCGCGGGCCGTGCTTCTTCTGATATTATCTTTTTGGCCAGAGAACTTTGCCATATGTACATTTTGGTCCCTGAAGTTTTGGACATCTTCACCATTTATTTTGGAGGAATTACTACCTCCATAATTGCCATTACTTGGCCAGTAATGACACTTATAGAGGCAGTTCATCAGCCTCTCCTTCAACTATATAAAGAACCCCTTTGTCACAATTGTTGAGCTACACTTAACACAAACAGAAACGAATTCAGTCTTCCTACAATCTTCCAAGCATCATTTCATTACTCAAAATTCTTCACGGTAGCACTTGAGTTTCCTTTGCTCAATTGTTCATTTGCTGTTTTATCTTGGGAGACAATTGTCCAAGACGTATAAAGGATACATACGGGGCAATATTGTCTTAAAGACGGAGTGCAAACACTCGACTCAGCATACCGAAAACTGTTCCAGTTTATTCTTCAATTTCTGTTTAATTTTCAGTTTGTTGTTGAATTGTAATTTCAGTTCTTCTATTACTTAGCAGTTACTTGTAATTTTCATTTCCTGCATCTTTGTAACCAACAATTTTATTATAATTATTAACAAAATTCTGTATCAAGATTGTTTACTAGGCGCAAGTTAGAGTGTTAGTACTAAGCTAATGGCTAAAGGAAGGCCTCCTAAGGTGAATAAGCATGATTTTATTACAAGCTCACAAAAGATATTGAATGAGACGTTCAATCATCTCTCGTTGGGCAAATCTCATTATATAGCTATATTTATTATGTTCATACAATGTTGTCTCGACAAAATCAGCTCATTATCTTACGAACCAAACCAGAAACACAACTAAACTCACGTGAACTGTTTCATCAACCAAGTAAGACATGCCACCTCAAATTCACATTGATGTTCATCTTTGCTCGATTCCTCATCCATATCAATAGGGCTAAATTGAACTACAGAGTAGCCTATTGATGACTGCTACAAATTGCTACCATGTTGACTGTCTTTTATAGGTTTGTGAGTGGATTGGAAGCATTACAAGTCTGGGATAGTCAAGCTGATATCGAAGCAGGTCGGGAAAGGCCTCATCGGGCTACACATAATTTGCAAACACTAGAACCCTGTAATGATCCGTTCGGTCGTTTTTAGTCTAAAACATCTATTTGACTATTTTACCCTTTCGGTACACTCTGTGTGGGGTTTGTGATGCGCGAGGATGGATGGCACGGATCCTGAGGTCCATTTATATGAGTCTCAGACGAAAAATCCAAAACTAGAAACTTAGAGTTGGATAGTTTGACTCAAAGCTGACTTTTGACTAGATGGGTTCGTTTCCAAGTTCTGTTGCTTCCGGAGGGTCATTTATGATTTAGTCGAGTCATTGGTTCACTTCTCGAGACAATCAGACATATTTTGTGGTCCTATTTATGAAATTTTGATATTTGGTTTTCCCAAACGATTCTTTAGAAAAGTATGCCTTATCTCGGTCAGATGAGAAATTTGAAGGTACGAGTGAGTTCGTAGCATTCTTTACGTTAGACGAGCATGTTTGGTTTGTGTCGGGGGGTCTCGAGGGTGTTTGAGGTTGTTTCTCATGATCTAGTGTCTGGTGTCCGCCTCGACGGCACCTCTGTTCGCTCATGTGTGTCCGCCTGGGCGGGAGGTTGGCTCACAGAAGCGGGGGTTGGGAAGTTGTGATGTTTCTGCCCTGGCGGAGTATTTGTCCACAGAGGCAAGTCCGCCTTTGCGGTATTGGGTTCGCCATGGCGCTAGGGCGAGTTATCAAGTCACTGCGCCCCAGCGAGGTATATGTTCATGACAACGGATCCGCACCAGCGTGGTCTATTCCGCTGGGACGGAATCACTGTATTAGGTGTCCTATTTAATTTTCTAAATCAGATTCTTTTCTCAAAATAACACATCTCGAACTTAGAGCCACAAGGGAGAGTATTCTGAAGTTCAATAGTGAAATTCATCCTAGAGGTAAAGATTTCCATCCCTTGTGATTTCATTTTATATTTTTAAATCCTTTAATGGTGATATAATATGTTTATAAGTTGGAGAAGATGAGTTCAAGTTCCTATGAGATAAAGAGAGTTAAATCATATATTTTAAAGGGCGTTGATAGATTAAATTACTTGATTATTATAAACTAAGCCATGTTTATGATTCAGGGATTTAGAAAATCAAAACGGGGAGTTTAAAATTGAAAACTAATTTCAGATTTGCAGAATGAATTTGACGCCAGATTATACAGACCATAGAATTAATTATGGTCTGTCAAAATGAACCTTCGATTCCATTTTGGAGTTGACGGAACCCAATAGCTTTTTACGGATCGTACAATATTTGAGGGTCCGTCCTTTTTGACCATCTGAAGCCTCTCAAGTTTTGAAGTCACTGGAAAGTTGTAAATTAATTAAATTAATTCAAATGTCCGATTATACGAACCGTACATAGTTCGACGGTCCCTTGGCAGACCGTATAAAATTCGACAGTCCGACGGATTGGCCATACATTTCCCCACGGGCTAAAAAGTATAAACACGCAACTTAGTTCCAAAAATTAGATTTTCTCATTCTCTCAAGCCCTAGAACTAAGCTCTCTTCTCCCATCATCCCCATAACTCAAGGTAAGTCCTTTTCATGTATTTTCATGCGATTATAATCAAGTATAATGGATTCCTAAGTGAAATTCACTATTTTTAACCTAGGATTTTCAAGACAAACACATTCTAAGGTTTCAAGCTTGAAGCTTTGAGATTATCTTTCCAAGTTCAGATTTTAAGACACATATTAGAGCGATTAGGGTATGTAGAGATTTTATCCCGTAGGGACATTATTGTTCTTCCCCACACCACATGTAATCCATGAAACAAGAATTCTTCGGACCTAGGATTTTTGCTAAGTTCATAATAACCTTATATTCATGTTCAACTATATATGTATTATGTTCATAGCAGGAGCTTAGTGCACCGAACTGCCTTTTTTTATATTATGTATTTCTTCACATGCTAGATTATAAATTTACAAGTTATGATTTGAAGTTATTTCATGTAATTCATGGGTTTCCAAGCCAACTATTTTCAATTACATGTTTTTGGGAGTTGCACAGATTACCGAGAAGGCTCTGACAGCCTGAAACTATGTGTGCCAACGTATGATAAGAGTAGCTCCGCCAGAGGACAATGCCTTCTTATTACCCCTTGTGGGATTATTGAATCCATCGTGTCTCGTACTCCGACAAAGTATGAGATGGCTTAGATGATCGGGCATAGATCAGATTCCACGTTCGCGCGTGGTGGTTCATATCGCTTTTGTTAATGCTTTCTCGCAGATATACAAATTTTACATATGTTAATATATTCATGTTCATGTTCAGTTTCAGTTTTAGTTTCACGTTCCTATCATATCATGTGCATGTTTATTCTTTCAATTGATTTACTTATGGTACAATTCAAATGTACCAACGTCCCTTTTGCATGGGGCCTGCACTTCACGGTGCAGGTGTTGTGTTTCAGGGAGACTAATCTGCTCAGTAAGATTGCTTCAGTATCAGTTGTTTAGTGTGTCACATCTCATTAGGAGTCTCAGTTTAGTTATTTTATAATTATGCATTATTAGTAAGGGTATGACAGGGTCTTGTCCTGGTAAACAATTTTACAGTCAGTCTCATGTTCAGAGGTTTCATAGACTAGTTTAGTATGTTATGTCAACATTGCTTTTCAGACTTATTATATTTTTAGATTTATTTTCGCTATGATTATTTTAGACTAAAAATGCAGTACTATGTTTAGTCATTATTATAGCATGTTTTAATGTCCATGTTGACAAGCAGACTATGTGGTTCGCTCGGTCACACGCAGTTAGGCATCGAATGCTGTGTTTTGTCCAAGCCATGATTCGGGGTGTGACAAAGCTTGGTATCAGAGTTCTAGGTTCAAGTGTGTTAGGGGTTTATAAAACCATGTCCAGTGAGGTCACTTTTATGTGTGTGAAGGCCCACACATATAAATAGTTGACCACAAAGACATTTAGGATTGTCTCACTTCTTTCATACTCTAGATCATGGAGTTAGAGCTATACCTTTAGGATATCTTTCTAACTCGTGTGTATTACGTATTTTAGAAAACGACTACAAAAGGAAATCAGCTACAAGCAAGATAGCTGCTACTAATGCTGCTCGTGGGGAGGATGCTTAAGCTCAGGGATCCAATTCGGGTACAACACCCCCACCCAATACCACAAGACCTGTAGAGATTCCAGTTCCACTGACTCGGATGTTAGGGTAGATATTCAGCTGCTCACCCAACTTGTGTCTGCTCAAGCCCAACGTCAGGGGACGACTCAAGCATGGGAACTTGTGGTTGTTCAAGCCCAACCTTGTATGTTGTGTAAGCTTTTCATTAATGAATTGTATATGTGTGATTAGACTTTGATTATTATGAAGCGCAAAAGAAGGGCAATGCGATCACCGAGGCTTGATTGGTTAGGGCTCCTGTTCGGCCCAGAGGTAGGCTACGATTTACTTTCACTAGACTCCGATAGAAGTACATAATTAGTTATAAAAATTGAGGGGTATTGAACGTGTTTAGGGGTTCCACTCAGCCGATTGTGATGAACGTTTGAGTGTGTACCGGTGTTGAACTGTGATGATGATGGGTGATTTTAGGAATCAACCTTATGCTGGTTCCGACTGCTGATTGATTGGATTTGTCACCATATGTGGGCTTGTCGTCATCTTTGCTATTGTTTGTTTATTCACCATACCTGATTTCGATATGATATCCTGATTTGTACTTGGATTGTTATGTTGTTGAATTCTTGGGAGCATGTGATATTCATTTCTATACTTGGTTGCACCTTATTACATCATGATTTCTTGCCTTATACTGTCATTTGCATTCATACACTCATGATGCTGAGATATTGATACGAGAGTGGTATGAAATATTGTAGGTCTAAGAGACCGGAAAGATGAGATTACTCATGAGACTATGACAACACTGAGATGATGATAATAATATTCGAGGGGACAGATTGCACGCCTGCAACATGATATTATTCATCCAAGAGTTGGTCTTCGATGGAAAATTTCAAAGGAGTATATGGACTTCGCGGGTCCCCCATATGTGGGTGTACGTCTCATAATAAAAACTTGAGCGCATGTATATTGAATGATCAAGGTACCTGGCATATGTATTGCATTCATAACATATCATATATATATATATATATATATATATATATCATTTATGAATTATCTGTTGATGAAACAAATGTTGAATTGATTATTGATAACTTGATTGAATTTTTGGATAAATGAAGCATGTTATTTACTCCATGACACCTGGAACTTGTTATTGAACTATTTGAAGCTAGGTGACTTATGTGATTATGAACTCTTATATGAACATTGCCTTATGCTTATTATGTGAATCGTTCTGTGAGTAAGTGATAATTGTTGGGTTATTGAACTGTTAGAATATGACTATTTGGTGTCAACTTGGTATTTATCTCTTTTTACGTATCTTCCGTCGTTGTCGGCCTATGATGCATATGGAGTGCGTTGTGTACTCATACTACACTTGCTGCATCTTTTCTGGTGCAGATTCAGTGCTTTCTTATAGTGCGGGACCGTGTGGTTGAGTCCTAGCAGTTGTTTCTCCAACATTCAGGGCGAGGGTGCTATCTTCAGCATACCATTGGATGTTCTATTTCTATTACAGTCTTTTATTTTCTACTCAAGAGACATGTCAGACTTATTTTGATTATGTATTTGGTTTTGGCATGCGTGCCTATCTCAGATTTGTATCGGATCTCTAGTGCTCTTTTATTCACATACTAAATTTTAGGGGATATTGTTGACGTTCAGACTTATGTTTTCCGTATTTATATTATGAGACATATTATATAGTATTTTGTTTTTTTCTGTTCAAATTATGTTATATCATGTGAATGATTCGGAAGTGATTCGTCTACCGATAAAAGTTGTGTAGGTGCCACAACGATTCCTGAAAAGAGGTCGTGAGAAACCCAACATCTGAATCACTATATAACTAGTTATACATCACTCCCATTTCTATAAAAAAAAGTCAAGATCATTCACCCCAAGTAAACCCAAAACTTTCCATAACAGAAATGAGCCTGCACATCATTAACACAGCCAAAATACAAAAGAGGTTTTAAGTCAAAATTTATCATCCATTAAAAGCATCAATTGATGATTTTCGGCGAAGAGGTTCTTTATTTGGCACAAGGATGATTCAATTAAACTAATTTTAATAAATGACTTTATTTTTTTAATAAACTTTATATTTACACAAATATAGTCAAGAAGTTAGTATTATTTTTAATTTTTCGTACCCACGAGAATTGACTTGTTGATTATCGTACGTGAAATTCGAGTTTGGCATTTATTTAAAAGAAAATTATTTTGTTTAAAGAACTTTTTTTGTGTAATACACTTATAGTGATTAACAAATTAGTAGTAATACAATATATGATCAAATGAGAAAGTGGAAAGTATCTTGTGGGCCTATTATATAATTTGAGTGGCCAAGGGTTATTGTCAACATTATTTAAAAAAGGGAGGTGTTATTTGCAATCTGAAGGAAATAGTCCTTATATCCTAGCAATTGGATCTTTGAGATGTAATTCTACCTTTATGTGAATTCTTCCCTTTTTTTTTTTTTTTTGATAATCCAGGTGCCTCTGCGCCATACCGACTATGCCACCTGGAGGTAATAGACCGGCCCTTCAACACTATTACTGCAGTAAATCGCGGGATGTGCTCCAGCCGAGTTTCTTGGAGCATTAACCGATCAACGAGACAAGGTCAAATTCCCCAACATGCGAGTTTCTTCGCCTTTGCGGAATCGAATCCACGTTTGCTCCACGCCAGCGCCTTTATAAATACTTTGCCGCTGACTATGCCGGAGGCTAATTCTTCCCTTTTTTGAGAAGCCCTCACATTGAATTTTTTTTATTTTTTCATTCAGCTCCATATTCTCTTCCACTAGAGCTCAAAAGCTCAAACCTAGCTCGTCACTTAATTAATTTGGATATCATTGAGAATATAAAATTTTAATTGAGTTAATGTATCGATGATGATATCATGTGAAACATTTTTGTAAGACAAACTAACTCACCCATATTTTGATTTTGTGTAGTCGTTGTGATATTGTCACGGATGCTTCCTCCTTTCTTAACTTTTAGGTTCTTTCTTTTTCTCTTTTTCTATGTATTATTTTTGCTGCAAGATTTGTTAGGAAAGTGCGAGAATATGATATAAAATTATTCATGTCTTATTTTTAAAATATTATATTTCTATATTAAAATATGAGTAATTTATATTCATCAAATACCTCATATTTAAATTTTTGCTCGTCCTCGAGAAAAAGAATTTTAAAAGAAAAGTACATTACTATATTTTTTTTGAAACTATAGTTACTCTTGTAAAATGAAAAATTAATCAAATAAAATCTGTCATGCTTTCAAATTTTGTAAATTTTCTACATTTATCAAATTTTTACCTTGTTTTATTTTTATTTTTATTCAACAAAAGTTGCACCTTCTTTCTTTTTGGGACTTCTCTGAAATTGATAACTTTATGATCATCTGCATTGAGTATTCTTCATTTTTTTTATCTATAGAAATGTCCTTGATGTCTATCTTCACTAATGTAGACTTCACTAGCTTTTAAATCATTTACGATATTTGTAGTGACTTGTCTTTTTTCAGCTGTGGTGTAGATTTTTTTAAGGTCACACTTTCCACATATTTGCTATTTGATATTTTTTTCTTTTATTTTTTATGTACTTATAGTGCTTGTACATAAGTTCAGTCTTATTTTTTTGTTCTTTTTCACTAATTTTGATTCTTTTCAAAGTGAGCTCCAAATTTTTTTTCTGAAAAGGGACTTTCAAATCACAAGCATGAATTTGCATATTCAGATTTGAGCTTGTTTAGGTGTCAAAAGAAATATATATATATTTAGGCTTCAAAATAGGTGGTATATATATATATTTGGTGAAATATTTAGAAAAGACTGAGCCACTGAGGTAAATATATTTATATATATTTGGTGAAATATTTAGAAAAGACTGAGCCACTGAGGTAAACATAGAAAGCCTAATTCATTTTTAAAAAATTGGTGTTGTCTAGAATTTCACTGAGCCACTGAGGTAAACATAGAAAGCCTAATTCATTTTTTAAAATTGGTGTTGTCTAGAATTTCACCTAGAAAGACATTGGGGGCAAGTTCTAGCATAAATATTGTAGATGACTTTTGATCATAATGCTTCTCAATCTCAAAATATTCTTCCAAGTGTTGAAAATATTGGTTCTTGTCTTCACAAAAATAAACTCACAAATAAGAAAGTTATATGGTAAATATAAAAAAAATATTTGACATTGAATGATAATTTTTTTATTTAGATAGATTAGTACTTTATAAGAGGCATATTTATATATCAAATATATTAAATTATTTAATATTTCAAAATAAAGTAAAAATCTTTTTAGCTTTCAAATATATAACTGCAGAAGAAAGTTTGAAAGTAACTGTTCCGACGGGTCACCGTTCCGGGTCGAGTTACTGTTCCGATGGGTAAAATTTCCAGAATTTTATTTCAATATTTTTTTGTTGGTTATCTGAAAATTAAAAAAAAATTGTTTGATTCCGGGTCGGGTCTGTTCTGTCTCGGGTTGGATTTTCAGAAGCAGACTCAAATTTTGTTTCAGGTCGAAATTCAGAATTCGGGTTGGATGTTTTAATTGCGGACTATTGGTTTATTTTGGTATTTGAATATCCATTACGCGGCTATTTTGTTATTTTTACTGATTTGAATAAATACTATACTTTGGCCAATGAAATTGAATTTGAGCCCGTGTCCCTTCGGAAAATGGTTCTCGATTTCAGTTTTTCCTTTTTTTGGTATTATTTTGCTGATTTGAACATGATACTACACTGGCCGATGAAAAAATATCCGTCGATTTTTTAGGCCTCCACAGTTGGAAAGACGGAAATAAAACTTCTCGGCAATGATGAAACTTAAATCTTTTTTTTATCCGAGAGACCAACATGTTCGGTAGGCAAGACAACTAAAATGACCAACGAGTCATATGTTGGCAGCCACGACGCGATTGGAATGATCTTTTCAAAATTTAAGTCTGAGCCTTCCGTAGTCAAAACATTTACTGTTTTGGATATGGATCCGAAGTTATTTATATTCAACTGTTTCTAACCGTTTGTTCTTGACAGCTTGCAAGGAACACTTACGAAAGTTAAAGAAGACAAGTTACCCCTCGGAGATGATTTATTTTATTGCTGTTTTATTTTCTTTAATTCAACTTTATTTTATTATGTATTGTAATATTATTTATTGTACTTGTGTAATTATTGAAATGTGTAGAATAGGTAGACTTAGAATTAATAATCTAGAAAGAGTAGATTTAAAATCCATACTTTCAAAACGTTAGTTTATCTATTTTAGGCCAGTCACCCATACTTTCAAAACGTTAGTTTATTTATTTTAGGTTCGTCGCTCATACCTTCAAAATGTTAGCTTATTTTTGAACTGTTCAGAATTTTTAAAACTATTGGTCACATTTTACTCACACTATTAATCATACAAAATAGAGTCTTATTTTTATCCGATTCGTTATTTAAATGACTTTCAAAATATCATTTTCTTTGCATTACAAATAAGTTGTTTTTTTCTTACAAAAATCACTTTATATATATTTATAAACAATGTCATACAAATGCATGTTTTATCCAAAAAATCACTTTGCATATATTTTGTAAATAATGCAATCAAAAGTGTGTGTTTTCAACAAATTATTTTGCATGTACTTTTGTAAATAATACAATACAAATATATGTTTCACCCAAAAAATCACCTTGTATATATTTTTATCATTTTTCATACAAATGCATACTTTTATCCAAAATCAACTTTACATGTATTTTTTTAATGCCATACAAATGCATACTTGTACAAAATGCATTCTTTTACTAAATACTTGCAACATCATTTTAACTTTATATTTTTAAACACCCATTTTCTTAGTACAATAATTAAACCTGAGTTTGACCGGATAACCGCAAGTTAGCGGATCTTAAAGGATGTCTAACCCCTTTCCTTTAGGATAATAAAGAACCCTTACCTAGAATCTCATTAGTTTCGCAGATCATAAAACCAAAGTTATTTTGCAGCATTTAATTAACTTTTATGTGCCCTAATTTACCTTAGAATAATTAGATGACGACTCCTCAACAAAGCAACATTTAATCAATCCAGAGGGAATTGACGTAATCACGTCGCGAGCCGCGGTTAAAAACGGGTGTGACAGTTTGCACAATAAATGTTTCTTCCCTCCCATCTTCTTTGTTAAGAAGTAATCTCTTTCCTGAAATTTCAAAAAAGAAGAGTTTTTATTAGTCCGATATTCTAAAAATATATTTGACTTAAAAGCCATGTGAAGAGAGATTGAAATTAGAAAGAGAAGAAAGTGAGTATAATAAAAAAAAAAGGAGGAGAACAAGACACTTTGTGAAGGTTACGTGACTGAAGAAAAAGAAAAGGAATAATTGTCTTGTTATGATGAAAAGTAAAAAGAATATAAATTTGATTTCTTTGCGTGTGTCATTCCCTTGCGGACTATAAAATTATTAATTTACCCCCGCTTTAAGATTTGCTCAATATCTCCTTCTTGGCTTTTAGGTTCTTTCTTTTTCTCTTTTTTTCTGTATTATTTTTTCTGCAAAATTTGTTAGTTAGGTGCGAGAATAGGACATAAGTTATTCATATTTTATTTTTAAAATACTAAATTTCTATATTAAAACACGTGAGTAATTTATATCCACCGGTTAGTAAATTAGTAATACATTAAGGGACAACGAAAATGTGAAAATATTTTATGGAGCCTATTATACAATTTGAGTGGCCAAGAGTTACTGCCTACATTGTTTTAAAAAATGAAGATGTATGTGCAATTTGAAGGAAATAGTCTTTGAGTCCTAATCATTGAATCTTTGAGATATAATTCTAGTCTTCGATGAATTATTTCCTTTCTTGAGAAGTCTTCACATTGAAAAATATATTTTCCCTCCCAACTTCGTCTTCTTCTTCGCTAAGGCTTTAAATCTCAAACATAGTTCTGATACCATGATGAATGTTTTGATCTATTCTCATCTCATATTTTTTTCTATTTCTTGATTCTTTTGTCTCTCCATTTTTTTCCATTGTTTCTTACTTATGAATTGTATATTCACGATGACACTTTTTGATATTGATATTAATCAGCTTATCAAAATCAATAGTCTATCTATAATACAGAGCAACTAGTAGAGAGAGTCTAGTTATATCAATCATAGATAAATCAATATAAAAAATTAATCTACTGCTCAGAAATGTCAATAATGATTTTGCCTCATTTCTTATGTTTTTCCCATTGAAATAAAGTTTATTACCTATTGATGTATAACTCCAGTCAGTACCATACAGACAAACTGAAAGAAATAATCCCCTTGATTATTTTCATTAATTGAAAGGCTATATATACAAGTTACATATTTCCATAATAGAAAAATCATTTTCCTATTCTACTTCTAAATCCTTCTTCTACCATAATTCTAACTATACAATATGGTAAGTGTATATCCTATTCTAAGTAATAAATATACTACAATATACACTTAATATACTTTCCTTAATATACAAGGTTTGGCCATCGATTTTTCTGTCCTAAATTAGTCCATGGGTTGGGCGTGTTGGGCCACGAATGAGAGGCCCAATCGATGGGATCCTGCTTTGCCTTATTCACGAGTTGGACCCTTCTTTGAGAGGCCCAATCTGCGCCTCTGGGCTGCCACTTGTTTCTTTGCTTTCTTGACAATATACATGTGATATATATTCAGTATATCACATGTATATTGCTCTGTTCTTAACACACTTGATCATAGCGCGGTTTTAACGCTGAGACTATCCCTAAAATCTTCAAAAAGTACCGCGGGTAGACCCTTGGTAAAAATGTCTGCAATTTGATAACGAGACGGGACATGGCATACGCGAACTTGACCTTTAGCAACCTTTTCACGGACAAAATGAATATCCATTTCGATATGCTTGGTGCGTTGGTGTTGAACCGGGTTACCTGAAAGGTAGATGACACTAATGTTATCGCAATATACCAAGGTTGCCTTCTGAATGGGACAATGAAGCTCCAAAAGCAAATTACGTAGCCAACATGATTCAGAGACCACATTCGCCACCCCTCGATATTCTGCCTCTGCACTTGAGCGTGATAGAGTTGCCTGACACTTTGCCGACCAGGACACCAAGTTGTTGCCAAGGAACATACAGTAGCAAGAAGTCGACCGTTTGGTGTCGGGACAACCACCCCAATCAACATCCGTGTAGGAGACAAGTGTAGATGTAGATGAGGGATACAAGTGCAAACCATAATCCAGTGTCCCCTGAATATACCGTATGATGCGTTTGATTGCATTCATGTGCTCAACTCTGGGGTCATGCATGAATAAACACACTCTTTGTCTGCATATGTAATATCCAGTGCAGTAAAGGTAAGATCTTGGAGGGCCCTACAAGGCTGCGATAGCGGGTCGGGTCCTCGTATGGTGCACTGCTATGGCACTTAGCTTTGGGTTTGCATCAATCGGTGTGGAAGTGGACTTACGGGATGACATCCCAAATTCTTTCGATGATCTCAAAGAAGATACTCCGCTGAGACGAAACAACCCATCCGAATGACGTTGGGCGGCAATCCCCAAAAAATAACTCAAAGGCCCTAAATCTTTCATAGCGAACTCGTAATCGAGCATGGTCATGATAGACGCGCAAGGCATCGGAAGAGGCGGTCAAGATGATATCATCCACATACAATGACGAATGTAGGCCAAAGAAGAACCACGGCGGTAGATGAACAAGGAATTATCTGACCGGCTGTGAGTGAACCCAATAGTGGAAACAAAGTCAGCAAACCTCGTGTACCAGGCCCTCGGAGACTGCTTAAGCCCATATAAAGACTTCTTCAACAAACATACATGATAAGGACGGTTTGGATCCCTGAAACCCAAATGTTGATGCATATAGACTGTTTTCTTGAGATCACCGTGTAGGAAAGCATTCTTGACATCCAACTGATAAATTGGCCAAGTCTTTGACAGAGCTAAGCTAAGCACAGTGCGAATGGTAGCCGGTTTGACCACCGGACTAAACGTCTTACCACAATCAATTCCAACCTGCTGAGTCTTACCATCACCAACAAGTCGTGCCTTATGCCGAGCAATTGAGCCATCTGAATTCTCCTTATGAGCAAAAATCCACATAGACCTGATAACATTAATACCATATGGACGGGGCACCAACTCCCATGTCTTATTATCAATAAGAGCATTATATTCATCAGTCATAGCAATTTTCCAATTAGGGTCATTTAATGCTGACACAGGATTGCGGGGCAAGGGGGATTTAGAGACATCAGAATGTAAATTAAAATGTCTTTTAGGTGTAAAAATACCGGCCCGACTACGAGTGACGGTCTATGACTCGAGGAAGAAGTAAAGGAATTTTGGAAATTTTCTGGGCTCGGGATGGGTAGCGGCGGGCGGTGGGCTCTTGGCCCAAATCGGTAAAAGCTAGAATCGGCTTACGGACCAGTTCGAGGTGGGTTCTCAGCCCAATAGCTGGAACTGCTCGATGGTCAGAATGCTTGGGCGTGATGATCGGTGGGTCCAGTAGGCGATGGGCCATTGGAGGATTTAGATGCGGGAGATGTCCGAAAAATTCCGAATAATATACGGGGATATTTGATCATCCAAAAAATTATATGACTTAGGTTCGGGAGTATAAACTTTCGTAAATGGGAATTGAGTTTCATCAAAAATGACATGGCGATTGATTATGATTTTCTTGGAGGATAAATCAAAACACTTATAACCACGATGATTTGATGGATAACCCAAAAACACACACGGGGTAGACCGAGCCTGAAGTTTGTTAATTGTGGCGGATGGAAATAACGGATAACACAAGTACCCAAAAATCCGAAGGTGAGAATAAGCAGGGTTCTTATTATATAGGACTTTGAGGGGGGATGAGTATGTCAGACCTTTAGACGGAATTATGTTCAGCAGGTAAGTGGCCATTTGTAGAGCATAATGCCAAAAATATGGAGGTATGGAGGCATGTATTAGGAGAGTTCGAACAATGTTATTTATGGAACGAATTTTGCGTTCGACTTTTCCATTTTGTGAAGATGTGTGAGGACATGAAAAACGAAAATTTATCCCATGAGTAGCACAAAAATCTCGGAACTCCATATTGTGATACTCTTTCTCATTATCACATTAAATATTTTTTATTTCTCTTTCGAATTGAGTACGAATGTACGCTCTAAATTTTATGAAGACGGAAAACACTTGTGATTTATTCGCAATTGGAAACGTCCACAAAAATCTAGAATAATCATCTAAAAAGAGAACATAATATCGATGACCCATTGAACTAAGAACAAGAGATGTCCATAAGTCGCTATGAATAATGTCAAATGGCATAGAAGTATGGGAATTTGAGTCTACAAATGGCAACTTAACAATTTTTCCTAATGAACAAGACTGACAAATTGGAGTACGACTTGTACCCTTACAAGAAATAAATCTATTTTTATCTAAAGCTGATAAAATAGAAGATCCCGGATGACCCAAACGAGCATGCTACATGGAAGGAGAGATGGCTGCAAAAGCTGATGGCAAGGCTGGACTCGATAGACTGAAACCGGGCATGATAGGATACAGATCCCCCCTACTATCACACCTCATGAGATGACTCCCCGTCTTGAAATCCTTCACAGAGAAACCGAAAGGATCAAATTCAATGAATGCAATTGTCATTTGTGAATTTTCGGACAGACACTAAATTTTTAATCAATTTAGGAGCATGTAAAGTATTTTTCAAAAGGAGTGGTGGATTAAGAGGAGATAATGTTTTCTGACCATACCCTAGAATTGGAATAGAACTGCTATTACCAATAATTATCCCCCGAAGGGTGCTCAAATTGGAATAAGATGAGAGAGTACCTGATTCGGAAGTCATGTGAGTAGTGGCCCCGGTGTCCATGTACCAATTTGGGTCTGGTTGGGACAATCCCAACGTATGCATCGCGGCCTCGATATCGGTCTGAGTGGGGCCTGCTACATGATGGGCTTGCGGAGGACGGGGCCCAAGGACGCCATTCCGTGATGCTGCTGGGCCGTGAGTCTTTGGAATACCGCTTCTTTGTTGGGCCATCGCGGCGATGGGCCGCCAACTGGCGTTGGCGTGGGCTGTTGGCCAGCCAGCGCCGAAAGCGTGGGTGGAGGTGCGGGTTCCATCGCCAATGGCCCATCTTTGGGCCACGGTGGTGGTGGCTCATCAGATCTGAATGGGACCCACCGCACTTTGCTGTTGCTCACCGGAACCGCCACCGTAACCATCTCGTTTGCCCAGTGGTTTTGTTATTTTGCGATTATTCTTGCCGCCACCATTATTATGGTTTTGGCCCGAATTATTAACAAAACCCGAAGAACTAGGAGAGGATGCCACCATGACAAGCTGGGCTTGCTCGTAGCGCCTTTTTAGCCGAACCCGCTTCTTCCAACGTCGGCATGGAGCGGGCTTGATGAAAGTCGGGAAGAGGGTTGCTTTGGCGAAGGAGAGTTCCAACACCATTATAGGCCTCCGAAAGCCCGACAACCAATCAGTAGAACTAGGCGATTATTTGTTCTTGGTGCGCCAACATTACGGAGTTGATCCGCCAATTCCTTTAGTTTTTGCAATATGCGAAACGTTAGGAAATACGTCCATTCGAGCGAGAGAGAATTCACCTTTCGAGTGTGACGATACGGGAATGTTGGTTGTCTTGGAATATGTCACGCAATCTATTCCATGCAGCCATAGCCGTGGTATCGGGCTCCATAATCGTCTGTAGAAAGTCCACTGAAATAGTGGCGTATATCCACCGAAGAACGGTAGCATCAAGTGTAATCCATACCTCAGGATCCTCCGCAGGAAGGGGTCTAGAGGGAGGAATGATGTGATGAAGAACTTGATAAGAGATAGCGTGAATTTTAAACAACTCCGCCCACGTTGCATATTGAACGTTTTCCATCTCGCATATTGAACGTTTTCCATCTCAAGGACAATAGGGACACTGAGCTTGTATTGGAAACCGTGAGGGCAGGGTGAAAATTGTTCTTAGACATATTTGAAAGAACAAGGAAGGAGGTTAAATTTAAGAGAGGTTTTTGAGAGCGGAAGACAAAATTTTTAGAGAGAAAACCCGAGGGGGGGGGGGTTCTCGGCCACAAGAAAAGTTGAGAGAAAACTTTTGTGTAGACCTAGTCTCTTGATACCATGAAAGAAATAATCCCCTTAATTATTTTCATTAATTGAAAGACTATATATACAAGTTACATATTTCCATACTAGGAAAATTCTTTTCCTATTCTACTTCTAAATCCTTCTTCTACCATAATTCTAACTATACAATATGGTAAATGTATATCCTATTCTAAGTAATAAATATACTACAATATACACTTAATATACTTTCCTTAATATACAAGGTTTGGCCGATTTTTACTGTCTAAATTCGTCCATGGGTTGGGCGTGTTGGGCCACGAAGGAGAGGCCCAAGCTATCTTTACTGCTTCTTTGCCTTATTCACGAGTTGGGCCCTTCTTTGAGAGGCCCAAGCTGCCTCTGGACTGCCTTACATTTCTTTGCTTTCTTCAGCAATATACATGTGATATATATTCAGTGTATATCACATGTATATTGCTCTGTTTAACACAAACATTTCTCTGTCAATTTCAAATCTAGATTATCAAGAAGTTTAATTGTATCACTATCATCAACTGTAGATAAAGAAAATAACTTGTTAATAGTTGTTGGATAGAAATTTACTGGCCTTCAAAGGACATTAGAAACATTGTTAATCTCATCCATTTTTTTATAAAACTCTCCAACAAAGGTGAAGTTGAATGACCCAAGTTGATTTTGCAAATTTACTCCATTTAAAGTGTTCAATGGTCTGTACGATAAATGCTTCTTCCCTATTATCTTCATTGTTAAGAAGTAATCTCTTTTCTGAAACTTCAGAACGAGAAAAGTTTTCATTAGCTCAATATTCTAAAGATATACTTGAGTTAAAAGCCATGTGAAGAGAGATTTAAATTAGAAAGAGAAGAAAGTGAATCTAATAAAAGAAGAGAAGGAAACAAGACAGCCCTCAGGGGCATATGCGAGTTGGTAAGTGACAAGTTGATTGGGGTACAATCACTCCGACGTCGCGGGTTCGAATCCGTGTGGTGACAGTCTTTGCTGAAATATTGCAAGGGTTGTTGCTGGGTTCGTGTCCCGTTGGTCCTCTCCCTTGCAGGACTGTCACTCGCACATATCCCTCAATTTATATTCCCTGGCCAAGGAACCTCTGATACAGATGGGGGTTTTGCCTTCGGGACTTTCCCCTTCCCAAAGGAAATAAGACACTTTGTGAATGTCACATGACTGACGAGAAATAAAAGGGAATAGTTGTTTCATTATGGTGAAAAGTAAAAAGAAAGTTCTCATTTATAAATTTGATTTTTTTTGTGTGTCATTCCCTTACAAATAATAAAATCATTAATGTACTAACAATTTAAGATTTACTCAATCTATCCTTCTTGGCTTTTAGTTCTTTCTTTTTTTCTTTTTTCATTTATTACTTTTCTTGCAAGATTTTTTTTAGAAAAGTGTGAGAATAGGATATAAATTATTCATGTTTTATTTTAAAAATATTATATTTTTATATTAAAATATATGAGTAATTTATATTCATCAATTAACAGATTAATAATACATTATGAGATCAAATGGAAAAGTGAAAGTATCCGGTAGAGTATATTATACAATTTGAGTGGATAAGAGTTATTGTCTACATTGTTTAAAAATGGAGATGTTATGTGCAATTTGAAGAAAATAGTCATTGAGTCTTAATCATTGGATCTTTGAAATGTAATTCTACTTATGGGAGGTTTAAGAAAATATGTACCAATTACCCAAATTACATTTTTATTAAAATCCTTTCATTTTTTGAGAAGCCCTCACATTGAAAAAAGGAATAATTACATCCCATAGCTTGTTACCTTTAGTAACTATTATTTAAATAAATTACAAAGCATAACTATAATGTGTATTTGAATTACCTATCATAGCTACATTATTTATTTAAAGTAGAATATCTTTTTTTATTATTTTTATTTTGGCTCTCTCTCTCTAACGTCTGGTCTCTCTTTCTAATATCCGACGAGTCTAAACGCCGCCGTCATACCCATACATATATATACCCATACATATATATACATGTATACTCGTTGTAAATCGTGTATGTGTGTTGATTTGAATGGATACGACATCGTCTTCTTCGTCAATGGCATAGTCGTCGTTTTCCTCTCTATCTTCCCCGACGAGTTTCAACCGTCACTGTCACACATCGATCGAAAAAAGAGTTAGTCGGTAAGGCCGAAATCTGACCGAATAATACATTTTATTGTCCAGATCTGATCGAAAAATGTACTTTATTATCCAGATATGACTGAAAATACACTTTATTTGCATGTATTTCGGTTTCTTGTATTCAGTTTCTTGTATTCAGTTTTTTGGTATTCGCCTGTATTTCAATTTCTTATATCCAGTTTTTCTTGTAATTAGTTTTATAAGAGATTTTTTTTGTTTTGAATACTCTTTACTGAGCAGATTATTACTCGCTGTATTTGTATGGCTATAGTTTCAATATTTACAGCGCATAACTACTTTTTAATTACTAAGCAAGCTCGTTTTATGAATACACCAAATAAATAAACGTTGTAGTAATTAAAAAATAGCTACGCGCTGTAAATATTGAAACTATAACTATGACAAATTTAAAACCCTTAAAATATAGTCATTTATGTAAGTTTCACTTAAAAGAGTATATTTCCCCCTCCCAACTCCATCTTCTCATCCACTAAGACTTTAATGCTTAAAATTGACTCTGATACCATAATGAATGTTTTGATATGTCACTTAAATAATTTGTATATAATTGGGGATACAAAAATGTAGTTGGATTATGATATATAAGATTATATTGGTGTATGTGAAACATTTTTGTAAGACAAACTAACTCGTTCACATATACAAATTTATTGAACACTATTGCATTTTTGAAGGGATTTTGTCCTTCTTGAGATAGTGACTTTGCCACTTATATTGACATGTTTTTTGGTATTGTTTGGATCTTGCCCCATCTTGATTTTAGATGTACATTTCATTTTAACTATGGACATTTTTCCATTTTAAGTATGAATGAAGATCATTTTTCAACATAATTGTTGATTCTCTTCATTATTGAATTTTGACCCTAGAATTTCGGGCTTTCTTGCTAATCGCTTATGCTTGATGTGATTGCATGAGATATAGTTTGGGTGAAATAAACTAATTAATGATTTTTTAATTAACTTTGGGAAGTTTTCTTGACACTTAAAATATAAATATTAGTATCTTGGATTATTTCGTGGTTTGATATTTAATCATTTAAACATAGTATCCTCATTATGTACTTGATAATTATTTGATGAACTTTCACTCTAAATTTCTTTCTTGTACTATTGTTAATACAAAACTAACTTGTTGACAGAAAGGGTTGGTTAAATTGTATTTCTAAATTTCATACGATCTAATTGTATTAATCATGATTGGACAATTTAATGACTTTATGGTTTTATGCCTTTAAACTCAAGTTTAACTGTCACTAAGCTATATGCTTAGTGTTAGTTTGTTGCTATAGTAGGTGATGCTGCGGAAGAGAATTGAGGATGGTCATTTAAAGTAGACTATTGAAAGCTTTTATAACGATAGCATTTGCATATGCTCCACTATTTTTGTAAAGATTTGAAACTTGTTCCGGATCATATGTCTCCTTTATAAGAAAGATGTATTTTTTTTTGTTCTTGAGCTTTCTTCTCATTAGAAAGCAGAATCTGTATGTGTTACCTAATTGTTACAGGTTTCATAGAAATTTCGGATCCAAATCTCAATAGAGAAAACAATAAGTTGGTTTCTTACCATTTACATGTGTAGTTTTTGAAGACAAAGTTATTTGATTTTTGTACGGGTGGAAGGTAGCATATACTTACGAAATAATCGAGTCACTCGAAATCAACATTTTCGACCAGTAAAGATGAAAATCGTTAAAATGACAATCACATTAATTCACAAAAATTATTCAATAATAACTTAATTTACAGCTAAAATATGTGCAACTCAACTATTTTATGAATATCTATTACCTTTCACCATTACATATATCGAATAACTCTATTATAATAAACTAGACAAAAGATAAAAAGAAATCACCTTTTGAAACTTAAAATCCAATTTTTCAATAGGGAGGCCATCTGAACAAAGAAATAAAGGGAATACATGAAACCTGTAAGTCTGTTAACTAGATAGGGACATAATTAGGTCAATTTGCTATCACTGAGGGTATTTCTGTTCTATTTTTAATAATTTAGGGACATTTTTAGACCAAAAACCAAATGGAGACCATTTTTGTTCTATTTTCTAAAGTTTGAGAGCAATTTTGGTCTTTTCCATCGAGATTGAGGACACACTGAGGAAGTGAAGAGTGACAAAAATGGCGAAGTCGTCGGCGACCAAAGACGCTCAAGCTCTCTTCCATTCTCTCCGTTCTGCTTATGCTACTACTCCGACGAATCTCAAGGTAATCGTCTGTATCCTCGATTTCTGTGCAGCAATTTACATACATCTCGAACTTTCAAATCTATACGGTTACGGGTACGATTACGGTTACGGTTACGATTACGGTTACGGTTACGGTTACGGTTACGGTTAATATTCACCTATTGCTATTGGATCCTAGTAATAGAATTTTTTTTTGGCTACAGATCATTGATCTATATGTCGTGTTTGCGATCTTCAGTGCTTTAATTCAGGTATTTATTTTAACAATTTTGCTGTTATTGATTTATTTGATTTGTATGTATAGATCTATAATTATTGTGTTTTTAGTGTGGTTGTCTTGGTAAAATTTTGGATGATCCACTTTCTCATTAGCTGTTAAGTTTCTATTTGTGTTTGAATTTTTAATTGAAAATGCTTGTTATGGGATTTGAATACTGATGGCTTAATGAGGTTAGTTCAAGCATTTCCTAGGTTAATTTGATCTTGGACTAATCTTTGGTTTCATTGAGCATCTGATGCATTAGAGATGTAATTTTACTGCTAACGGCGGCAGTGGTTGAGGCATAAATTTTTTTGGGGTGGGGGTGGGAGGGAGGAGGAGAAAGTGGGGGTTGGTGTGTGCTGCGTGTGTATGGGGTGGGGTGGGGATTTTGTCTTATATTTTAAGGTCTCTCTTTAAAGTTTCAGAATATTAAGGGGAAAAATTGTAAAATGTGAAAGTTTAGGAGGGTGGCTGCACATGTATTACTATAGGGAGAAAGTGGGGGTTGGTTGGGGTGGGGTGGGAGGGGTATTATGCTTTATATTTTAAGGTTTCTCTCTAAAGTTTCTGAATATTAAGGGGCAAAATTCTAAAATGTGAAAGCTTTGGAGGGTGGCTGCCCACATATTATTATAGGGAGAAACTCGGGGTTGGTGGTGGTTGGTTGGGGGGGATTATGTTTTATATTTTAAGGTTTCTATCTAAAAATTCAGAAGTAAAATTCTAAACTGTAAAACTAGGGAGGGTGGCTGCACCTTAAAATCCACAAGCTATGATAGTTGAGCTTACCGTTCTGCAGTTGGGAGGAAACAATATAGGAATTTCTTTTGAAGGTGATACTGGTACTTTGACTTGCTCTATGTTGTTTTATTTGGCTAATATGTTTGTTGAGGCTTTGAGAGTGGGTACTCAAGGTTATTAGAGAAAGCCATCCTATACAAATGAATAATTATCAAATGGCATAGAGATTTGCGATTACATATGTAAGTGCAAGTCTGCAAGACAATCAATATTGAGTTTGTGTTTCTGCTGCTGTAAATTTTAAGAAACGAAAATGATTTCTATTCCTGAAAAAAGGGTTTCCCCTAGTCTTAGGACTTGGTTCTTCGGCTTGAAGATTGAAGATAAGGTGTAAGAGATGATTCAAATTGTGGGCGATTTTTTCCTTTCAAACAACTGTGAAGTAATTTGCTTCATAAACTTTTCAAGATATTCTCTTTGAAAGTAACATCATGGTGTGCGACATGGTTAAAACCATTAATTTGTACCATGGAGTTCCATAGGCTATTCACTATTCATTGTTTTTTTTCTGTTTAAATTTGTTGGTTGAACATCAATGCAATATAATGCATTTGTTGATTCACATACACATTGTAAATGACTTTGACTTCTTCATTAGTGATTCACTATTAGTGGCGTTCTATTGCCGCCAAGGCTTTGGTTCAGTGGTAAGGACATAGCGTAAGATGTGTTGATTGGGTGCATGTCACGAGTTCAAACCATGCCAATCACACGAAGTCTAGATTTAAGTGGGGCAAGGTAGATGTGCCAACCCATAATCCCTTGAGTTTTGAACCTGTAGGTCAACGGAGGTTGATCCAACTAATTCGTAGGGGTTTTCCTGGTTTAAGACAATAGTGATGTTTTATTATCTTTTGCCGGGTTGAAATTCTCTTTGTGCTTGCTGCTGGCAAAACTAATTTTTATTCACTTAAAAGATTAACTCTGCCACTGACACGAAACTTGGTATTTAAGTGAGAGCAGGGTAGAGGGAAGCACTCATACTCCTCCAAGTTTCTAACCTGGCTTAATGTCTATGGAATTTCTCAGTCAAAAAGAATAGCTTATAAAATAAAGGATTTTTTCTGCATTTGATGATTAGAAGAAGTTGATCTCGTGTCTGAGTTCGGTTGTCAGTAAAGAAGATTCAAATTCAATCTTGTCAGTATTTATTCTGAGTCTGTCATTTTGGTTTGTTGTAAATAGTTAGCCTAATCAGAGCTGATATGGGAGGTCTAGAAGGTCACTCTTCCCTTTGTACATCCAATGAAGAGTCATTTGGTTTGTGTCAATTCCGTCATGACTTCCAACTTTACAGTCCACCAACGTGTTAGTCACCTCTTATGGATTTTCCTATTAGTATTATCTAGTAGCTACCATCCTATTCCTCTAATCCCCTTTTCTATAAATCAAAATAATTTCATTAATAACACCACTAGACGGTCTCTTGTCTCTTCATAATAGACTCTCTTCTATTCCTTTATCTCCATATCAACCAAAAGACACAAAGGGGAAGCTACTCTACATGTCCTTCCTAGCATCTATTTTCAGGTCTCCACCTCTCCAGTGCTCTGTCAGACTTGCAGGATTAGGCTGATATATGACACAGGATGCACCAACAATAGTTCCATTGTGAACTAATTATAACCATCTCCTTCTCAAGCATCTGCTGTTAAATATGGCTCTCAAACGCTGCATACCATGCGAAGAAAGTTACTTCCTTTGGTAACTTTTTCTCCCATACTGATTCCTGACGTGCGTTAAATCAGCCACTGTGAAAAGACAAGCATAATACGATTTTAAGGCTGTGATCTTTTCCGCATCACTCTATCTTCTTCCCCAAAGCAGTCACGTCTATAAATATTCTCAAAAGTTATCTACATCGTCTTATTTCCACTCTTTATGTATCTCCTAAAAAAATTTGACAATACGTGGCTCCCTTCTCTTCAGAGGAGTTCGGCTACTGTTGCTTCTTTGTCAGTTGTGACAAATTGGGCAAACTCATCGTTGTAAGTTGGATGCCATTGCCGTGCATCCGATCAAAATTGGATTTGGTTACATATATTACCATAAAACCGATGAATTTGGAAAATCCAGTCCTTCCCTTCATGATTCCTCTCTCTAAGCTCATCCATTACAAGGTAGTACCTCCCATGGGAACCATAGATTTTGATGACACCAGTATCTAGTAACAATCACCACCATCCATAATGTATCCATTTGACTCACACATCTCAACTACTTTTCCTGAAGAGATTGATTAAATATTACTTAGGCCACCCAACTCTAGAGGGGCTATCACCTTATCCTATTCTACAAATGATATTATTTCTCCCCCTTTGTATCATATCATAAGAAATCTCTCATTAATTTTTCAGTTTTTCTTTTCCGACTTGGAGGGATAGTGAATACAACAACAAGAACAACATACCCAGTATAGTCCCACAAGTGGGGTCTTTGGGTGTACTGGTAAGTGTCTACTTAGGGTGTGTTTGGTAGGAAGGGAAATGTTTTCCACGGAAAAGGTTTTTTTTGAAAAAAGTTTACTAGAAAAAGAAGTGATTTTCTTACTTATTTTATAGTGTTTGGTAAGTAAGTTGAATTTATTGTCTCAAAAGCATTTTTATATAACCTATTCAAACACTATGGGGGTGAGGTGGGGGTAGGGGTGGTGGCAATGGGGGCTGGGATGTGTTGGAGAATGGGGAGGAGACAATTAGTGTGAAATGCTACTCATGGAACGTGTTTTCCCTACTTCCAGAGAAGTCATTTTCCTCCTATTTAAGGAGCTTATTCCTAGAGGAAATGCTTGCCAAATTTTTTGACCAACCAAACATGAAAAAATTGGAAACCATTTTTCAGAAAATGTCCTCCATACCAAGCACACCCTTGATGAGGGTAATCTTTCCTCCTCCTGCTAAATAATGCATCTTCCACCTGTCCAACATCTCTTCAATCTTGTTGATCACTGGTTGTCAGAGTTCAGTATCCTTAACTATTATCCTCCCATATGGCTGTGTTAACCCTTGATCCATAAAAAACAATAACATGAACAACTATGAAGCACGCTAGTCTAGCTCCTATTAGCCCAATGGTGCCATACCAGACCTTTTACTGCTCCCTGCAACTTCTGTTCTTTTGCAGTGACGGACGATAAGGATTGGGCAAACCACCACTCTGTTAAATATAGTGCATGCAAAATCGGAAATCACTGTTAGACAATCTCAGCCCAAAACCGACTCTGCCCTCTCCCCAACCCACACCAAATACCCCCCCCCCCCAAACCTCCACACACACACACAAGAAAAAGAAAAAGAACCAAATGTGCTTTACCTCCCCTAGAGTTTTTGCAGAAAAAGCTTAAAAGCGTATCCATTCACCTATTTTTGCAATATTCACATATTTATTTGTCGATTACAGTTTGTATTGTTTCCAAGGACAGCACTCCTTTTACACAAATCATCACTTTCTTTTTCTTTGTTATCTTATTCTTCCTAAGGTCTTATCTCTGTGAAGTTTAAATATTTGTGAACGCAACAAAGTTGCCTGTGTAAATAGCTCCTCTGCTAATTCATTCGTTAAAGACATGATTCAGTGTCTGAGAATTAAGATATTTTTGCTTGATTTGTTTAATCCATCTGCTTGATGGTTGACATGTTTTTCACTTCTACTGGCAATTATCAGGTGGTATACATGGCTCTTGTTGGATCGTTCCCATTCAACTCTTTTCTCTCTGGGGTGCTTTCTTGTATTGGCACAGCAGTCCTTGCTGGTGAGTTAAGTGGTCTGTTTAGATACACCCCATTTTAGGAAAATGTTAATTTCAACTGATTGATTTGTATCTTTCTTGCAGTTTGTCTTCGGATCCAAGTAAACAAAGAAAACAAGGAATTCAAGGTAAGCTTTCTTGGGACATGATCTTCCATATTACAGTTTACCTTGAATCTCCCCTCTACTTTAGTTGTGTTAAAGATGTTGTGAAGTTGTAGATTAACAAGGAGTGTGTATCAAATCCTGCACTTCTAGTTATGCGGTCTCCTCATAGAAGAGGAGAAATGTAAAGAGAGATAAAAATGAGGCAGCTGGCTGGTGTTTGTTCTTTCCTTTCACATTACTAGTGCTTACGGAGTATGTCAATGATTCTCATCACTTGATATTTGGTCCACCATTGCAGGATTTGCCTCCGGAACGTGCTTTTGCAGATTTTGTTCTCTGCAATTTAGTGCTCCATTTGGTGATCATGAACTTTCTTGGCTAGATTGAGGCACCAAATCTCGAAAATATGTTGTTTTTTCAAATGTTGGTGATTTATATGTAAGAATAATATTGAGTCAATAGTAAGGATTTTGTTAGGCCTTTAGAAATATGAAGCTTCTCATGCACGAAACTATAACATTCATGAATCTTATAAGAGTACCAGTGAAGTAGACAACATTTGACCCTCGAGTTCTACACCAAAAAAGAAATGAACTTTTTCGGTATCAATTTTTTTGCTTTTTTCTTTCCAAGTGGGCCGAAAAGGTAACAGCAGTAGCCTGAACGTGTAGAAGATTCTAACACATGATCATGAACTATGTGTGCATTTCCTAGGGCAGATTCCTCATAAATACTCTCTAGAAAGGAACAGTATGAGTCATTCTTTACTGGAATTTTTGATATCACTATACTGTGTGGCTAATTCAATTGGTCACCCTTATAAAAAAAAAATCAATTGGCCATTTGATGATATTGGTGGCTGGTGCGCTAGCAACAACGTAGTGGGTAGACAAGTGTTCAAATTTCAGTAGGGACAAATGCTAGGTGTTTTTCTTCTCATATGCCTAAGCTTTGATGGCCAGAGTTACTCGATACCTTTGTTAATTTCATTACTTCCGGCAAAAGAAAATTGACCATGGACGTATTGCTATCTTTAGGACTTGTGTGTTTACATAAGGGTCCTATTGGGATTAATTTGTTGAGAAAGACAATTGACCATAGTTTTTAATCACTTAATTGGCCAAGCCTATAGGTTTCTTGCATTAGTGTCATAGTTTTTAATCATTTAGTTTGTCAAGTCTATAGTTTTCTTGCAGTAGTGATTCTGTGTAATCACTGAGGTTCTTTATAGTTTGTTAGTCTCCATTAATCATGCATAGATTTTTTTTCTACATCATGATGCTCAGTTCTCGCACAGAAATTACTTCACTTCTACTTCAGAGGTTATTTTTTTTCTTTCTAAAAAGAGTTTCCACGACTTTAGCACTTATTTAACTATCTTGCATATTAACATTTTCTCTTTTTTGTTTTTTAACTTCTATATTCCCCCACTTGATGGGTTAATTTCATAAAAGGTCATCGATTAAAAGGTTTTGCAGCAAATTCATAAACTAAGTTTTATCAAAAGAAAACAAATCTTATATTACGCATAACTGAAAATCGTTCAATCCGGTGACATAAATTACACCTAAGTTGTCACATAACATAAAATAAAATTGTTAAATAAGCACTGCCATATCATCAACGTGTAGTTTAATTCAATTTTTATATCCGAAGCAAAAATAAATAAATTATATCTTATGTTTGCGGATAAACTTTAGCTTCCCGTCTAAAAGGGCTGACCAATGTGACGGGACGGATCAGGGGACGGAGATTTGGGGATGGTGGAGTGGGTCGGGATCGGGATTAGGGGGACGAGATTAGGGGGATAGGAAGTGGTCCCATCCCGTCCTACATCTCACTATAAGAGGAACGGGATTTGGGACTTTTAATTTTTTTTTCTAGACACTTAATTTTAAAAAATATATATTTAAACACTTAAATTATTGAACAAGATAGTGAAAAAACATCACAAGGCTAATTGCCCCTTATATTATTTAATAGAAATATGATTTTTTTCTAATACACTTTCAAAATTGTAACTTTGTTTCGTAGTTCAAAAGTTGCAAATCACATAGTAAAATTGACATTAAAAAAATTACATATGCAACCATACTTTTTCTAATTTCCTGACAATCTCTTGAGGATCTTCTGTTGGAATTAGAATTTATTGGTCAAATTGTTCAACGTCGCTTCCTGCTCTCTCGGATAAGATTTCGTTGTAATTGTAGTCATATTCTTCATTAATATCTGGTTGACTGCACCTTCAATGCTCCGCTCTAATCCAATCTCTAAATAAAAATGCAATCTCTAAACTGTCTACCGCCAATGAGTGTTTGCGCTCTCCTATTTGAAACCTTCTAGCACAAAAAACGCTTTCAGAAGTTGTAGATGACGCTTGAATATTCAACACATCTCAGGCCATCTTTGATAGAGTCGAAAATGTCTTTTGATTCTCCCTCCAATATTTCAACAAGTCTTCACGTCCATTTTTATTAGCAATTGATTCGAACGGTACAACACCCTGCAAAACATAAACATCAAACTCGCTAAATTGTGAAGCACTTGAACCACTATACATTCTATTTCGAAGGCCTTGAATACTTGAAGCAGAAACCGCATATTTTTTTGTAAGGTTGAAGTATGGCTGGCCAGTGGGCCAGCCCGGTCCCGCCCTTTTAAAAAAAATTGCAGTATCGGGACTCGAACAAGGATGGGACATGGTCTCGTCCCGACCCGCCCCGCCCCGCCCCAATCCCGCCAGGCCCGACCCTGTCCCGATCCCGTCCCAATCCCACCCGAAACCCCCCCTTTTGCACAAATAACCGTTGTACCAACGGTCATTTTACATTTTGGTCGTTGTGCAACAACCATTTTTGGCCTCCCCCTATCCCCTTAATATTTATTTTTAACCCATAAGTTATTATATTTACACTTTAACCTAATTTTCCAACTATAAATACCTCATTTTCTCTTCATCTTTCTCACAAATCTTCCTACAATCTCACAAATCTCTCAATCTATCTCTCTACAAGTCTACATTGTTTACTAAATATTCAATTTTATTTATTCATTTGGGAGTGAAGTTGGCAACTAGCTTGAGGACCTTCCATCGAGCAAAGTTTCAATTTTCAACCTCTCGATTACACGTCGACGTTACGTCGGCGTTTGGTACATTCGTTCCTTCATTAAATTATTATTGTATGTTTATTTTATTTAACGCACTTAATTTTATTTACTTTAATTATTTATTAGTATAATTATAAATTTATAATGGAAGGATTTAAACGTATGCTTACGGGTAGGGGTCATGCTTCTTCTAGTAGGGGCAACAAGGGCAAGGGTACTTCTTCTAGTCATCATATTTCTAGACAGAATCCTATTCCTACATAGGATGATTTTGTTGATACTGAATATTTTCCTACAATACCATTAGATTTAGACGAGGAGCTATTTTTTGGAACTCAAGAAGACTTTAATTTAGACGATGATCTAGATGATACACCCACTAATGTAGATGGAAACACACCTACTAGTGCACCTTCAACTGAAATATTAATAAATAAATATTATATTTTATTATTATCACATCATTTTATTTTGTCTAGCATACAAGATGAATGCAAAAAAATATAGGCATTACCAACAAGAAAGTGCTAGCAACCAACCGGCTTCCATACCATCTTCTTCTTTTTCAACACAACCTCAAAAAAGACGTGTTGTTTCTGCGGCTAGTATTGAAAGCCTTAGACATAGAATGTTTAGTTGTACCACTACTAATCAAGTTAGCAAGTTTGATGTTTTTATTTTGCAGGGTGTTGTACCGTACGAAGCAGTTCTCAATGAAGAAGGACGTGAAAACTTGCTGAAATACTGGTGGGAGAATGAGACGTGGCATAGAGAACCAAACATTTGGCAAATAGTGAAATACACGTGATGTCACGTGTAATTTCGTATTTTAAAAGATATCGGATCTGTCTTTGGTTTGTGTACAATCTTGTGCAGATAAATTACGACATCCATGACTATTGGAAATATTGTAGATATCGAATTTGCTCTTTGGTTCGTGTGCAAACTTATGTAGAAATATGACATCCTTGACTATATAACAAAGTTGCAATTTTGACAATTGTATTTGTATTACAAAAAAATTATATGTCTATTAAATAATATAAGAGGCACAGAAACAACCTTGGGATGTTTTTATTACACTATCTTATTTAATTATTGAGTTTTTATATATATGTTATTTTTAAAATTAAGTGCAAAAAAAAAAAAACCGCCCCGGATCCCGATCTCGACCCGATTCCGACGGGATAGGGATCGGAACGGGACTTCGGCAAATCCCGCCTATCCCGATCCCGCCTGACCCGATCCGATCCTGCCCCGACCCAACCCCGCCAAACCCTGCCCGACCGTCCCGAGCTCGGCCCACTAGCCACCCTTAGGTTGAAGTGAAATAGAAGAAGATGGTACAGAAGCCGATTGATTATTTGTACTTTTATCTTGGTAATACATATACATAGTTTTGCATTGTGTTTGTATGCTAGAGATAACATGTTCTTTAGTTGGTTTTGTTTCAAGTATTTCTAGGCATTAATAAATCGTTTCAATAATAATTTAAATAAAAGAAGGAACGAGTGTACCAAACACCAACGTAACATCGATGTGTAATTGAGGTTGAAAATTAAAATTTTGCTCGATGATCCTCAAGCTAGTTGCCAACTTCTCTCCCAATTTTTGAACTTTGATAGAAATAGCAAATAAAATATAATATTTAGTGTGAAATTTAGACTTGTAGAGAGAGATATTAATTAGGGAGATGGTAGGAAGATTTGTGAGAAAAATGAAGAGGAAAATGAAGTATTTATAGTTGAGAAATATGGTTAATATGTAAATATACTAACTTAGGGGTTAAAATAAATATTAAGGGGTAGGAGGTTTATGGGGTATTGGGGGGCCAAAATGATGATTTGTAGCCGTTGCCAACGACTAAAATTGCAAATGGCCATTTGTGCAACGACTACTTTCTGGCAGAAATGGGATGGGGCCGGGATCTTAACGGGGCGGGATCGGGATAGGCGGGATATGCGTTTGTCCCATCCCGATTTCGAACCCGACTAGAGTCAATCCCTATCCCCTAATTTACCCAACGAAATCGGGATCGGGTCGAACTGTAGCGGGATGGGTTGTCCCGGCCTACTGGTCAGCCTTAGTCTAAAGGGATGGGTTGGGGTGGACAAATATAGCTTAAATGGATGGGAAAATTTGAGAAAGTGGTGGCACGTGTGTTTATGTCATTAATGTGGTTTTGTTGTGCTAATAACATGGTAGTTCTTTGGCAAAATACATAAATTGCATTCTAAACTATATGTCGAATTCACACTCCAACTAATCAAACAACCTATTAACCCTATAGTTAAATTTATACCACCCAAAAACTGATATGGCAAACAAATAAAAAAAGGCGCGTGTATGAGTCAAATAAAAACAAAAAGAAGAAGGAGAAAAATGTTAGCACACGATAATTATGGGAGAAATCCATATTATCATCCTCCACCATAAATAATGTAATTATAATTAATTAGTAATATTGTAATTATTAGATAAATCAATTAGGTAGTAATTAACATCTTATATTTTAGGTAACCTAGATTATTACTACATACCATGATTGTATATATATATATTCTATGGATGGAATGAAATATTTGAGGGATTAATTATCTTACATGATATCATTAGCCAAAGATCCTTTTCCCTAAACTCTTCTCTTTTCCTTCTACCTTGGCCGATTTCCCATTTTTCTTTTCTACTATTTTTCGGTCTAACCCCTAGGTTTAGTAATCCTAAATAATCCCTCAAAACCTAAACAAACCCTAGCCGATTACAACCCGAAAACCCCACTCCCTCGGCTAGACTTATTCAATTTTAGGTTTCTCCAATCCACTTCCATCAAAACACCACTTTCCTCTCCTCTTCTTTTGATTCTAAGTGGAACCTATGGCCGAAAAACAAACCTTTCATCCCGCTCTTGCTGTCAATAACATCAAGAACTTCATCTCCATAACTCTTGAAATGGAGAAATGGCAGTATACCTCATGGGCAGAACTATTCAAACTTCATTGTTGTGCTTATGAAGTGATTGACCATATCCTTCCGTCCGAGTCACCGTTGGATACCACTACGGTGGACAAGAAATTATGGTCTCGGTTAAATGCTATAGTTCTTCAATGGATTTATGGCACAATTTCAAATGATCTTCTCCATACTATTTTGGAACCCAATTCTACGGCACAACAGGCATGGAAACAGTTGCAAAACATTTTTCAAGATAACAAAATTTCTAGGGCCGTTTATCTTGAACACCAATTTACAAATGTTAAATTGGATGACTTTTCCAACATCTCAACATATTGTCAAGAATTAAAGATGCTTGCGGATCAATTGTCCAACGTTGGTTCGCCCATAATAAATCAACGGTTAGTCCTTTGGTTGATTGCCGGATTGAATGAACATTATGATGGGGTTGCTACGTTCATTCAACAAAGTAATTCATTGCCTCCTTTCTATTAGGCCCATTCGAGGTTAATTATCGAGGAAACAAGGAAGGCAAAACATTCATCTTCTGGGGCAACCACCGCCAGAACTGCTCTCGTCTCCACCAACTCATTTTCCACTGATTTGGAGTCCCAAAATTCTGTTTCGGGGAGCCATAATAATCGTCAAAATAATGGCCAAAAATGGGGTTCAAACAAAAACAATAAAGGCAAAAATAATGGTAGAAAGGGATGTGGAAGGGGGCCAACCCGGTGGCGGTAGTGGCGGGCTGATAGTGGCGGTAATAATGCTGGCAATGGCGGCAACCAGTGGGGGGAGTTCACACCGTAGGCCTGCGCCCCACAGTGGACTACCTCGCCATGTCCATATCTAATGTCTTCGTGGGCCAGGCCTTCTCCTATTTCAAATCGCCAACCCGGTATTCTAGTGTCTCGTCCACAACATGCGTTTGCGGCTCAGGCACCGTCCTCGGTTCGATATGCACCCACGAACATTGAATAAGCCATGAACAACATGAATTTAAGTGTTCCGGATGAGTCTTGGTACATGGACACATGGGCTACATCACACATGACGACATCTCAAGGTAATCTCTCAACTTATTTTAATATGAGCAATAATAAAAAAATTATTGTCGGCAGTGGGCAGAAAATTCCAATTCGTGGTACTGGTCAGGTACAACTACAACCTCCACACCCACCCTTATACTTAAAAAATGTTCTATATGCACCAAAACTAATTAAAAACTTGATATTGGTTAGACGTTTTACCATTGACAATAATGTTTCTGTGAATCAAAAATCTGTTTGGCTTTTCTATGAAGGATTTTCAGACAGGGATGTCACTTACGAGATGCAATAGTAAGGGGGACTTATATCCCATCACCTCTGTTTCCAAAAATAGCATAACCAAACCATCCACATTTGCTGTCATTTCTCCTTCTCTATGACACAGTTGGTTGGGACACCCAGGAGCCCATGTTTTTAATAATATTAGCAAGAATAATTTGTTTGGTTGTAACAAACTTTCGGACTATTTTGTTTGCCAGACTTGTATGCTTGGTAAACATATTAAGCTTCCTTTTGCATCCTCTACTTCTTATACTTTTATGCCATTTGATCTTGTGCATTGTGACTTGTGAACATCACCGGTTTTGAGTTCTGCAGGTCATAAATATTATATGCTCATCCTAGATGATTATTCGATTTTTTATGGACTTTTCCCTTAGGACATAAATCACAAACCTACACCATTTTTAAACAATTTAGTGTTTTTATCAAAACCCAATTTGGAAAAAGTATTAAATGTTTTCAATGTGACAACGGGGGAAGGGGAATTTATCAATGCCTAATTTACTGATTTTTGTCACCAAAATGGGATGTCATTGTGTCTTTCATGTCCACATACATCACCACAAAATGGGAAAGCCGAAACAAAAATTCAAACTATTAACAATATGATTCGCTCTATTCTTGTGCATTCTTTCACACCACCAAAATTTTGGCAACATGCGCTTCAAATGATCACCTATCTTTTAAATATTCTTTCTAATAAATTACTATCAAATGTGTCTCCCACACAAATGTTGTATCATCGTCTCCCGTCTTTTCAACATTTGAGGGTGTTTGGGTGTTTGTGTTATCCTTTATGTCCATCCACTATCATTAACAAGTTGCAGGCTCGCTCAACTCCTTGTGTGTTTTAGGGATACCCACAAAATCATAGGGGCTATAAATGTTATGATTGGACGAATGGAAAAATAATTATCTCTCGTCATGTGATTTTTAATGAGTCTACATTTCCGTTTGCTAAGTCTCATGTGGCATCCTCACCTTCATATGAATTTTTGGATAACGGAATACATCACATTTTAATAACCAACACCTTTCGGCCCATCCACAAAATGAGACTGGACAGGAGACCACAACCTTGTCGCCAGGGATCTCGGCCCAGTCCTATTCTCGTGATGGGTAGATTCAAGTGGGGGAGCCCACTGCACTCCTACCAATATTCGCAAACCAACCCACTACCGGATCCCAACCCAACACCGGTCACCGCACACCCCCTCGGTCCATTACCAATACTATACAACCTCAACCCTTTGAAACTCGTGCAATGCACGGAATTTTTAGGCCCAAACGTCAGTTTAACATTCTGTCCACAGAACAACCTTCACTTATACCGAAAAGTTCCAAAGCTGCCTTGTCCGACCCGAACTGAAAAGATGTTATGTTAGACAAATTTAATGCTCTTATTAAAAATAAGACGTGGGAATTAGTACCACGCCCGTCTAATGTGAATGTCATTCGGTCTATGTGGGTATTTTTTCATAAGAAAAATTCTGACGGTTCTTTTGCGGGATACAAAGCTCGTCTTGTTGGTGATGGCAGGTCTCAGCAGGTTGATGTCAATTGTGGTGAAACATTCAGTCCGGTAGTTAAGCCAGCGACTATCAAGACGGTTTTGAGTCTAGCTCTCTCCAAATCCTAGTCTATTTATCAGTTGTATGTTAAAAATGCATTCTTACATGGCCACTTATAGAAAACAGTGTACATGCACCAGCCGTTGGGGTTCCGAGATTATTCATGTCCAGATCATGTTTGCCTGTTGAAGAAATTCTTATATGGTTTGAAATAAGATTTTAGGACATGGTATAACTGTTTTGTAGGGTTTGTTTTCAAGTTGGGCTTTTCTCACAACAAGTCTGATCAGTCATTGTTCATTTATCGAAAGGGCTCTGACATGGTCTATATACTTCTGTATGTTAATGATATTATTCTCACAGCATCATCCATTTCACTTCGTCAGTCTATCATGTCTCTTCTTACAACAGAATTTGCAATGAAGGACTTGGGTCCATTGAATTATTTTCTTGGCATTACAGTAACCCAATATGCAGATGATCTCTTTTTTAGTCAAAAGAAATATGCCGAAGAAATAATTAAAAAAGCTGGGATGTCTTCCTGCAAACCATCACATACTCCAGTTGACACAAAGACGAAGTTGAGCAATACAACAGGTATTCCATACAATGATTCGACACATTACCGAAGTCTTATAGGAGCCTTGCAGTATCTACCCTTTACAAGACCATATATTTCCTATGCGGTTTAGCAAGTTTGTTTACACATGCATGATCCGAATGAGGAACATATGGGGGTTATAAAAAGAATCCTATAGTATGTGAAGGGTACTCTCCATTTTGGACTTCATTTGTATAAATCCTCGGTCACACATCTTTCAGCCTACACAGATGCAGATTGAGGTGGCTGCCCGGACACACGCCGTTCCACTTCTGGTTATTATGTGTTTTTGGGGGACAATCTCGTTTCCTGGTCGTCCAAACGACAATCCACACTGTCTCGGTCAAGTGCTGGGCAGAATACCTAGGCGCAACCAATGTAGTTCCTGAATCATGTTGGCATCGTAATCTACTATTGGAGTTGCATTGTCCAATTGAAAAGGCAATGGTGGTTTATTGTGACAATGTGAGTGCGATATACTTATGCGACAATCTTGTTCAGCATCAGTGCACGAAACACATTGAAATGGATATACTATTTGTTCCAGAAAATGTTGCCCGTGGACAAGTCCGAGTTCTTCATATACCGTCCCGCTACCAAATTGCTGATATCTTCACAAAAGGACTTCCGCACGTATTTTTTGATGATTTTTGGGACAGTCTCAGTATCCGTGAACCTCCCGCTAAGACTGCGGGGGACTGTTGGCACACGATAATTATGGAAGAAATCTCATATTATCATCCTCCACCATAAATCATGTAATTATAATCAATTAGTAATATTGTAATTATTAGACAAATCAATTAGATAGTAATTAGCATCTTATATTTTATATAATACATGATCATGTTACTTAGTAATAATCTAAGTTATATAAAATATAAGATGCTAATTACTATCTAATTGATTTGTCTAATAATTACAATATATATATATATATATATATATATATATATATATATATTTGTCTAGTAATTATATATATTATGCGGATGAAATGAAATTCGAAATAGATTAATTATCTTTCAAAAAAAGGGAAACTACATTCAGCCTTCTCTTCTTCTTCAAAGTCAGTTTCTTCCATCTCTCTAACTGTCTCTCCGACAATCTTGCCGGAAAAATTAGTCTAAATATTTTCATTCCTTGCAATCTTATACAACAAATTTTCATTCCCCACAAACCAAACAAACAACGTCTGAAAAAATGGAGTTATCACAGAAAACAGAACGGATCGCCGAAAAGTGAATAGTCACCGAAAAATTAGAATCGACCCAAAATCAATTCGCTAGCAGCAATAATTTACAGAAGCGAAAATAATATCAAAAATATAGAAATAATCAGTGAAGATCGAAACCAAAAAAATTTCCATAAACGGAGCCATATCAAGCTGCTATTTCAGTTGATTGGGAGAAATATTCTTTCTCTCGGTATCGAGATTTGATTTTTCTGGTCTTTTTCGCTCTCTTCTTCCCCATAGTTCGATTTGTACTCGAGAAATTTGTTTTTGAGGTAAACAAAAATCTGTGTTTGTTTTCTCTATTTCTTTTTTGAAAATCTGAGATTGATAAGGATATTCCGGTAGTGAGTTTGATGGTGGGTGGTGACATTTTTTGTGGTAGAGTATAGTGAAGAAGAATCAATTGAGGTGACATAGATTTTTTTTTAAAAATTGATGTGGCAGTGACATGGCGTTTGACATAAAACACCTCTCATCATGTGTCTGATTATATGTGTGTTAGGATGGTATAAATTTCACTTTAAATAACTATAGGGGTAAACTATATCCGAAAAGTGAGTTCATACTTCAGCTAATACCCATTAAATCTAAACTAATTACCCGTTTATTACCCCCACTAAAACTATTTACATCAATACATTTTTGCCAGTAATACCCAAGCTATCCCCTATGCGGACTGAATTAGGAAGTACCTGTTGGAAATTTGCCTTTGGCGGGAGTTGCGTCTGACCAACTTTAACGGCTTAAACACTAGTGTTCTGCATGTTGGAGAATCCGGTTCTTCACACGTGCATAATCTACTAAGTACGTAGATAACCGTAGGGCCAAGGATCGTCAAATTTCATTGAGAAATGAAAGAGATATTGGTTCACGAAGTGAGGTGTTTGAAGCATGGAAAAATGTGGTATTGAGATCAATTCTCCCTCATCGGTGGAGGAAGAAAGAATTGTTTTGTTTATAAGTCTCAAGGTTGACTTGGGGTTTGGGACCCCAAGGGGTATCCCATGTGTTTAAAGGAGGAAGGACCTAGAAGTGCTTCGGTTCAAGGAAAGCCCACACGCGCGCCGCCTCAGCCCGCCCGTCCCGTCCGGTTCGGGTTCACGGGTCGTGGGTCGTGGGTCGTGGGCTGTGCTTCTTCTGATATTATCTTTTTGGACCAGAGAACTTTGCCATATGTACAGTTTGATCCTTGAAGTTTCCCTGAAGTTTCAACATGTACAGTTTGGTTCCTGAAGTTTCAAGAAAGTCAGAATTGGGCAGAGATCAGAAACGTCAACAACACTCAATTCAGCCATTTATTTTGGTTGAATTACTCTTCTTAAATGGTCAATCCGTTGCACATCTTCACCATTTATTTTGAAGGAATTACTACCTCCATAATTTCCATTACTTGGCCAGTAATGACACTTATGGAGGCAGTTCATGATCATCTCCTTCAACTATATAAAGACCCCTTGTCACCATTGTTGAGCTACACACAACACAGAAAAACAGACGAAAAACAGAAACAAAGAATCAGTTCTTCCTACAACCTTCCAGCATCATTTCATTACTCAAAATTCTTCAGGTTGCACTTGAGTTTCCTTTGCTCAATTGTTCATTTGCTGTTTTATCTTGGGAGACAATTGTCCAGGACGTATAAAGGATACATACGGGGCAATATTGTCTTAAAAATAGAGTGCAAACACTCGACTCAGTATACACAAAAACAGTTCCAGTTTGTTGTTCAATATAATTGTAATTTCAGTTTGTTGTTGAATTGTAATTTCAGTTCTTGTATTACTTAGCAGTTACTTGTAATTTTCGTTTCCTGCACCTTTGTAACCAACAAGTTTAAGACAATATTTGCTTACTGTAACTGCTGCAACATGGCTGGAAATATGACTGATGCTACTGCTGCTGCCACTCAAGGCAACAATGCTGCCTTCCCCGCTACTGCCGCTACTGGCCAAGGCAGCAACTCTGCTGCCTTCACTGCTGCTGCCGCTACTGTTCAAGGCAGCAACTCCGCTGCCTTCCCGACTGCTGCTGCTCCACCTTCTGCCTCACACCATGATCGCCCTGAAAAATTCATGGGATCAGAATTTAAGAGATGGCAGCAAAAGATGCTATTCTACTTAACTGTCATGGGCATGGCCCGGTTCCTAACGGAAGATCCTCTACGAGCTGGAGATGAAATGGATTGTTCGCCTGCTGAAACGGGTGAAGGGGGCCTTGGTATCCACGTCGTTAACGACATGAAGATGGTTCTTGATGCGTGGAATCTTAGCGATTTCATGTATAAGAATTACATACTGAACTGCTTGATAGACCCTCTCTACACGGTCTATTGCACCGTTGGCACTGCCAAAGAGCTGTGGGAAAAACTGCAAAAGAAGTACAACGCACAAGATGCGGGTACTAAGAAGTTCATCGTTGGGAAATTTCTAAAATTTCAAATGGTGGATAGTAAAAGAGTGATGTCCCAAGTCCAGGAATTCCAAATGATATTACATCACCTGGATTTGGAAGGAATGAAACCAAACGAGCAGTTTTTTGTTGCATCGCTGATTGAAAAGTTACCTTCTTCGTGGAATGAGTTTATGAGTTACTTAAAACTCAAGACAAAGGAGATGACCTTTGAAGAGCTTATTATCAAACTCCAAATCCAGGAAGATAATAAGAAGACCTTGCCTAGGGGTAGACAACCTGCTGAGGCAAAGGCAAATCTGGCTGAGGCCAGAGGAAACTCAAGCAAGAAGCGGAAGTTCCAGAAAGACGGCAAGGCCCACGCAGCGGAGATGTTCAGAGGTAACTGTCACCACTGTGGGAAACCTGGTCATAGGATCAAGGAATGCCGCAAGCTCAAGACTGAGCAACAACAGAAAGCCAAATCTAAAGGCAAGACTCATGCTAACGTCGTCAAGGACACGCTCCTAGATGACATGATTGAGGAATTCTCGGCAGTGGTGCTAGAAGCCAACTTGGTTGAGAATCCGATGCAGTGGTGGATGAACACATGTGCTACTAAACACATATGTTCCAATAAAGATGCCTTCTCCACGTACACACCGGTCACCGACAAGAAGCTGCTCATGGGCAACAACGCTTCCTGTGACGTGCTGGGGGTAGGAAAGGTGGTCCTGAAGATGACTTCCGAAAAGGAGCTCACTCTGAAGGAAGTGATGCACGTCCCAGAGATTAGAAGAAATTTAATTTCTGGACCTTTATTGGTTAATGCTGGTTTTAGGCTAGTGTTTGAATCCAATAAGTTTGTACTCACTAAGAATGACACATTTGTGGGGAGAGACTTCGTTTGTGAAGGCCTCTTTAAAGTGAATGTCATGTCTGTAATGCGTCCAAGTAATAAAGTTGAACCTTTTTCTTATTTGCTTGAGTCTTCTAATTTATGGCATCATAGATTAGGACACGTTAACTACAAGTCTATCCAAAGGCTGGTAAAGATGGAGTTGTTGCCGTCTGTCGACGTAAACCCTCAACGTAAGTGTGAGGTGTGCGTAGAGGCAAAACTCACCAAGCTTCCTTTTCGATCCGTTGAAAGGAATACCGCTCCTCTAGAACTTATTCACACAGATATATGTGATTTAAAGTTCGCACAAACTAGAGGGGGGAACAAGTACTTTGTGACATTCATTGATGATAGCACAAGGTATTGTTACCTTTACTTGTTGAAAAGTAAGGATGAAGCCTTTGAAGAGTCCCGACGTTACAAAGCAGAAGTTGAGAACCAACTAAGTCTATGGATTAAATCCATTCGTAGCGATAGAGGGGGAGAATACGTAGCGCCATTTAACGAATATTGTGCCCAAGAAGGCATTGTTCATCAAACGACGACTCCATACTCATCTCAATCAAACGGTGTGGCGGAATGTAAGAACCGCACATTGAAGGAAATGATGAATGCCTTGCTCATCAATTCCGGTCTTCCCCAAAATATGTGGGGAGAAGTCGTCCTTACCGCTAATACGATTCTTAATAGAGTCCCACATAAGGGTAAGGACAAAACTCCATATGAATCATGGAAGGGAAAGAAACCCACCTATAAATATTTTGAGGTGTGGGGTTGTTTGGCAAATGTTGAAGTACCCAAGCCAAAGTAGGTCAAGATTGAGCCTAAGACTGTAGATTTCATATTCATCGGATATGCAAATAACAGTAGTGCTTATCTCTTCGTAGTGTATAAGTCAGATATTCCAGATATCCACCAGGGCACAATCATGGAATCAAGGAATGCTCAATTCTTTGAAGGTACCTTTCCTAGAAAGGAAAAAGAAATAACCTCTCGCAAACGAAGTTATGCACAAAGCTCTCAAGAATCGGGAGTCCTTGACTGCCCGGATCTAGATGGTTCAGATCTAGCGAATCTCGAGGTGGCTGAACATCCGAAATCTAGTGTTTCAGATTCTCAGAACTTGGAGACTCCAGAGATGGATCTAAGGCGAAGTAAAAGGGCCAGGAAGGATAAATCCTTCGGTCCTGACTTTGTAGCTTATATGGTTAATGATGAACCAAGGACAATTGCTAAGGCTTTGTCAACTCCAGAAGCACCGCTCTGAAAATAAGCTATTGAGAATGAAATAGGCTCCATTCTGCATAACCATACTTGGGAGTTGGTTGATCTTCCTCAGGGAAATAAACCGTTCGGTTGTAAATGAATACTCAAATGGAAATATAAAGCAGATGGGTCTATAGACAAGTACAAGGCCAGGTTGGTAGTCAAGGGCTATCGGCAGACAGAAGGTCTTGATTACTTTGACACATACTCCCCGGTATCCCAAATGACATCCATACGGGTATTCATTGCGATCGCAGCTTTGCGTAACCTTGAGATACATCAAATGGATGTCAAGACAGCCTTCCTAAATGGTGATTTGGAAGAAGAAATTTATATGGACCAACCCGAGGGGTATGTGGTTCAAGGGCAAGAGAAGAAAGTCTGCCGGCTTATCAAATCTCTGTACGGGTTGAAATAAGCCCCGAAGCAATGGCACAAAAAATTTGATAGTACACTACTATCGAAGGGTTTTGCCATTAATGAGTGTGATAAATGTGTCTATACAAAAAGGTAACTCTGACTCATTTGTTATGATATGCCTGTATGTAGACGACATGTTGATCACATGTAGCAGTCCTAGGATAATCCTAGAGACTAAGAACATGTTGAAACAATGCTTCGACATGAAGGATATGGGTATCACAGATGTCATCTTAGGGATAAAAATCTCTAAGACGTCTGGCGGACTGGTCTTATCTCAGTCTCACTACATCGAGGATGTTTTGAGAAAGTTCGAGATGTTAGACAGTTCACCAATAAAGTCACCAATGGATACAAATCAAAAACTTGATAAAAATCTTGGTGCACCTGTATACCAGGAGCGATATGCACATGTAATCGGTAGTTTGATGTAGATAACAAACTGCACCCGACCTGATATTGCTTATGCAGTCAATAAGTTGGCTAGGTTTACCCGTAATCCGAGTGATTATCACTGGAAGGCGTTGAATCGGGTATTACAATACCTGAAATATACGTTAACTTTCGGGTTATACTATTTGAGATATCCAGCTGTACTAGAGGGGTACAGTGATGCAAACTGGATATCTGATATAGAGAACACCAAGTCCACCAGTGGGTATGTATTTACAATTAGTGGTTGGGTTGTGTCTTGGAAATCCTCTAAGCAAACTTGCATCGCCCGATCCACAATGGAATCGGAGTTTATCGCTTTAGACAAAGCAAGAGAAGAAGTTGAGTGGCTTTATGACTTCTTAGAGGATGTTCCGTATTGGAACAAACCCGTACCTTCGGTAATGATCCACTGCGACAGCCAGTCGACTCTAGGAAGGGCACGGAATGTTATGTACAATGGCAAGTCTCATCATATTCGACGGAGGCATAAGACCGTTAGGCAACTAATCACCACGGGTATAATATCCATTGATTACATTAAGTCAAAGGATAATATAGCAGACCCGCTGACAAAGGGCTTACCCAAGGATCAGATGGTTTGCCTGTCTATGGGAATGAGCTTAAAACCCAAAGTATAAGGACCAATACGGTGGTAACCCAATCTCACTAACTGGAGATCCCAGTAATTTGGTTCAATGGAAAAACTAAGTTGTAAAGGTTTAGTTGATCGCTTCAGAGGAAGCACGAGCACTTCGGATAGTGATTTCTGTAAAGAAACGTCAAATCCAAAGTCGTTCCCGCGATAAACGTTAAGTGCCATCTGCAGTATAGGTAAATGTTAAGTTTTCAAAACCTTTAATGATCCTCAACAGTTGAGGTTAGGTTTGGAGAAACTTTTAATTGTTCCTAACACTTGTGAAGTGGGGTATAGCAGGATACCTTGTAGGAGACCACCTATTTAAGTGTGAGGATGGGCCGCCTCAAATGAACGCACTTAAGAATCCAAGAAGTTGTCCATGGCCAAAACGGACAAAATATTATGAAGAAGAGAGAGTAAGGGAATTTGTTGTGTTGGTACTATTGACTTGGCTTACACTAAACACTGACGGTTCAAGACATCACGTTCATCGCACAGTAAGTAAGTCCGATGGTATATAACTATGGAAGGTTCAAATCTGAAGCTACCTCTTCTTATGCAACATCGGTTCGCTGAAATATTGTTGGAAATGAAAAGGCACAGTGTGTGTACGCCAAAATCTTTTTCAAGAGGGAATTGTTGGAAATTTGCCTTTGGAGGGAGTTTGCGTCCGACCAACTTTAACGGCTTAAACACTAGTGTTCCGCATGTTGGAGAATCCGGTTCTTCACACGTGCATAATCTACTAAGTACGTAGATAACCGTAGGGCCAAGGATCGTCAAATTTCATTGAGAAATGAAAGAGATATTGGTTCACGAAGTGAGGTGTTTGAAGCATGGAAAAGTGTGGTATTGAGATCAATTCTCCCTCATCGGTGGAGGAAGAAAGAATTGTTTTGTTTATAAGTCTCAAGGTTGACTTGGGGTTTGGGACCCCAAGGGGTATCCCATGTGTTTAAAGGAGGAAGGACCTAGATGTGCTTCGGTTCAAGGAAAGCCCACACGCGCGCCGCCGCAGCCCGCCCGTCCCGTCCGGTTCGGGTTCACGGGTCGTGGGTCGTGGGTCGTGGGCTGTGCTTCTTCTGATATTATCTTTTTGGACCAGAGAACTTTGCCATATATACAGTTTGATCCCTAAAGTTTCATATGTACAGTTTGAACCAGAATTCTTTCATATGTACAGTTTGGTCCCTGAAGTTTCAACATGTACAGTTTGGTCCCTAAAGTTTCAAGAAAGTCAAAATTGGGCAGAGATCAGAAACGTCAACAACACTCAATTCAGCCATTTATTTTGGCTGAATTACTCTTCTTAAATGGTCAATCCGTTGCACATCTTCACCATTTATTTTGGAGGAATTACTACCTCCATAATTGTCATTACTTGGCCAGTAATGACACTTATGGAGGCAATTCATGAGCCTCTCCTTCAACTTTATAAAGACCCATTGTCACCATTGTTGAGCTACACACAACACAGAAAAACAGATGAAAAACAGAAACAAAGAATCAGTTCTTCCTACAACCTTCCAACACCATTTCATTATTCAAAATTCTTCACGGTAGCACTTGAGTTTCCTTTGCTCAATTGTTCATTTGCTGTTTTATCTTGGGAGACAATTGTCCAGAACGTAGAAATGATACATACTGGGCAATATTGTCTTAAAGACAGAGTGCAAACACTCGACTCAACATACACAAAAACAGTTCAATTTTCTTGTTCAATATAATTGTAATTTCAGTTTGTTGTTGAATTGTAATTTCAGTTCTTGTATTACTTAGCAGTTACTTGTAATTTCCGTTTCCTGCACCTTTGTAACCAACACTTCCTATTTCTCGCCGTGAATTACAGCGTGATTAAGGCATTAGTTGTTCCGATTTTTGGCTGTGAAGTAGCATTAATTGTTTTTGACGTTTCTTCTCTCCCCTTTCTTTGTTTTGTTTTCTTTATTTTTTCTTTTTTTTTCCTCTTAATTTAGTTTTCCTTTTTATTGTTACTTTGTCTTTTTATTATTTATTTTTTGTCCTTTTCAGTTTTAAGTTTTAAGATAAAAATACTAGTTAATTATTTTTACATTAATAAAAATATAATAAAGTAAGTAATTTAACTACAACAAAAAGTAATTAAAAATATTAAACACACTAGTTTTTTATTAAATCTAATTTAATACAAATAAAATTTTAATTTCTTTTTTTGCATATTCAAATAATATTTATATCTTAACTATGAATTTATTTTTATAATTTTTTCATAAGTAAAATTAGGACATACATATATCCTGTCAGTATATGATATATACCATGTGAGCATAATAGAGACTGAGTAGTGTTGGAATAAATCTGTCATCTATGATAACTTGTCAGTATATGATATATAACATATGTGAACATAAAGGACTGATGAGTTTTTTCTTGCAGTAGTGAATCAATCTTTTATGATATCTTATCAGTATATGGTATATACCATGTGGTTATCATAGAGGACCGAGAAATATTTTTAAATTTTTAAGAAATGAACTAGTCTTTATGATATCATGTCAGTATATGATATATACCATGTGGTATCATAGATGACTGAGCTTTTCATTGAAGGACTTCAGCAATCATGCATGATACCATCTCATCATATTTTTATACCATGATGGTATCATGGAGGACTGAGACTTTTATTAAAGAACTTTAGCAGTCCTTCGTGATACCATCATGGTATATACTATTTCAGTATATTTTTATATGATGATGGTATTATGGAGGACTGTTGAAGAGTGTTTCATTGAAGGACTGCAACAGTCCCATATCAGTATATTTTTATACCATGATGATATTATGAAGGACTGTGAAGAGTGTTTCATTGGAGGACTGCAGCAGTCATGCATGATATCATCTTAGTATATTTTTATATCATGATGGTATCATGGAGGACTAAAGACTTTTATTCAAGGACTTCAACAGTCCTTCATGATACCGTCATGGTATATACTATCTTAATATATTTTTATACAATGATGGTATCATAGAGGACAATTGAAGAGTGTTTCATTGAAGGACTGCAGTAGTCCTGCATGATATCATCTCAATATATTTTTATACCATGACAATATCATGGAGGACTGGGGACTTATATTCAAGGGTTTTAGCAGTCCTTCATGATACCATCATGGTATATACCAACTTAGTATATAATTTTTTTTCCTGAGATATAAAAAATAAAAGAAATAGAAAAGATAATATATAAGTTATCCATTTTATTGAAAATATAAAGTAGCCAAAATATTTGTAGAATTAGATTATGAAAAATAAAAAATAATTTGGAAAACAATACAATTAAAAAAGGAGAAACAATTAATGAAAATCACTTTAAATTTTTAAAAAATAGAAAAAAGTGAATGAAATTAGATTTATGGAGATAAAAAAGAAAATAAAAAGGAATAACTGAAATTTTAAAAAGGAACAAGTAATAAGGAAATAAAAAAAATGAAAAAAAAAGAAATTTGAATAAAATATATAATCATATTATGGTGAAAAATAAAATAAAATATAGTATGAAAGAATAAATGAACAAAAAGGAGGGAAAAAAAGAGAAAAAAGGAAAAAATAAAAGAAAGAAAAGAATATAAGAAGTTGAGAAATAAAAAGGAAAAGAAGAAAAAAGAGACAATTAAATAGAAAAGAAGAAATAAAAAAAATAGAAAAAAAATGGAAGAAGCAGCTGAACGATAGGTATATAGGTTTGGGGGTTGACGCCTAATTAGTTTTAGGGGGTATGAAAAGTAAGAGGGGTAGAGGCGCGTAATTACTTTGGTTTAAGGGGGGGGGGGTATAAATGATGTTTTCCCTTTTTTTTTTATTTTCCACCTGGTGTCCGGTATCTACGTTGAAGCATAATTATATTCAGATTCACGCTGGGTAGAATCGAAACATGTTAGTTCTTATTGAAAGTATGTATGCCCTAGAGACAATCATCATTAGAGACAAATGTACTTGAACACATTCGTATTATTAATAAGATTAATATTTATGGCATTTTCGGTTATTGAATTATTATTTGATTGTTTGTAATTATTTATTAATGAGCATCCCTTGAGCTTTCGTTGTCATTAATAGAGTGAGATATTGATGATAGAGCGTAACTCTAAAATAGCCTCGACTAATGATCATCGAGAATGGGATATCGATGATGATATCGATGATATGTTATAAGTCGACATGTGATCTGCATCACATTCTTAGAGAATGTAGTATGTCTTACCTGCTACTAGTAATGGTTACAAGTGATGGACACATGGATACTTTTTGAAAGTATTGGTATACACTGCTGATAAACTATTAGTTAGACATGTCTAGAGTATTATCAGTGTATGAGATATAAAGGTCCTTTGACTTGAGGTCAATATACACCTTGTTTACAGGGTAATGTACTTTGACCCTGTTCTAAGCTTAAACTCCTTATAGGATAAGACACGACTTGTGTTGGGTACATTATGATGTAAATTAAGGTGGTAATTGAGCCAAGAATAGGATTCATTCCTCGATTGGATATTCGAGAGAGCACTCAACTTCTCAGTGATATTAGGTGGACCAAGTCATTGGCCAATGCAAGAGACATTTTAGAATATGGTCTAATTGTCGACTAATATAGATGGGATAAAGTGATCAAGCCATTTGGATAGACACATGACAAATCCTAAGCTTGATCGAGTGTGTCGCGAATGAAAGAAATTTATCATCTCACATAAAGTTATGTTTGCTGGATTCATGTAAACGTACTTCACATATTGAGTTCGTCATACGGCGCAGTCTAGGAGTTCCGTATGGACCTTAATTGAATTAGTGTCGATATGTGAAGGCCTATAGGGTCACAATATGTCGATTGTCTCTTCGATCTAAGGGTGTATTGAGAAAATATTAAATATTTAATTTGGGATCGAGATATTTAAATTGATAATAACTATGAGATAATTTATATTAGATGGAAATTATTTAATTAAATAAAAATTAAATTTTGGATTTAATGTGCTGAATATATATATTAAACAAAAACGGGAAACATAAATTTCCGTAAGGCGCCGCGGCGCCGACCCGACAGTGGGCCCAGTCAGACTGGCCCACTGCACCTCAGTTTTTGGGCCAGGCTTGGAGCCCAACCCTAATATGATTTGTTGCCCTAATTTCAACTATAAATACATCACTCCCCGTTGTTAATTAACACACCAATTCTCATAAACAAATTCTAGACTTAGAGTCTAGGATAAAATTCTCTCAAACCTTTGCCAAGATTTCCTGACTTTCTTGTTAGAGGAATACACCGTAGCATAGTGCTTGCAGTCGAAGGGATAGACGTGTGTACTCTCTAAGTAAAGATTTCAGATAATACAACCTGCAAGTGTTCTAGTTTTATGTTACATGTCTTGATTGTCATATAACCAAACAGAAGAAATTGTTGGGGTAAGTAGAATAAAATTTTAAAATTCCGATGTTCCTACTTATATGTTTTGAACCCAACAAACCCCTACACTTATTTGGCATATGACATTTATGTTGTAATTTTTGACGCCAGATAGATGAATTTCCAAGGATTTTCATTTTATGCGAAATGTAAGGATATGTGATGTACACTTTGATTATAAAATTTAATTTTATGACTGCTACACCAAACATTTAGTTCAATGACTATCTCTGAAATTACTTCCTTATTTGATTCATGATCTCTTTAAATGTAACCATGTCAAGAATGGATTGTAGAACTTGAGCCACCAAGTTTACCGTAGCTATGACCTTTTTAAGTGTTGTTTGGTTGGTGAGATAAGAAATAATAACATTTTCGGGATAAGAGATGGTTATGGATATTAATGTAGGTTTTCGTTGGGTTCGTGTACACAGTGGAATTTGAAAATTTTGTGTTTCAAACCCAACAAGCGACGAATTGTAGGATGATTATGTAGTAATATAAAACACGTCAATACATAACATGTATATAACCATAATACTTTGATAGAATACTCATAGTTTGGAAACTTTGGAGTCTTTTAGTAATTTTTGAGGGTGCGTAGATAATTGATCCTCGACAGCAAGTTCCAAGAACTTCGATGTATACCTCCTTTGAACAACTAGAAAATTCAGCAGAGGTTCAAGAGAGAGTTTTATTCTAGGTCTCTAAGACTTAGAATAATATATGAATAATGTATCATATAATTAATGAGGAGGTGCTCTATATATAGGTGAAATTAGGGCAAAATATTGGCCTGCTGCCCAATTAGCGCCGCGCCTCTGCCCATTGGGCGCCGCGACGCCTCGCCCTTTTCACAAATATTTTCAGCACATTTTAATTAAATCCAAAATTCAATCTTGACTTAATTAAATAATTTCCATCAAATAGAAATTATTCCATAAATATTATTAATTTAAATATCTCGATTCCAAATCGAATATTTAACACTTTATCAATACACCCTTATATCGAAGAAACAATTGACATAGTGTTACCCTATATGTCTTCACATATCGACACTAATCATATTAGGGTCTACATGGAACTCCTAGATGGCGACGTAAGACGAACTCAACATGTGAAGTATATTTACACGAATCCAGTAAACTGAACCTTTATGTGGGAAGATAAAATCCTTTCATTCTCGACGCACTCGATCAAGCTTGGATTTGCCAAGTGTCTATCCAAATAGCTTGATCATTATATCTCATCTATATTGATTGACAACAAGACCATATTCTAGATATGTCTATTGCGTTGGCCAACGACTTAGTCAACCCAATATCATTGAGAAGCTGAGTGTTCTCTCGAATATACACTCGAGGAATGAATCATAATCTTGTCTCAACTACCACCTTTAATCCACATCATAATGTATCCAATACAAGCCGTATCTCAACCTATAAGGCATTTGAGCTTAGGACATAATCAAAGTATATTACTCTGTAGACAAGGTGTGTATTGACCTCAAGTCTAAGGACTTCTATCTCCCACACGCTGATCATACTTTAGACATGTATAACAAACAGTATATCAACAGGGTATACCAATACTTCCAAAGTATTCATGTGTTCATCACGAGTAGCTATTACTTGTAGCAGGTGAGACATGCTACATCCTCTAAGGATGTGATGCAGACCACATGTCGACTTATCACATATCATCGATATCTCATTCTCGATGATCATTAGTCGAGGCTATTTTAAGAGTTACGTTATAATATTAATAGCTCACACTATTAATAACAAATGCATCGATCTTTTTCTTGAAGACCCATTTGCATCCTATGGGTTTAACCTCAGCTGGCAAATCAATCAAGTTCCACACTTGATTGATGTACATAGATTCTATCTCGGATTTCATGGCTTCTTGCCATCTCTTCGAACCAATGTCCAACATTGCTTCTCTATAGGTTGTAGGCTCATCGTTATCGGGAACATCTATCTCACTGTGTGTTTCCACAATTAGATTTAGTTTTTCAGGAGGACGATGAGTCCTAGTGGACCTACAGAGTTAATTATTTTACAATACAGTGCTTGGTATTTTCTGACTGTGAGTGGGTTCTTGTGTGTTGGATAATCCACTAACTTGAGAGCTTTCAGGAATATCATTTTCATGTATTTCCTAAATGGGAGGAGGTGCAACCATTGCATATACTCCCAAAGGATGTGTAGGAGGATCTTGCATTTCTGCATTGTTCCTCGTAACACTCCTATTGGCCGAAGGGCGTACTTGAAGTACACAATCTTCGCAAATACTCCCACTGAATTCTTGCCTTGGTCATTTGGCAAGGATTCAACCTCTATGTTATCTCGCGGTTCTTGAATTTCTTCAAGTTCTATCTTTGTGCAACTATGTTCCTTGTAGACATTTTCTTCTTCAAGGAAAGTTGCGTTCCTGGAAATAATGACCTTATGTTATCCAGGAAGATAGAAGTAGTATCCCTTAGTTTTCTTTGGATACCCCACGAAGTAACATTTCTCATTTTTGGATTCCAACTTATCAGTGAGCATCTTCTTAACATATGCAGGGCACCCCAGTGTCTCATATGTTTAAGAGCTGGCTTTTTGCCACACCATATCTCATGGTGTCTTTTCTACTGACTTGGAAGGAACCTTGTTCAGAACATATATTGAGGTTTGTATAACATGTCCCCAAAGGTATGTCGGTAGAGTTGAGAAGCTCATCATGGATTGAACCATATCCAATAAGGTTCGGTTTCTCCTTTCGGCAACACCATTCATCTGTGGTGTTCCAGGAGGTGTCCATTCTGATTGGACTCCATGTAGCTTTAAGTAATCTAGAAACTCCTTACTCAAGTATTCACCTCCTCGATCAGATCGAAGGGTCTTGATACTCGTTGTGAGTTGTTTCTCTATTTCAGACTTGTACTCCTTGAACTTTTCAAAGGCCTCAGATTTATATTTCATAAGATACACATATCCATACCTTGTGAAGTCGTCAGTAAAAGTAATGAAGTAAGAGAAGCCTCTCTTATCTTGAGTCGAGAATGGTCCACATACCTCAGTATGTACCAACTCAAGCACTTATTGGCTCGCACACCCTTCCCAGAAAGTGGCTTGTTGGTCATCTTACCTTTCAAACAGGATTTGCAGTTACCATAAGACTCCCAGTCACACGGTTCGCGGTAGTCAAACTTTCTTAACCTTGCTATCCTTGTTTCGTTGATATGACCAAGTCTACAATTCCATAGGTAGGTGGAGTTTCTATTACTTATCTTAGCTCATTTATTTTGTACATTGAATATTTCTCGACTACAGTTTAGTGTATATAATCCATCCACAAGAGGAGCAGTTCCATATATAACATTATCAAAAGACAGTACATGACTGCCATTATAAATATATGAGGAAAAACCCTACATGTCCAAAATAGGGATAGAAATGATATTCCTCGTTAACGAGGGTACATAGTAACAATCATTTAATACTAGACAATAGCTAGAAGGCAGATTTAATCTATAAGTTCCTACGCGTTCAGCATCCACTCGTGCTCCATTTCCATCGCGTAGGTCCACCTCTCTTGGTCTAACCTTCCTGTTGTTAGTTAGCCCCTGTACATTGGTACAAATGTGTGAGCCACAAGCGGTATCCAATATCCAGGAATGAGATTTATTTATAGACATATTTATTTCAATGAGGTACATACCTTGTCCACCAGAGGTAGAAACACCTGGTGTTTTTTCTCCTCCTAGTGCAGTGCAATCCTTCTTCCAATGCCCATTCTTGTTGCAGTTTAGGCATACATCCTTAGCAGTTGAGGGCGCAACGACTGATTTACCCTTCTTCTTCTTCACACCTCTCTTAGGCTTCATAGTTGAGGGCGCAACGACTGCTTTGCCCTTCTTCTTCTGCCATTCCTTACCTTTCGGCTTGGGCCGGCTAGTAGAGCTCACCATGAGCACATGTTTGCCTTTGGTAGTTGAAGATTCAAAGGTCTTGAGCATGTTATGCAGCTCCTGCAGACTCGCCTTCGTTCCGTTCATATTGTAGTTTACAATAAAATTCTCGAACGAATAAGGGAGAGAGTTCAGGATGAGGGTGGAAGCGACGTTTTTCTGCAGCTTTATACCAATCGAGGCCAACCTTTCTATCAGCCCTATCATCTTCAACACATGCTGAGACACTTGGCCCCATTAGCTTACACTTGAAGAGTTCTATCAACAACTCATATTTCATAGTTTGGGACTGAGAGTCGTAAAGACTGTTCAAGTGTTCGAGCATTTTGGTAGGGCCCATGTTTTCGTGTTGTCTCTGAAGCTCCACTGACATGGAAGACAACATCACGCACTGTGCTGAAGTGGCGTCGTCTAGGTTCTTTTTGGTAGGCTACCTTATCGAATGTGGTATATTCTGCAGAATCCTCGGTAGGGACTGTGGAAAATACTTTGTCCAATACGTATTCTATCTTTTCTTGCCTTAGAACAATTCTCAGATTCCTTAGCCAGTCTAGATAGTTGGGTCCAGTAAGTTTGTTTATTTCCATCAATATTTTCAATGACAGGAAATTAAACTCAAATTTATTTCCTATTATAAACATTCGTTTAGGCTAATCAACATGGACTTTTGTTTAATTAGCTCTCATTATTTTAACATATTTCTATGACCCCATGGTAGAATACTAACCTATATTAATTTAAGGTCATGATGGGCCAAGATCCAAGCCTATGCTATCTCCGCGTTTGCTTTGGCTGATAACTTCAATAACACATCTTGGTAGGTTCTAAATCAATTGCAAAACTTATTTGCAACTCTTGGTTGATCAAATATTATATTTAATCTTGCGTCCTTAGATTAGTCTGACACACTTTGGCGTCAAGACTTGTCTAAGCAAGTCAACCCCATTACACGAATGTGTTTATGTATCTAAGTAAATTTGGCCTTTGTGAGCAAACACTTTGGTGTAAATACTCATAAAGTTTATCATCTACCTTTACATTCAAAACACATCTATGAAAGAGTCTGGGTCCTCATAGACTTAGAGCAAATGCTTTGGCATAAATACTCGTATCGCCGAAAAGGATCTTGCACTCTAACAATTATAATGGACGACACGTTTTAATTTAGACTTGCATTTAAAATTTGGGGAATATTTTAGTTTCGGGGATTTTAACCAAGATCAACAATTTGTGTCATATCCAATACGACATTTAATCATGCAATTTCTAAAAACACATTTAGTTGGGAACCATCAACCCAATAGGCATGATATAAGATGATTTGATCAGTTACTGCGCGCCGCCTACCCAGACAGTTATATCGGACATTATGCTAATAATTAAATGTACGCATTTAAACACTTAGCATATAGTTCGTATATTATTCAATAATATACAATTAATAATAATCATGAGTTAACCTGTTTAAATTCTAAAATTTAAGTCTAATCCAGACAGTCCCTTAAACATTTTCTGATTTTAAAAACTGATTTTCAGGATATTTCTGTAAATTCCAGATTTTCAGAATTTACAGTTTAGTCCCTCAAGAATTTAAAATTTTAATTTTGAACCCCTTTAAATTCAGAAAATCCAATTATAATTTTAAGAAAATCTTTCAGATTTCAGGGACATATCTGTAATTTTCAGAATTTAAATTAATTACAGATTTTCCCCAAAGGACCAAATCTGCTTATTTGAAAAAGTTTTAATTTCAGATTCTGAAACTCTTAAACTTCAGAATCAGAATCTGAAACTTTTAAAACTTCAGTTTCTTATTAATTTTTTTTCGTCGTGATGAACAGTGCCGCGACGCTCAACCATAGAGCTGCGACGTCTTGCCAAACCTTAGGTGGCGTCGCGGTGCTCCATCATGGAGTCGTGGCGCCTCCGTCTCAAAAACACAAGATCTGCATTTTCGAAACTCTAAAACTAGTTCAAGGTCAGATTTGCAGATTCATCTTCGTTACCCTTCACTATGAAACAACCCGTTCATCGATCATCATCCAATCCCTTCTCGTTCTTCGCTTCAGTGCACCATGTTCGCAATGAACCGGTTACGCACATCGACTTAGAAGAGTTAGATCGGAATGACTTCCTCGATTACATCATTGTTTAATAGTTTGGGAGATAAGTATGATGTGCCTTTAAGATATTAGGTTTTCAAGCTTTAAACGACATAAAATTTCAGAATTAAACAAATTTTAACCTATATTATTATCAATGATTACTACATAATCACACAAAACAGCCCTGACTCTGATACCACTGTAGGTTTTCATTGGGTTCGTGTACGCAGCGGAATTTGAAAATTTTGTGTTTCAAACCAACAAGCAACGAACTGTAGGATGATTATGTAGTAATATAAAACACGTCAATACATAACATGTATATAACCGTAATACTTTGATAGAATACTTACAGTTGGGAAATTCTGGAGTCTTTTAGTAATTTTCGAGGGTGCGCACGCAATTGATCCTCGACAGCAAGTTCCAAGAACTCTGATGTATACCTCCTTCGAACAGCTAGGAAATTCGGCAAAGGTTCAAGAGAGAGTTTTATTCTAGGTCTCTAAGACTTAGAATAATATATGAATAATGTATCAAATAATGAAAGAGGAGGTGCTATATATAGATGAAATTAGGGCAAAATTCAGATTTTGAGTTGGGCTCAAACCTGGCCCAAAACGAATTGCAACAGGCCAATCTGATTTGGCCTGCTGCCCAATTAGCGCCGCGGCGCCTCGCCCCTTTCACAAAATATTTTCAGCACATTTTAATTAAATCCAAAATCCAATCTTGACTTAATTAAATAATTTCATCAAATAGAAATTATTCCATTGTTATTATTAATTTAAATATCTTGATTTCAAATCAAATATTTAACAGTTTCTCAATATACCCTTAGATCGAAGAAATAATTGACATAGTGTTACCTTACATGTCTTCACATATCGACGCTAATCATATTAGGGTCTACACGGAACTCTTAGATGGCGCCGTAAGACGAACTCAATATGTGAAGTATATTTACACGAATCCAGTAAATTGAACCTTTATGTGGGAAGATAAAATCCTTTCATTCTCGACGCACTCGATCAAGCTTGGATTTGCCAAGTGTCTATCTAAATAGCTTGATTATTATATCTCATCTATATTGATTGACAACAAGACCATATTCTAGATATGTCTATTGCGTTGGCAAATGACTTAGTCAACCCAATATCACTGAGAAGCTGAGTGTTCTCTCGAATATACACTCGAGGAATGAATCCTAACCTTGGCTCAACTACCACCTTTAATCCACATCGTAATGTATCCAATATAAGCCGTATCTCAACCTATAAGGCATTTGAGCTTAGGACATGATCAAAGTATATTACTCTGTAGACAAGGTATGTATTGACCTCAAGTCTAAGGACTTCTATCTCCCACACGCTGATCATACTTTAGACATGTATAACAAACAGTATATCAACAGGGTATACCAATACTTCCAAAGTATTCATGTGTTCATCACGAGTAGCTATTACTCGTAGCAGGTGAGACATGCTACATCCTCTAAGGATGTGATGCAGACCACATGTCGACTTATCACATATCATCGATATCCCATTCTCGATGGTCATTAGTCGAGACTATTTTAAGAGTTATGTTATAATATTAATATATCACACTATTAATAACAATGTAACCTCTAGGGATGCATATTATAGAATATTATAAACAATCAACTAATAATTGCAAATGCCAAAATATTAATCTCCATTAATAATAATACAAACGTGTATAAAGTACATTTGTCTTAATATAGATTGTCTTTAAGACATACATATACTTTCAATTAATTAGTCTCCGGAATTACTTTGTACTAAATTATGGATTAGCTATCCCATATAGAAGGTGGAATAAGCTAATCCATGAGATGTCTCAATCCATAGAATATTCTTGTCTGTCTTATTCATTTTAATTGATTGAGTCGCATGTTTTTATTAGAAATAAAGTATTGCTACTTGAGCATTCCCGTTGGAAGTCTGTTTATTTGAATAGTTTCTAAGATATTCGTTTTTAATGTTCTTTTTCTCTTTTTCTTTGGGGGAGTGGATGGGGGGTGGGGTTGTTAGGAGTCTTTTACTGTTTATCTTTAGTATTATTCCGTTAATAAATCCTCATTGTTATGGGATTCTTTATTTATTTAAGTCTTTCACGTTATTAGAGTTTGGTGGACTCAAAATTTTTTATAGCCTGGTTTGTTTGTTTCAATAAAGATCATCCAACTTTTCTTTTATATTCTTTTCGCAGTTTTCTTCATTCTTGACGGGGGGTTTTGGGGGGTGAGAGGGAGGGGGGGGGGGGAGAGGGGGGGTTAAAGTGACTGGCGATGTGGAGAGTGAATAAATGTTATATACATTTTAGACACACACAATTTTAATTGAGATAAATACATGAAAATGCCAATTGTTATACAATTAAGACTAATCCTTTTGTTCGTCCTACTATAGCAGATACTCTATGTGTCTGTCTATCTCGACTCTCCCTCCATCTTCTCCCTACCCCCCTCCTTAATTTCTTCTCATTCCCTTACCTCTTTCTTTTTATTGAAAATTTACTAATGTGAAATTAAGTTTATCCTATTATTTATGATTCGAACAATTGAAGCCCCGCACGTCGGAAACGTCGTTTTCACACACGTGCAATCTTAGTGCCAAGTATCGTAAATTTCGATAATGAAAGAGATATTGGTACATAAGTGAAATGTTTGAGACATAAAATGATGGACGATTATTGGATAAATAACAAGTGTTCCACGTCGGTAAACGAAAAAAGGATTGTGCGAAGTGTAAGATGGTACGGGTCGGAAAGGGCCGCGGTGACCCCAAGCTGCGTCGCGACGCTAATTGCCTGTTTGGCATTCTGAAGCCACGACACTAATGTTGCAGCGCCGCGACGCTTCCCAGGCAGTGTTTGCTCGACGAAATCCCAAAAGTTTAGATGTTGAGGTGGTTTCAATGGCATTGAATCCACCAAATAATGGCTATTACTTGGACCATTATGTTGCTGCATTACTTGGGGATTAAAGGTCATCCATTACATGGCAATTGGATGCCATTATGAGGCATTTGAAAGGCCATCTTGCACACCTATAAATTGTATAGAGGCCTTTGACTCAATTTTAAAGAAAAACATAAGATACACAAGTTAACAACACCACAAAGAGATAAGATTTTCCTGATAGCAATCCTTTTGTTAGCAATCTTCTTTATTAGTGTTCTTCGCTGTGATCATTTGTGTAGGCTTTGCACATTTGATGGTTTGCTGTTTTATCTTGAGAGGCTATTGCCATACTTCCGTAAAAGCATATATATACGGGGGCAATCTTGTCTTAAAGACAGAGAGTCATCTCTCGACTCATCCGGTGATGTTGTGATTATCTAATTGGTTGCTAAGTGTTTTAGGTGTGAAATTGAATCTCAAAGGACTCTAACCGTTCGGATTCTCAGCGGTTCGACAAACCACAAGTGTAACAGTTATGTTCTTGTATTTCTGAATACAAGATCCAGATTTGAAGCTCTAGTTCAAAGATTAAAAGATTGACAACTTCTTGTTGTAATCTTTGTTGTTTATCCTTTCGAAGCACTTGTAATAGTTATTTACTATTCCCCTACATGCTTTATATCCAATAATTTTTCTAGAAGAACAAGAGAGAAATAATAAATCGTGATTAAAGTACTGGTTTTATATCATTTAGGCCAAGAGAATTAGATTGGAAAGGTATCCCACTATTGTTGAACAAGCTTAAAGAGGTGGATTTAAATTTTGAATCTGATTTTTGTGAGAAATGAAATTTGGAGTTAGTGTTGTTTAAATATGTTGGCAATAGTTTAAGAAAGTTGTCTACAAAATTTGAAGCCGTTTGATGGAGATTTGTTCTGATTTCGAATAAAAATTGCAAATGAAAATCACAAATGAAGTCTGTTACTATAAATAACAACGTTTATACACTCTTATTCATTGTTATACGATTTTGATATATTTTTATACACTTTTACACGAGATAAATACATTGCTTCGTACGGGGTGTATAAACAATATTTCAAAAAAAAACTGTTGGCTATGCAGTGTAAACTATAAAATATGGTTACATGAGTGCAATGTATTATGTTGGGTTGTATATTTTGAAAAGTTCCCATTTTAATTTGTCAATTTCAAGGATCCTTCTCCAATTTCATCCTAAATCCTAAAGCAATGCAATTATGATAACAAACAGCCTTTTCATTTTATTTATATTAGAATTCTTATTACTTGTCTTATTTTTTGCTTTCTTTTTGTGCTTTAATTTTAATTGCATTTGGATCAAGTAACATAGGTCTATTTCGAAGTATTACTGGTTATAGAAGTAAATATTCAAAGACAAATAAACTTATTTCGTGATGACATCAAACTAAATGCATAACAACCGCTACCTTTCAAAAACAGGAATATAAAGCTTTTGTTTTGCTAATAAAGGGAAAATTGCACATGGAGTAAACAAAAATTAATGTGAAATGATTGAAGTGTGGATGTATATTAAATGCGACATGTAACTTGTACGTGTGTTCAAATCTTCAAAGGTTTGCCCTTTTCTTTGTGTCCCACTTCATATATTTTTTAGTTGAAGTACTTTTATATTTTTCATTTATAGTTATGATATATATACCTAAAGAAGATAATGTAGGAAACAACCCCCTCTCCAAATACACATGCCAAATGGGTTCATACCCCTCAAATTTTTTCTTCTTTATGAAAATGAGTAGGTATAGGGGCGTACACTTTGCTATCTCCGGACCCCTACTCTAATAAAAAAATTAAAAGGACTTTAATGAAAATAGGTCGCCAAACTATTATACATTCCTTTCCATTCTCTCATCCTCTTTTGGGAATGGCTTGGGAAAATTTTGAAAAATGACTTCCGACTTATCATGATTTTTTTTATTAATTAGAGAATAACACAATCTTGAAAATATATTTTCAAAATAGTTGATCCATCCAAACATCAAAACCTCCATACGGTAGACACCATTAGTGGAATGGAGAGGGTATTATTGATTTTAGAAAACTTACTTTAACTTTTAGTTCAAATGTAGAATTCTTCTTTTTTCGTTCCTAAAGATTTAAGCCGGCGTTTGTGAATTGATTGATATTTGTAAAAAAGGTACCATTTGAAATAATTCGAGAGTTAATAAGTATTACTATATATTTAAACATGAAAGTACAATTGGAATATTGTGAGTGAAAACTTATTTTTTTTTGAAAATATAATTTTTCGGGATTTAAATTTTATATTTTGAATCAAAATTGAAACAATGGTCAATTTAATGAATAATACGTATATTTGAAATAATCTTTATATTATTTCAAAATTTTAAATATTTACAAAATAATTGTACTCCTATGAGTAGTTTAAAAGAAAAAAATACATTGAATTCTTTTCTTCTGTTGGAGAAAAGGTACTTAAACGTAGGCCGCAACAAAGCCTATAGGCTATTGCCACTATTCCAAAAGAGAGGCGTACGGGTGCTACACGTGTCCAGATAAGTCTAGCCTAGGTCCAACTGACCAATGAGATATATGAAAAGGGATACTCAAATAACCCAGAAAATAAAAGCTTAAATGAATGGTCTCTCACACACAAATAATTGGGCGATGGAAAGCACGTGTAAGGAATAAGAATTTTATAATAAAATATATAATTATTAAAGGTCTCAAGTATTATTATATTTTTTGAATTTTTTGTCTGATGATAGTGGAGTGACCTCGATGTATAATAAGATGTGGTAAGCGAGGTTGAGATAGTTTGGACATGTGCAGATGAAAGACACATATGTTCTAGTGAGGAAGTGTGAGATATTGACTATGGACATGTTCATGAGGGGTAGAGGTAAGCTGAAGAAGTATTGAGAAGGTTGATTAGACGGGATATGTCGCAAGTGTAATTTATTGAGTACATGATCTAGGGGTTGTGGATGATACTGATTAGGGTAGAAGAGTAGTAGGTACTCGAGCGTAGTCCTACTTATGCTTATAAATTGATAGTTATAGTGTTATTACTGTAAGTCCGATTAACCTATCACACTTATAGATACATTATTGCTTTATAATCTACTGTAGTTTGATTTATACTGCTACGTGTTCTTTAGTATATTTTATTTAGGTTATTTAGTTGTGATAGCTGCTGTTACTTTTGTTCGAATGCATTTTCCTTATCTGAATTTGACTTGTTCTCTTCTTTTAATCTTTACTCTTGCTTTACTCTGATTTTATTTTGATTGAATTACTTGTAATTATGCTTTATCTTATTTTATTTTGATTGTCGTGATTATGATTACACTTTGTGTTGAGCTAAATGTCTCCCAGAAACCGCCGGTAACAACAGATAAGAGTGTACCCTCCCAGACCCGATGTGTGATTTCTTGTTTATCTGAACTGTCACGTACATGAATTTTCTATTTAATTGTGTATCTTGTCCCGGCGCAACCAAAAACCCTCGCTCACACTCCTATATTCATTTCCCTCCTCCCTTGTTTCTCTCTGTAAAACCGTGGAGACTGTGGTGATGTTGATTCTGTGTGCGTCTTCACACATTCCTAGGGCAACTTATGTACCAGTAGTTGCTTCTTCTGCAGCAACTTGGAGGCTATTTCCGATTTCCTGCTTCGGCAGCGTGAAATTGAGGACTGTGCGGATTCGGAAGTTACCATGTGCGGTTTTTTGTGCTTCGAAGGTACGTGGAATGGCGGAAATGATTGAAGTGAAGAAAGAATTGACTTCTACTGCTGTTGCTGCCGCCGCCATAGCAGTTTTCCTTGACGCTCGTACTGGAGAAGGTTTATCTCTACCTACTCTTTTTTCTTCAATTTGAAGCTTTATATCTCTACTCTCACTTTTCTTTAATTTTGAATTTGAAGTATATTGTGCATTTCTGTGCAGTTTATTTTCTCTTTAGTCTTGTTCTATGTTGAAATATTGCTACAAGGCGCATAATTACATTAGCAGAAACACATACATATTTTTTCATTTCTCTGAAAACTTATATTTCTGTTTTTCCTATTACCGAACTTTCGTTTGTTTGTTGGGATGTTGACTTTGACTGGGAAAAGCTCCAAATAGGCACACAATAGTTTAGACTTTAGAGTAGAAGTAGCTCAAAGTTGGAATTCAATAGTCTAAGAAATGGTTATCTGTGGTCCACAACTATTTGTGTATCACCCTGCAAAGAGGTGGAACCAACCAAGACTGAACACTTGCCCCATTTTGTAGACTATATACTAGCATTTAGCATGGAGTTAGTGTGAATTCTGTTAAGTGATAATTGCTTTGCCGTGTAAACCAGTATACTCTATGTCCAAGGTAAAATAAAGGGGTAGAGATCTAAGGTTTGTTTACTGTTTCATTCTAAGATGAGTTTGTTGCTAGAGCAGTTTCAGTAGTGGTATTAATGCAATTTAAGGCCGGCCAACGGAGCGGGTCGGCCCGGTCCCGACCCGTCTCTGCTATAAAAAATCGGTAACGGGACTCGAACCGGGTTCGTCAGGCCCGTCCCCGTCCCGTCCCAGTTCCGCTAAGCCCGACCCGCCCCGGTCCCGCCCGATCCCTCCCCTTTGCAAAACATGGACGTTGCACAACGGCCATTTTATATTTTGGCCGTTGTGCAAATGCCATTTTTGGCCTCCCCCAAACCCCCCTACCCCATTAATATTTATTTTAACCCCTAAGTTAATATATTTACACTTTAACCCAATTTTTCAACTATAAATACCTCATTTTCTCTTCATCTTTCTCACAAATCTTCCTACAATCTCTCTAATCTATCTCTCTACAAGGCTACATTGTCTACTAAATATTAAATTTTGTTTATTCATTTGTATAACTACATCAAAGTTCAAAAATTAGGAGTGAAGTTGGCAACTAGCTTGAGGATCATCCATCGAGCAAAGTTTCAATTTTTAACCTCGATTACACGTCGACGTTTGGTACATTCGTTCCTTCTTTAAATTATTATTGTTACTTTATTTTAATTAGCGCACTTAATTTCTTTATCTTTAACTATTTATTAGCATAATTAAAATGAAAGGATTATGAGGTATGTTTAACGGTAAGGGTAAGACTTCTTCTAGTAGGGGTAACAAGGGCAGAGGTACTTCTTCTAGTTATCCTATTTCTAGACATGATGATATGATTGATTACACACATATAGGTGAAACTGAATTTTTTCCTGAAATACCATTAGATTTAGACGACGAGATATTTTCTGCAACTCAACCAGACTTTAATTTAGAAGATAATCTAGATGACACACCAACTAATCTACATGAACACCCACTAGTGCACTTCCAACTGGAACGCCTCCTATTCCCCCTAGTATGAGACGAGGCCTAATAAAACGAAAATTAAAATTTTTTTATAGGGACGAAGAGAATCAAGTAGTTAGATGTCAAATTTATAAAAATGTTTATAAATTTAAAATAGGAAAAAGTCAGGGTGGGATGAGAGGTTTATTGAGACACGTACAAAACTTTCACAAAGCTAGGTAGGACCAATACCTGACTGAAAAATCGGGTGCGCCAATGCCCTCTCAGTCGGGACAAGATTCACATACTGTCTCGGACCAAGTACATGATCAAATTAACCCTATGATAGGGGGAATTGTAGGCCCTAAATACGATAAACATAGAGATAGGGAAACAATAGAAAAATTAGTTGCGGTAGAGGGTTTGCCCTTTTTATTTCCTTCATCTCCTGGTTTTATTCGTTAAATTAGAGATATGTATAATCCTGCTTTTAGCGATTTTTCTAGATCAACTGTTAGGAGAGATGTATTTAAATTTGCGCATGAATATCAACAATATTTACGTTATTATTTATATCATTTTCCTGGTAAAGTATCTATCACATCTAATATAGGCCGTAGTACTAACGGCCATGATTATTTAACGGTAACATGTCATTGGATAGATTATAAATGGTCTATGCAAAAACATATTTTAGCGTATAGATATATAGATGATAGGCACACTGGTACTTTTATTGCAGAAAATATTTATTCAGTTTGTGATTATTATGGCATAACTGATAAAATTATGACTATTACATTAGACAACGCTTCTTCTAATAATTATGCTGTTAGAATTTTAAAAGATCTTAACTCCATCTTTTCCAAATCATTTTCATATAAAATGTGCATGCCATATTTATAACTTAGTTGTAAAGGATGGTCTATCACTTTTTGAAGACATTCTTAATAAAATACAATTTGCTAAAAATTGGAATAAGAGTACTTGTCTGTGGTCAATGAACTTTTTAACCTTGATCCACTGAGTAAAGTATGTTTGGTATTTCTAGTAATCTTTGATTATATCGAGTATGATAGGCGTACAGTGAAGGTCGATACTTAACACTTCCATTTGTCGTTGCTTACATGTCTCAGAATCCATGCATGTATTGTAAAATGATTGACCGAATTGGATCTTGACTGACATAACACACACTATGTTTGCATGTGGCTTCTAATTCTGTTGGGGGATAGAGACAAATACCGTTCCGAAGCACTCTGTGGTCTCTATGCTATTCTTATAGTTTTTCTTTGTGATAAGTAGTTTAGAATGTGAAAAGGATTAGCTAAGTTTTCTTTCTGATTCTGGTCTTCAACTCCTTTGGATCTTCCCTATTGCTTTTTGGAGGATTTCGATTCGCCTGCTAATCGTCATGATGTCATAATTGTTACCATCTTATTACATGTGAAAGTGTGCACGTAGTGGCATAAGAGAAAAGTCTATGTAAAGAAAATCATATAAAGCTTAAACTAGTTAATCTCCAATGGTATATTCTTGTGTAGACTCTGTAAATCATATAGTGGGTGGACTCTAGTGAAAATGCAAGAAGTACATTTAAAGAATTGTGACTTGGCATAAAAGTAAAACATAAATTTTTTGTACAAATGCGGTCTTAAATTTCTAGTAAAACAAAATGTGGTATAAAACTATGATTCTTAAAATGCTTCCTCTAAGACTTTAATGGAGCAGTTTTCCTTCCTCTCTATGACTTATTTTTCCCTCACATTTTTTTGGTAACCATGTTGTTTTGGCCAACTTGCATGCACCTCGATTAATTCCACAGGGTACCTGTTACCTCTCACCAACATAGGTACTGGATAACTCTGTCCATTAAGGCTTAGACAAATGGGAAGGAATCACCTAGTGTTTTTGCCTTCACTGAGATTTAAATCTGAGACCTCTGCGGTTCTCAACCCACTTCATTAAGCACTAGGCCACACTCCTTTCCTCTGTCTTTTTGGGTAAACATGGTATAATCTTCTCTTGTTTCTTTATGTTATTTTTAGGATGTGGGTTGTGCAATGTCTGAAGCAGTTCTGAACCAGCACTGCCTGTCTTAGAGTCTACTTATCTACATGAATTTCTACAAAGTAGGGTCTTAAATACATGTCTTGTTTGGATGCTTTTTTTGCTGTTGATTGATTAGTTTTTTGACAGGTGATTTGGGATAGTGTAGAGTTTATATTAATTAGTGATTTGTTGGTTTTGAGGGTTAAAAGAGCTGGGAAACTGATGAATCAGTAACAGACGTTTCACTACAAGCAATGGTTTATTGTTTTCTGAAGTCAAGTAAAAATCTAGAAAGACCTATATCAGGGGTGTTTTTTGGCGTTGTAAGAAGTGCCACATACTTCTTTTTTCCATTTATCAAGGTTATCAGATAGCTCGAGTCTTTTACATGTTGTCTACTTAGTGCTTCTTTGGGTTTTGAAGTATCTCATAGGTTGATTTGTTACGTGGTGTCTAGTGTCCTTTGGATACTTGTATGCTTTACGTGTATGTTTGCATTACCATCCGGAGCTTTTTTATTGATATTATTCACCTATCAAAAAGAGAAACTGTGGGCATCTTACTGAGGGTTGGTGTTGGAAGTTACTGTTCAAGAATGGCAGAATTGCTGCAAAATTATAGGAAACCTTGTCTTAGAAGGACTTAGAAACATACTAGGATGTTGCAGCAGTTGCAAGTGTAAAACCTTTGCTGCCGATACTTATCTGGTCAACTTTCCATCTTTTAGTGTCTTGATTTTGTTTTGTTTGCTAAATTTAATCATACTGCTCAGCAGCAGATGAGTGTGTAGTCCTTGTGTAGTGACATTATTTTGGTAGATAATTTCTAATTGTTCTAAATGAACCTTTTTCTGTTTTCTCCCCTGCATTGATCTTTCTATTTCCTGTGCAGACTTGCTATCTGCTATTCGCAAAGCTGTGGAAGATGAAAAATTGCCGCTTAATGTTGCTGATGGATTGGAGGAGTTGTATCATAAGTATTGGAATGCAGTAAAATAACTTTCTTCGGACTTGTGGATTAATGTACTTTTGTGTTCACTTATATGTGTTTGCTCATATGTAAGAGTCTTCTTGCATGAACGTACTTTCTGGGATATAACATGCTTTCGTAGGTTACTAAAGAACAGTATAATAGATATAAGATGAAGAATGCTTATTTTGTTTCTTCTGTTGTATTTGATCATTTGGATTTTAGTGGATGGTATTATATACTTGGTATGAAAAAATCAGTGCGCGCTTCAAAATCAAAGCATCAAAACCTCTTCCTCTAGTGTACCAGTAACAATAGTTAAAACTCTGGAGCTGGAAAAGCTAAAACGCAGGGAGAAGCCACAACTTGTCATGTCATGACCTGATTATACCAATTATGTGCTAGAATGACATTTGTACGAGGCCAAGTATTTTCAGAAAATGACCTCATGATAATAGGTTAAGCCCTTGAGAAGATTCTAAATATAGTCTGACACTTGACATGTTCAGTATCATTTCTTCCTGGAGCATGAAAGATATGACCTTGGGAATGGGATGGCAGAACTCTAACAAAGATAAATCTCTTAGAGAAGTTGCTTATATTTAAATGTTCTTCTTTGCCTAATTTGTCCACATGTGTCTTTCTTGTTCCTACGTCTTAAGCCACTGGATTTAAAGATCAAAGAATAACTCCACTACTTGATTCCTCTTTCCAACTAAAATGTAGAGATCTTCATTTATTTCATTCTTGAAAGACTTACTTCTTTTAGACTTAATCATATTGTCAATCTGTTAGGATTTACTTTATCTGTGAAATCCATGTATAGCCTTTCTTAGAGAGAATGAGTCTGTCGAGACCTGGAATCATTTGGCATTTTCTTTTTTGTTTGTTTTAAACTTCTTGTGGTCATGTGCTTCTCTTGATTTTTCCTGATTGTTTTTTTAAGGTTTTAAAAAGTGGAGTCCCCAAAGCAGATGAGATCATTTTGCACAACATGGCTCTTGTATTTGATCGTGTTTTTGTGGATGTAAAGGTAGTCATCTGCCGTGTGGGTTTTACATTCACACTAGATGTTGGGATCTATATCTTTTTTCTTTTTCTTCATCCATCCATAAAATGTAACATCGTAAATGTAGCAATGTTCTTATTTCAGGATTCTTTCGAATTCTCGCCGCACCACGAGGCCATTCGTGAACCTTTTGACTATTACAAGTTTGGTCAAAATTATATCCACCCTTTAGTTGATTTCAGGTGAGTCTCAATTCTATTTCTGTTCTGTTAAGGACCGTGTAATAGTTTGACTAACTTAGAAATTGAGTGTGGTTCTTTCATTCTGGTTAACGACTGAATTCAAAGTATTATTCCAGTAAACAGCTTAAAGATATCATTTGATCCACATCCTTTTGTCACGGTAACCATTTGGTTGTTGAGATCAACGAATTCAGACCTGCCATGCTTTATATGTCCACTTTATACCTTGTAGACAATGGAACGATGCATATATAGATTTAGGTACAGGTATGCTGGTGCTAGTTCATACAAGGTGGTGGGTGAATATCTGAGAATAACATGTTGGAAGATTGGGTTAAGGGAAGATAGTAAAACTACTTAGATTGTTTATATCTAAAGGGGAAATGGATTATGTCATGTTAGAATGGTTGTTCTAAACTTCTAATGGCTAGCAGAAAATCATTTTGATCATTGATGAAAGGGATACCTAAATTGTTTTCCTTTATGTATGGGGAAAAAGGAACGATGCATATATAGACACACACACACCTCTCTCCCTTCTCCACAACGGTAACGGTAACACACACACCCCCACCCTCTCCTAGGAAATCTCATCTTGGTGCGCCACTCCGGTCCGGTGATCGGTGACCAGGGTCCCGTTCGCCGACGGGCATCACTGCTTTCCGACCAGGTTTCCGGTCAGATCTGCACAGGTCTCAATTGTTCCGACAGGCTCCGGCGGCGAACAATGATTTTCTGGCCGGGAACAATAATTCGACAGTGACTTTCCGGTGAACAATATTCTCCGGCAGTGAACAATATCTTACGGTAGTGAACGCCACCCGGACAAGCTGGTATTTGCTCAGGCCAGGTACTCGATTTCTCGGTAAAAATCTGTGACGATCTGCGGCAGCGTTCCGACCAAACCTTTCTTCTCTCTCCTCCTTTCTTCTTTTTGTTCTTTTTCTCCTCGATCTACACAGGTACTTGACTTTTTGGTGAAAACTCAAGTGAATAGTACTAGTGAACAATGATTTTCGTCGGCAAACAGGTTCGATTCAACTGTAGTTGGTATCTCCGGTTGCCCATAACTATTCTTTGTCCTTATCCTTGTTAAATTTTGCCGCTTCGCTGTATTGATCCGTGACTTTACGTTCTTGCATTTACCCTTGTCTTTAGTTATAACATTTTTGGCGTAGTGGTTTTACTTGCCTCTAGATTCTTGTTAACTTGTGCTTTCACTTTGATCCCTTCCTGTTTTAGGGTAAACGTTTGATTAGTTTATTATGTTATATTTGCGTTAGTGATTTTGACAACTGATGGTAGACTAGGGTCATATTCTCGGTCGGGGACGGGGGCGAAGGTTAGGGGGGTAAGTGGGGTAAGAGAGATGCTAGGTTGAGAATAGAGTCTTGGAACATTGGGACTTTAACAAGAAAGTCCATAGAGCTAGTTAAGATTCTTAAGAAGAGGATGATTAATATAACATGTGTCCAGGAGACCAAATGGGTAGGACCTAAGACTAAGGATGTGGGGCATGTATAAGTTATGGTTCTCGGGTAGGTCGAGGTATAGGAATGAGGTAGGCATTTTTGTAGACAGCGAGCTAAGAGATCATGTGGTAGAGGTTAGGAGGGTTAATGACAGGATGATGGCGATTAAGTTGGTAGTTGGAGGGTTCACTAGGAACACTATTAGTGCTTACGCGTCGCAGGCGGGCTTGGACGAGGAGGAGAAGAGGCGCTTTTGGGAGGATTTGGACGAGGTGATGGGTATACCACCCACTGAGAAGTTATTTGTAGGAGAAGATTTTAATAGACATATCGGGTCACTTTCGGGGGTTATGACGACGTGCATGGAGGCTTTGGCCTCGGGGACACGAATGGGGAGGCGTCACACTTTTGGAGTTCGCTTGAGCTTTTGAGATGGTGATAGCCAATTCGAGATTCTTGAAGAAGGAGGAGCACTTGGTGACTTCCGTAGTTCGGTGACTAAGACTCAGATAGCTTTTTTGCTCCTTAGAAAGGTTGACAACGGTCTTTGTAAAGACTGCAAGGTTATTCCGAGGGAGTATCGTACAACCCGACATAAGCTTTTGGTGATGAATTTGGAGATCAAGATTGAGAAGAGGAGAGTTGTGGATGCCATGATAAGAATCAAATGAGAAAGTTTAACCATGGCTAGTGCAAAGGAGATAGGGGAGAGGTTGATGGCCAAGGGGGCTTGGGTGAGTAGTGGGGATGCGATCGGTATGTGAGACAAGACGGCCAGTTGCATTCGGGAGGTAGCTAGAGAAGTGCTAGGGGTCTCGCGGGGTAGTTGTGGTGGGCATTGAGGGGACTGGTGGTTGAATGGTAAGGTTCAAGAGAAAGTGGAAGCAAAGAAAGTAGCGTATGCGAAATTGGTAGAAAGCAAGGATGAGGTGGAGAAGGGGACGAATAGGGAATTGTATAAGATGGCGAGGAATGAGGCAAATCTAGCGGTTACGACGGCTTTTGAACGCCTGTATGTGGAATTAGAGGAAAAAGGTGGGGACAAGAAGTTGTACAGACTAGCTAAGGCGAGGGAGAGAAAGGCTCGTGACTTGGATCACGTGAGGTGCATCAAAGACGAGGTCGGTAAAGTACTGGTGGAGGATGTGCACATTAGACGGATGTGGCAGTCTTACTTCCATAAACTCTTGAACGAAAAAGGAGATAAAGACATTGTGCTCTCCCTGGAGCAATCCGGAAGGTACCAAGATTTTGGATATTGTAGAAGCATTAAGGTTCAGGAGGTTAAGAGTGTTGTTCACAGGATGCGCAGGGGATGAGCGATCGGGCCTGATGAGATCCCAGTTGAATTTTGGAAGAACGCAGGCAATGCAGGTTTGGAGTGGCTAGTTGAGTTGTTTAATGTCATTGTTAAGACGACGAGAATGCTCGAAGAATGGAGGTGGAGTACAATAATTCCTTTGTACAAGAACAAATGTGACATCCAGAGTTGCAACAACTATAGGGGTATCAAGCTGCTAAGCCACTTTATGAAAGTTTGGGAAAGAGTCGTGGAGACGAGGGTGAGGAGAGGCGTGTCTATTTTTGAGAACCAGTTTGGATTCATGTCGAGTCGTTCTACTACCGAAGCCATTCATCTTATTAAGAGGTTGGTGGAATAGTATAGGGAGAGGAAGAGAGACTTACATATGATTTTTATCGACCTCGAGAAGGCATATGACAAAGTCCCTAGGGAGGTTATATGGAGATGTTTGGAGGTTAGAGGTGTACCTGTGGCATACACTAGCGCGATCAAGGATATGTATGATGGAGCCAAGATCAGGGTATGGACAGTGGGAGAAGACTCATAGCACTTTTCAGTAAGGGTGGCCAGTGGGCCGGGTCGGCCTGATCCCGCCACGGCCCCGATCTGACCCCACCCCGATCCCTTTAAAAATTTTTTTTTGACGGTGTCGGGACTCGAAATCGGGATGAGACCTGGGCTTGTCCCGCCCGAGCCTTTCCTGCTTCGACCCGCCCCACCCCTACCCTGCCCCGTCCCGATCCCTATCCCGATCCCCCCTCCCCCTTTGCAAAACTAACCATTGCAACTACGACCAGATTTAGATTTTGGCCATTGTGCAATGGTTCCAACGACCATTTTTGGCCCCCCAACCCATAAATCCCCCTACACCCTTAATATTTATTTTTAACCCCTAAGTTAATATATTTACACTTTGACCCAATTTCACAACTATAAATACCTCATTTTCTCTTCATTTTTCTCACAGATTTTCCTATCATCTCAGAAGCTGTAAATTGTGAATAGTGAACTTGTCAATTCTTTTGAGTTAAATTATTGACTCGTGTTGCTATCATTTATATAATGTACATAATTGTTCGTAGAGCTTACGAGGACTCGGAAAACTTGAATAGCATGTAAGAATTGTTTACATAACACCATGCAATAATCATATTATGAACAAATAAAGTAGTAACATGAGATGTGTTATGAACGCCAATTTATGAAACCTTATTGACATTTAATGGTACATTTGTCTTTGAGTGGCTATATTTAAGCAATCTATGAAGGTTTTATGGAAGTCGAATGCGGCATGAACTTAATTAACATATCACGGAAGCATTGGCATAAAATTTAGGGAGATAAATTAGTTGTAAATTGGTGCAACTTTAAATGGTAATAACTCTGCGCTCAGATGTCCGTTTGTCCCGATATTTTTTGATTTTACGTATTTTTTCGAGACGTGGCCCGTCAAACAGCCGCAAGGCGATTTGGCGCCGCCAAATTTTAGGAAAACGTCCATTTTTTCAATCAATTTATATTCTTCCCCAAATCAGTTTCTAATTTTCCCTTTTCTTTTGTAAAGATCTGACGATATACAATAGATTTCAACGTCGAAATTTCGTGGTAATATAGGTGTGAATGTCAATTTTAGTGTTGGAAATTCAATTTTTTTTAAAAATCCTCCGAATCCCGTGACCTGACTCGTCCCGTCTTCCGACGGGACCTCTTCCCGTGCCACCAATCCTAGCCCGCCAGGCTCGCCGGAGCCTGCGTCCCGACCCTTCCCCATCCTGTCGGGATTGGTCTCGGCCCACCCCGCCCCGGCCCACTGGCCACCCCTACTTTCCCGTGATGATGGGGCTGCACTAGGGATCAGCTCTTAGCCCATTCTTATTTTTCTTGGTGATGTATGGACTGACGCGACAAATCCAATGGGAGGTGCCATGATGTATGTTATTCGCAGAGGACATAGTCCTGATTGATGAGACTCGTAACGGAGTGAACGCTAAGCTGGAGGTTTGGAGACAGACGCTGGAGTCTAAAGAGTTCAGGCTGAGTAGGACCAAGACAAAATTCTTGGAGTGCAAGTTCAGTAACAGGAGTGAGCATGAGACAGACGTGGAGATGAGGCTTGGTACTTAGGTCATTCCGAAGAAAGGAAGCTTCAAGTAACTCGGGTGTATTATCCAAGGGAATGTAGAGATTGATGACGATGTCACACATCGTATTGGGGCATGGTGGATGAAATGGAGGCTCGCATCTGGAGTCTTGTGCGATAAAAATGTGCCACCAAAACTTAAAAGGCAAGTTCTATAGGGTGGTGGTTAGACCGACTATGTTGTATGGGGCGGAGTGTTGGCCAGTCAAGACTTTACACATCCAAAAGATGAAAGCTGCGGAGGTGATTAGACGGGATAAAGATGAAAGCTGCGGAGGTGATTAGACGGGATATGTCGCAGATGCAACTTACTGAGGACATGACCTTAGATAGGGAGTTGTGGAGGACACATATTAGGGTAGAAGAGTAGTAGGTAGTCGAGCGTAGTCTTACTTACGCTTGCAAACTGGTAGTTGTTGTGTTATTATTGTAGGCCCGCTTAGCCTATCATACTAATAGGCGCAGTATTGCTCTTTAGTCCCATGTAGTTTGATTCCTGTTGTTGTGTCCTTTAGTGTACTTTATTTAGCTTATTTATCTACGCTAGTTACTGCTTACTTTTTCAGAATGCTCTATCATGACTTATTCGCTTTTGATACCAGCATTTTCATACTGCTTTAAATTTTTTTGACCGGGTCTGACGGTTTCTCTTGCTTTGCTTTTGCTTTGATTGTGCTTATGCTCTGTCTTGAGCCAAGGGTCTCTCGGAAATAACCGCTCTACCTATCAATATAGAGGTAAGGTCTGCGTACACTCTACCCTCCCCAGACCCACGTTGTGTGATTTCACTGGGTATGTTGATGTTGTTGTATGGGGAAAAATAATTTTGTTATTACCCTTGTTATTTCCTCATTGTCATTATAGGTATAATGTTATTTTTCTCAATTGGTTGGGAAATTTAGCTGAAAGGAAGAGCTAAGCTTTTGCCGATTCCCTAGTGTCTGTTTATCATTTTTACCCAGCGATGATCCCATTAACATGCCTCATAGTAATTCTGCAGTCGTGCTTCCGTCATCGGTTCCTCTTTTTTCCAACTTTGTCTTCGGCTCTTTGATAGAGATTGCTCTATGCATGTTGAATATAGGCAACCTATTTTAACTGGGTTCTTCATGAGTGGTGCTTTGGAAGATTCAATATTAATTTTGATGGGTTATTCTCAGGTAAGTCCCTGGTGAGTGAAATGTATTTTTGATTGTGCAATTTCCAGCCTCGCCATTTCGTAATTGATCCTGCATATGCATGTTCTGTTTTCTATATTTGGTGTCAAATATTTTTACTTGGGCAAGCCAATGGGGACATTCATGAGTACACCCTTCTTATATAGGAATTTTTTCCCTCTTGGGAAGTAAAGGAAGGTGGATAAGATCCAAAAGTGCAGTTGGTACACACATCCCTTTTTTTGGGTATACTTGAATTCAATTTTTTTTCCTTATTAAAAAGTATCAGCGAGAACAAAATCACCTTTACTCTCTCTCTCTCTCTCTCTCTCTCTCTCTCTAACCCATCGCCCAGCCGCCGGCAACCCCACTACGCCGGCTACCCCATTACGCCCACCAGCAGTCCACTCGCCACCGCCATCCAGTCCCGACCGCGCCCAGCCTTGCTCGCCGGCGCCGTCACGTCATCGACGCCGATGCCAGCCAATGCATCAGGCAGTCTCCGGCGGTCTCTCTCCTTCAGACCCCACGGCGTGGGATCTCACTGGGTATGTTGTTGTTGTTGTTATAGTAATTCTGCAGTCTAAAAAGAATGACACGATTTGAAATACTGGATGTCTAACAATCTAACTATCCATTCCATTCGATCAGACCTTATTCCATTGATTTTATGATCTTAATACGTATATTCAAAACTGACATAAAAGGTCCTGTGGTCTTTTAAAGATTAAAAATGTAAAAGATGCTAAGAAAATCATAATTAAAGAGAATCATTATTTGACTCTTCAAATAGTAATTATGTAAAACAAAATGGGATAGAGGGAGTATGTTGGTTTTGATGACTTATCAAAGGAGGAGAAAGCCTATTATAGTTTTCTAAATTTGTTGTGTGTTGATTGCATACCATTGCTTTAGACTGGTATGTAGATAGAGAGTTTGGGAAAAAAGATGTAATAAACCTCCTGAAAAGAGGAACAATAGCAAAACACTTACAAATTGAAGTCCTGTAGTCAATCTATGAACAACTTAATCACCACAATGGTGCTGGTATTTAAGTTGATTTCTATTTGACTGTTTAATAGCTAGTTAATCTGCAGCACTTTGCTGAGTTGTGTGGGTCGAGTTACCAATGAAGAGTCGATGCTTAGCCTTTCGTGTAAAATTACTACGATGTGGGGATATATTTTACTCCCTCCGTTTTAATTATGTGTCTTAGTTTGACTGGGCACGGTGTTTAATTAAGGGATATTTTTGCATCTTGTGATCTTAAACTAAAGATATAGGTAATGTAGCTAAATGCCCTTGATTCTTGTGGTCTTAAACATGCTATTAAGGATGTTGGAATTAATGAGTAACTAAATATACGAATTGACCTTTTTGAAGCATATCAAAAAGGAAAGTAAGGCACATATTTTGGAATAAAGGGAGTATTAGTTTTCTGTTAAATAGCGAAGTTGCACATTATTGGGTAGTGGATAGGAAATTCAAAAATTTGTATTGCGGATAAAGTATATGATGTTAGAGGAGGGTCATTCATATGACAAAAAGAGTATGATCTTAGATGGTTGTGCTGTTCAAGGATCTCCCTGCTTTACCTCTACCAGGGGTGCTGGCAAGCAAAATCTCTATTATGGGCAAGCATGGCTCTGCTATTGAAATTTTTAATCAGCTGTAGAGAGTGCATATCAAATGTGGTTATTAGAAATTGATCTTTATTTGGCTCTTTGCATTGAAGTAAACAGCATTGTGCCCTGCGGATCTCATGATTTACTTCTGACTGTAACCTCTGGTATTTGTGAGTTTTTAGGAGTTCTTATGTTGGCAATATTTCAGTTTTCGCTGAAATGGAAGAGAAGCTTAAGCAGGTTTGTTATTTCAGTTTGTCAGTGTTTCTTTTTATTATTTTCTTCTGTGTATATGCTAATTGGTATGAGATGGTCGACGGAACAGTTGAATTGAAACTTTATACTTGGCATGCATGAGATCTCACAGGACACCTGTCATGAAATATTACACCCAAGCATAAGACAATTTTTTTGTTATTGTACTGGTTGGCTCTGCTTCCATGTGTCTCTTTAAGTGATTTTGGTAAATCAGATGAGAAGGTTTTGCTAACTGAAGTTGGTATAACATCTGCTTAACAATTCCTTGAATAATCAAGCAACGCTGGAAGATTTTTCTGGAGCACATTCTCAAAAGTTGAGCTTAACATGACTCTGCTTTTCACATCCCTTACACGAAGATCCATATTTTCTCTTATTTGCCTTACTGGATGTACCAGATCACTTTTCCTAATTTCCAGTCTATTCAGCAGCTTCCTTGGTTGGGGGATGAATGTACATAAGACTTCATAACTCCGCAGCTTTAATACATCATTTTTGTGATTGAACCTCCAAAAGATGGTAGAAGCTCCGAAGTAGGAATATTAACATATTTCCTACTTCCGAACTTCTATTATCTTTTGCTTTTGGCGGTTTGTCCGTCTTCTTGATGAGATGTTTAGGTGTCTTTTTCATTCTATGCGTTTTGTCAAGGAACGTTACTTGCCGGTTAGATGTATGTGCTCTTCTTATCCATCAAAATTATGTGCTCATTATTTAAAAAAGAGATACCAATAATATTGAATGTTGTTGGTGGACCAACTATTTCTTTATCGCCTGCACAACCACTGGTTTACGTCTAAAGCATCTTCTTATAAAGTTGAATATTCTTCTTCGATGCTGTATAACACTAACTATAAGGAGAACTCTTGAGTGCTTACGATACACTTTGTCCAAAAAAAGGAAAAATAAAAGAAAAGAAAAACAGAATCTTACTAAAAATTTTTAGTTCTCTCTTGATATTCATTTTATTATTTCATTTTACTGTTAATAAAGCTCAAACATAGTCGTCGATATGTTTGCGCATTTCTTCTGTTGCATGGCTTTTTATACATTGCCTTGATAGTTTTTCTTCCTTACTGAATCACTATCTCTTTATACTAATTTCAGGGTGATAATGTTGTCTTGATGTCAAACCACCAAAGTGAAGCCGATCCTGCGATTATTGCACTGCTTCTTGAATCAAAGCACCCATATATTGCTGAGAACATTGTTATAACCTTTTTCACCCTATTGCACTTTATAAGATAATTATACATCAAGTAGCGCTAATTCACTAGATTATGCTTACTGATAAACAGATCTATGTTGCGGGAGATAGAGTTATTACTGATCCTCTTTGCAAGCCATTCAGCATGGGAAGGTGCTTACTTAGATAGCATTGTTAGAGTATGTACAGAAATCATCATTTGCTTTTAGACATTTGACAAACTTAATATGTCTAGGAATCTCCTGTGTGTTTATTCGAAAAAACATATGAATGATGACCCCGAACTTGCTGAGATGAAAAAGAGAGCAAACACAAGAAGCTTGAAGGAGATGGCATTGCTATTGAGGTACTTATGCTGCTATCGCTTTGTCTTTCTTGGAGTATTTTGGTGAAGCTTTTAATTTTTGTAATACCAGGTAGTCTCGTTGTCTATTCTGGAGACACTAGTATCCAATTTTATCCTGTGCCAATCTCTCATTAAGATTTTTTCTGTGAAGTGTTAAAAAAAATGGAAGATTCTCTCTTATAAGCTCTATGTGTATTCAACATGATTAAATGGCAAGCTAAACCTAATATTGCATGTGTCATCTTCTCTAGTTATCGGAAAAGTTGTTCGCTCAGATGTATGGTAGTTCTTTCATGAGGAGGTTCAACCCTGCTTGGTTATTCTGCACGGAAGATCATAGAGCAAGTTGAGGTAGAAATGATTTCTAATGTGGAACGTGTAGAAGATAATACAAATATGATAGATGGAGGTTTTCTCATGATCATGGATATATGAAAATTTAATCATCGTCCACTATATGACTGCTTTATGGGGTTCATACTTCAAGTCCTAGGTAATTATTGGTTGAGTGAGCACAATAATAGAAGAAAACATCTGAGGACATCCAAAGATACATATTTCTTTGGCAATTCAAAATATCCCATTATTGCTCTTTTTGATATCCCACTATTGCTCTTCGATGGAAGCATACATCTGAGGATACATGTACTTGTGTTCCAGGGGTGGATCAAAAATAATATGGATTGCTCCTAGTGGTGGAAGAGATAGGCCAGACCCTGTTTCAAAAGAATGGTATCCAGTAAGATTCTTTTTCAAATTTAATTATTGCTGTCTTTCCATATATTTGTTTTTTCATTCTATTTTGGTGGATGTGTACATTTACAAGCATGACCAACATCCTTTTCTTGATAAGGTATTTTCTCTGTTTCATTCTATATGACTGTGTTTGAACAGTGGAGGGGTTTAAGATGTTAATTTGACTGGGTGTTTTATTACTTAGTAGTGGTAGTATAGGAAAAAAAAGGGCAGCCCGGTGCACAAAGCATCCTGCGTTAGCAGGATCCAGGAAAGGACCCCAACCCTTTATTTATAGGGAGAAAATTAAATGATAGTTCAAAAGTTAGTTTCATGAAGAAAACACTGAAACAAATTTGAATTGGAATAGTTAAATGACTTTTAATTCTTGAAAGTTGTATTAAATAATAATGTAAGTGGAGTGGTGAAAACATTTTGGGAAGTCCCAAAAGTTGAAAAACTGTCATAAATTGAAATGGAAGAAGTGTTGCTACCTTATCATTCTTTTAATCGATTCTTAATTCCTTTATGGACTAGTGTGCTTTCCCTGCCTAGGAAACAGGGGAAGGCTCCCACATCTTCTGGATTACATCTGATGCCAATTTACATCTTAAGATTTTCTTACACTGATTTAATTGTCTGCTGTTCTTGATTGCTTCTTGCTAGGTGAACTTTAGGGGTTAAGTTAGAGTTGTCCGACCTGTTGTGTTAACAATTTGTGTTCCTGAACAATAGCCACTTCCTAGGTGAGGTTGTTCATGACTCTTGTGGATTTGTCTTAAAAAAAACCCGACCTCGGTAGAAAACAAACGGCGCAGAATAGTTGTCTGCGGATGTGTGCCTGGGGACTTTATGATTCAGTACTCAGAATTTGGTGGCATTATTTTCCTGAACTTCTAAGGCAGAGTTAACTGTTTGTATCCTATTGAGATTGGATGGGTACATGCTATGTTCACTACTTCTTCCTATACTGTTTGTTCAGCAGTAAATTTCTCCATTACATTTGCCTTGTGACAGTTCTAGGGTGATGTTGATAAGCTTTGATAATGCTCTTTTTCTCTTAGCATAGTCTATGTATGATGGACAGTTAATTAGTTTCAAAAGTTTTGGTATTTATGCCTCACTGTGATGCTTTAGTTAAGAGACATTTTATTTATTTAAATATATCGTATCCAAATTAGCCAGATCCATGTAGGTATTACCAACTAGTTGGGACTAAGCTAATTATATTTCAAGGAACAGGTGTTCGGTGTAAAGAACCCATAATTTGCCTTAAAAAGGCCAAATATTTAGCAACGAAATGGACCTGAATGGATATAGATGAATCATATAACAGATTCCAACTGACCAGCGACTGATGGATAGTTGATTAAGTGATTATTAGAGGCTTTTGGCTGAATCATTTAGCTTGTCTTTCTTTCAGGCACCATTTGATGCTTCCTCGGCAGACAACATGAGGAGGCTTGTAGAACATGCTGGTGTCCCTGGTCACATTTATCCTCTAGCAATATTATGCCATGATATTATGCCCCCTCCGCCCCAGGTTGATCACTGTGTAAATTATGTTTGTTTCTGTATTGATTTTACGTTTTACATATCCGTGCTTACTTATGTACAGGTTGAGAAAAATATTGGAGAGAAAAGAATGATTTCTTTTCATGGAACTGGCATATCCGTGGCACCCAAAATTGATTTTCATGAGGTTGCTGGTGCTTTGGAAGACCCTGAGGTTAGTTGTTAAGAGAGTCCACTTTGGTTTAATTATTGGAAGTTCTTTTTGAATTAAGTTCTGCAGCCTACTGAGAGGCTTAGTGATATTTGTTAGGAAACTTGAGGGGATTTACTCTATTTAGTAGAGAATGAAAGGAGAAGGAAAGTTGGAACAAGCTCTTTTGCTTTCCTATTTGAGACCAAAATGAATAGGTGATCGAAATTTAGCTATTTGATCTTTGCTAAGAGGCCCTTGTTCAACAGAAATTTTGATTCCTTTAGTTGAGCTATTCTGCTGTTGGTGTAAAGTTAAGAAGTAAAGCTCCAACGAAGCTATCAGTATGCAAGTAAAACATTCATTTAACAGTGTTTTATTTTGTTCATTTTTTGTCAAGTTAATTCTATAAGCTGAAGCTAAATATGCATCTGTAGCTTGCTGAGGATTGTTAAATCTGTCCCCAAATAAAAGTCAAAGTAAATGAAGTAAAGATGGAAATTTTGTGATATTCTTTTTCCTTTTAACAAGTAAGATGGAAACGTAACGTACCAAAAAAGATATTATTGTTTTCCATGTAATTCGAAAGAATGATGAATTTGCCTTGAGTGTTGAATTATATAGCAAGTTGGTTGCTGAGTCTTGAGTTCCACTAATTGCCAACATAAAGCCACTACTCTTAGGTGTAAATGGACTTGTTTTGCTTTCCACCGTTGTTGTCGTCTGTGTTTTCTCTTTTTATTTTAAGCTACCTAAGCTATTGTACTTGCCAATTGTACTATTAGTTTTTCTACCTCCGACTTTTGCAGTTTCAGTTTTCTGTTGCAAAATTCCTCTCCTCTTCCCTCACCCTTTCAGACCTTCAGCTCAAACGTTTTCCTTCTGCCTCTCTTTCTATCATTCAATAAAGAAGATGGTTTAACTAATTTCACTGCCTTCAGACCTTTAGCTCAAACATTTTCCACTTGCCTCTGCCTTCCTATTGTTCACTAAAGGAAATGGTTCACCAATTCACACTGTTCTATCTTTTCACTGTAAGAATATCTTTAATGTTCTATTTCGTCGGGTTCTCCAGCTTAAATCGATGTCCCATTAGATTTGCATGTTATTTTTATGAGATGTTGGCACTTTTGTTTTCTTTCAACTGTCATCATTCAAAGCTGCAACCCCCACCCCACCCACCCACCACACACACACTCAACCACCACAAATAGGTGGGAAATGCATTATGGAGTCTTAAGAGTAGATACTGTTCTTAATGCAGGCTAAGATGGTATATACAAAGGCGCTTTATGACTCTGTAAACCAGCAGTACAATGTGCTAAATTCTGCTATACATGGCAAACAAGGACTGGAGGCATCAACTCCTAGCGTTTCATTATCACAACCATGGCAGCAGTAGCTTCCGTTCCAACTTTATTTATTTTCCATATCTTGTTGCTTTAGTCGGGTATGTACTTCAACCACAAAAGATCTGTTGTATAAATTTAAAACTGGAACATTTGGTGTATATTATGAGTTTGCAGATGTTTGTTTGGCAGTTATAATCAAATCACAAGGATAACACTCGCAACCTATCCACACACCATGCTTGCATGTGGTTGGTCTATGCAGAAAGTTGTCCAGTTGATACAAACAAGCAATTCTCGAAGTTACAACCTACATAACCCGAAGGAATTTTTTAGGCAGGCTTAGATAATTCTTTTGACACGGATGTACAGTTGCTTTTACGTTATATCTACTAAATGTTGGATCTAAATCTGTTAGTAATGATAGCTTTCAAGCACTGTCAATTCTGACCTTTTAAGGTCAAGTGTACGTAGCTATCCTAGATTGCTGTCTTGCCTTTGGTATGGTAATCCAATTTGTTCGGAAATATAATAAATGATGTTCTGCGACAGTTCTGTTTGTGTTGTAGTTTCTGTAATTGTGAGATGCTGTTTGATGTACATTTAACAGTGTCAAATGCGGATGCAGATAGAAGCACAATAATCTAACCTGAAAACTTTTGGCCTTATAGTGTGGTGTAATGTTTGGTCCTCCTGATGAAACTGAGCTGCACTTTTATTTGATCGAGTATTCAGCTTATCAACCAAGTTGTCGAGGAATGGTAGCTACAGATTACAATAATCCCAATGGAACTCCCAGTGAAAGCAGAACTTGAAAGGCCCTTTTGCATAATGCCTTACGACCCCCAATACTTGGAATTCCCCAAGATGTCCACAAGAGAATGTAAATTGCCAAGGGATCTCATGGCTCTTTCTGCTGTCTCTCCTTTCTCTGTCTGTTCTTCGTAATCTTTCTCCACCTCTTCTGCTTTCAGTAAATATTGCCTTAGCTCCTTTACAATTCCTGTTGGTTTTCCTCTTGAATATTGTTAGTTCTACTGTAACAAAAACTTTCAGATGTAACAAAGCTGTTGCGCTTTTAGCCCCATTCTACCTATTTTCATTCATGTTCAACTACTGTTCTTTACTTTCAAAAATTGATGAGACAAGCATATCTATGCATTTTAAGAAATCCTTCACCAGTGTATTTGTATCTAAGCGCTTCTAGCTTCGTAAGTGTTGGTTTTGCGCTATGATAAGTCAAACCTCTCCAACGGCAACCGTGTTTGTCCAAAAATTTCAAGGCTGTTATAGTGAGGTGTTATGTATATATACTGACATTTAATAATTATATCCATTTAGCTGTTATAAATAAAAATACGCAACATAATTATTTTTCTGTATTTTTTATGTTATAAACGAAAATAATATACTTGTTAATTTTAAAACCTCAATTGATTTTTATATCTCGTTATTTAAAAATTGAAAAGACTAGTAAATTACTAATTAAATTCATAACTAGTTGTATCATATCGATAAAGAATAAAATTTAAAGAACATATGCATTTAAAATTAATTGAGTATTTAAATATTTCAAGTTTGACGTAAGAATTCTAAATTGTTGGTTGTTTCATAAATTTCAGTCGTTAGTGATAATATAACGCTTGAATTGACTAAGAATTTTGTTCAGTTTTTTAACAAAAGGGTATTCAATAACTTTCTTTTGAAGGCTTTCTAAGAGCTTAATATAAATATTTTAATATTTTATTTTTATACGTAATATAATTTTTTTACAAAATATTATTACACAATATTGAGTATGACTATTATAGAGAGATAATTTTACAAAAAGTGTACTACTATAATAAATGGCACTGTTGTTATAGTAGAATGATATTATAGAGAAGTGTTTCAAAATATTTGTCTTGTCTTTTTGGTATTGAGACGAAAGCTTTCTAAAGCCCTTTGTAAAGATCCCGATCTTCCTAGTGATATGCGGGACACACATCGTTAGTTGTTGTCAAGAAAGAGTTCATTTGCATGAGTAAGAAACCGATGTATTTACACGGTAGCCCTCGTTCCGTATATGAGTTCTTCCAAATTTCTCGTTTCAAAATGTTTGTCTCTTTTCTTTTTTTGCACCTCTTTAATTTTAACTTTTCGCATGACATGTTTAAGATCACAAGATTAAAAGATGTTTTGATATATTCTTCATATCTTTAATTTAAGACTACAAGATTCAAAAATATCATTTATTTTCTTAAACTCTGTACCAAGTCAATACCAAACAAATATTTTAAAATGGAGGGAGTAAAATATAACATAAAAAAAAATTGATTTCGAAAAAAATCAGACTGTTATAGTAAAGTGATATTATAATAAATGATAATTATAAAGAAATTTGAAGGTAGTATTGAACTTAATCGTTTGGTCAAGATTTCTCAATGTTATGCTTTATTGTTGTTATATTAGTTCTTAGCAGTTGATATCGGAAAAAATATCGAAATGGCTGAAATGGTTTAGAAAAGTTTAATTTTAATTATGTAAATTAGAGTAATAAAAAAATAATATGATATAAATTTTATAAAATAAGCTACAAACCAAACCATTGACAGTACAGTACCCTACAAAATACCAATTTCTAGCAACAATCCAAAGACGTAAATATCAAAAAATGAAAAATCAACATGACATGTGTCCTTCTGACAACAAAAATTACACAAATTTGTGAAGCAGAAATTTAATTCAAATCCACCTCCACAGTCTATAACATCAACGGTCTCAAATCACCGTCGACAACCACCGCTTCCGCCGTCATCTCCACCGTCCACCACCGCAGAACGCTCACAATCAAAATATGTCGATTCTCTACAATCCTCTAATTTTCACCATAAAAAATCCAAAAATCACCCTTAAACCCCACACTTATCTTCCTTCTTCAGTTCCAACCCCTAAACTTCGAAAATTTCCCAATTTCTCAGCCCAATCCTCCATTTCCTCATCCAATGACCCGGAAAAACCCACCTTTATTACACCGGACAATGATAAAGCGGCCGAGTTCGTTGATGAATGGGGAGAGAAGCCGGAGCCCGACCCGGTTACGAAGTTAGCGGATTCGGATCCTCCGAATTATGAGGATGAGCGAGGTAATGTTAGTACATGGGTTGATGTGAGTGTTGGAGAAGATGAGAAGCTTCTAGAACTGAAAAGGTGCTTGGTGGATACAGTTTATGGGACGGATTTTGGGTTTCGGGCTTCGTCGGAGATTCGGGCCGAGGCTTTGGAGTTTGTTTCTCAGTTGGAGGCTGCTAATCCTACTCCAGCACCAAATGAGTGTCCTGAGTTGCTTGATGGGAACTGGATTTTAGTGTGAGTTTTTGCTTCATTGTTTGATTATTCAGTTACTCTTTTTAACTTTGATTTCGCCGTTTATTATGTTTTTTCATTGGTATATGAAGTTAGCTGAGTTTTGATATTTTCTGTAAGCATGCTGGCTTTAGTTTGTCGAAAGAATGAGTGGTTTACAGGACACTGCGAATTTTCATTTCTAACAAATTGATATTCTTCTCACTGGGGCTTCTATCAAAGGGTAATTGGTAGTTTCCGGTAATCAAATTGACCTTGATTTCATTCTCTATGGAAAAGGCACTGATGAAATCGGTGTTGGTATGCTTATGTTGAGCATTGACACCACAGAGCAAGTTGCTCTACCGCATTTCCAGGTAGAAGTTAACCATACAATGTAGCCATGTCGGTATTGCACCCAAAGCAGTAAAGAAGAAAGCTAGAAATGTATGGTGGGAGTTCTTTTTAGAGGGAACTTGAGATTGGCCTCTATATAAGAACCTTATGAAGTGAACTGTTACTTGTCAATATGCTTGTTATCGGCTGTATCCTTCAGTTGTTACCCGCTGTAGTTAGAAGATCATTTCTTTGGTTCTTCCGGTAATAACATGCCTTGGGATTTTATTATGAGAATTCTATAACTAATTAGCCTGTTAATCTAGGAATATTACTTCTTTTGTTTAACTTTGCAGGTATTTCCCAAGAATTCAAGACAAGACGAGCAAATACTTTTTATATTATCTTAATCTTGATGTGATGTCCTTTCAACTAAGTATGGCACTTTCTTCACATTTCAAACTACCGTTAACCTAAACAATTTTCTGCAAAACCTTATATGAAATATATTGTAATTTTTTTCTTACCCTTCTGGCTAGTCAAACTAGGATCTATTTAAGTGTGCAAAGAATGTTGGTCGAAAATTTGGAGTAATAGGTGGAGCTTGAGTTCACGATTCACATTCACTGTGTGGTTTTCCTATGTGGGTTTAAAGCCTCCCGGTTGCTGCTCCCATCTTGGGTGGAAAGTTTCACTTGCCTCTGCTTCTGTTAGAAAGAGTTCACTTCAACAACTAATAATCATTTTATCACTTTACCTATCATTAAGATGTTCTTTGTCAAGCCTTCTCTCTCTTGTAAAGCTTATATTTTTCGTTCTCTACTCATATCTGTATCTGGTCTTATATCATAAGGAACAACTTAGGGTCAAACTTGCGTTTATGTTGTACTGAGTTATTAGTCCCGCATGAAGCATAGGACCAACCATTATTTAATTTCACCTGGTACGATTATTCAAACGAGAGTTATCTTTCTTTAATAAATATAGCCAAAAGTTTGCTTGTCAAATTTGTAGTTTGTATTTTTTGAGATATGAGAAGGGCTTCTTGAAGTAATATTTGGGTTAGTGTTAGTTATTTCACCTAGAGGGAGTGTACATATCTTTGGACAGTCAAAAGGTCAGTATAATGAATCTAGAAGTGAAATTTGGAATGTATTGTGTATACTGGATTTTGACTTGGGCCAAGAATCTCTGTAGATAATTTTTTTTGCTTCTGTTGTGATTTTAGCTGGGGGAAAGTTCCAGACTTTCATTGATAACTTGGCATTGAACTGGATGATTGTAGGTCAATGCTTCCATATGAAAAGTGCATTTTTGTTAATTATCACGTACCAAGTTCCCAAGTGTTAAGTAGGTGCTGATTTTGGTTTCAGTGAAATAAATATCAATCTTTACCTTACTGTTAACACTGAACAATGCAATCTTTTGTAGTGAAATTTCATGCAGAAACTGATTTAAAGTAAATGCTAATTGATGATTTTCAGCAAATAATCTTATCTTTCTAATTGATGTATTTTCAGCAAATAATCTTATCTTTCTTCCTCAATGTGTCAGGTTCACTGCATTTTCTGAGTTGTTACCTCTTCTTGCTGTGGGCAACATTCCTCTGTTGAAGGTAGAAAAGATTTGCCAAGACATAAATACAAGCAGCTTGACTATAGAGAATTCGACTACATTATCAAGCCCTGTAGCCACCTTGTCTTTTAGTGCTACTGCCACTTTTGAAGTTCGAAGCGCCTCTAGGATACAGGTACCCTTCTCGACTACAATCTAATTTCTTTAGAAAGGTTCTTACAACAATATCCTGCACAGAGAGAAAGAAAATGAGTTAGTAGTTCACTCAAATGTTAATTTGGAATATTGGAACTAATTGTGCAAAATATCGGGAAATTGTAGACGGTCATGATTTTTCTTGATAAACTTCTGTAGTGTGTTTTGGGAGATATTTAGGTTTTCCTTCCACATTTGGCTGAAAAGTGCTTACCTTTGCAGGTTGAATTTAAGGAAGGGAATTTCAAACCTCCAGAGATAAAATCAAACATAGTTCTGCCGGAAACTGTGGATGTTTTTGGGCAAAAGATAAGTCTCTCTCCAGCACAGCAATCTCTAGGTCCTCTGGAAAATGTTGTGGCAGGCATAGCACGAACTATTTCTGGTCAGCCTGCTCTCAAGATCCCAATACCAGGTGAAAGGACAAAATCCTTCCTTCTCACAACATACCTTGATAAGGATATGCGTATCTCCAGAGGAGATGGTGGGCTTTTTGTGCTTGTTAAGGAAGGGAGTTCTCTTCTATATTAGTAGAGGTGCCCATTATCCTGTATTGTGATTTACAGAAATCTTAGGAACCACGGTAGTATTTACTGCTGCATCCATTTAGTGCAGAATGTAGAATCTAATCCACCTTAGCTGTAAAGAGAGACATGTCTTTATTATATTAATATGATTCTGTTATAGCTATTACTTGCAGATATAAGGTGGTGCAAGGAAGAATATCCACATGAAATGCGATATCGTACTTTTGATATCAAATCTGTGTTACAACAACATACCCAGTGTAATCCCACAAGTGGGGTTTGGGGAAGGTAATGCGATATCGTACTTTTGATATCAAATCTGTGTTACAACAACATACTCAGTGTAATCCCACAAGTGGGGTCTGGGGAAGGTAAGATGTACGCAGACCTTACCTCTACCTTTGCGGGGTAGAAATGTTTCCGATAGACCCTCGGCTGATATCAAATCTGTGTTGAATTGCAAAATGGTAATCTGTGTAAGGTAGACGCACTTTTAGGATCTGACTACTTATTAGTACTGAATTATCTCAGGATCAAGCTGTGAGATCTGTCCTAGTAGAAATGTCTGCTGAAATAAAATATAAAACAGCTTTGGATTTTCCTATGTAGTAAGCTGACGATTTCAAGTTATGAGTATATAATAATTTGGAGGTCAATCAGTAATTTCAGCTCATCTTGAAAGAAGAAAACCTAACAATTCAGTACATTTGATCTGGGCTTGAAGCTAATTCTAATTTAGCAGCAATTTATATTCATGGTAACTACCCATGAAAATGCCCTTGTTGCTTGTTTTTTAGAAGACTGCAAAAATTGGCTGCGTTTCATATTATCTGTCTCACAAATATCACTTGGATTTAATACACTAATAGTGCAGCACTTTTTTACATTTGTAGTTTAAATTAACTTTTAATAGCAGGTCAGTTACCATTACTAGGTTACCCCTTAATTTTATCTGTAATACGCCCGTGGTTATGCAAATTCAGAAAGAAGAAATATAAGTAGCTTAAGTAACTCTACTTGTAGTATTGCTTTACAACTAAGTCAAAATTGAAGACTTCATTTTTTCCAAGAATGGGCTGTTCAAAGCAGGCTTGAACAAAATCTTTGAGGTCTTGTTTATACTTTGTATTTGTATATTTGAAAGCCATTGTTTGGGGGTCTTGTCCTTTTTTCAAGAAAAAAAAAAGTGCAACTAGTTTCACAATCAGTTGGTACTGTGCAATACCTTCTATAAATTTTAGATGGTATTAGGGGGAAAAAACCACTACATCTGGAGTATATCTGTTAAAGGTTTTTTAAGTTAATGATTGTTCGTTGAATAGTACATTAATTAGTCACATTTTAGGAGAAATAAGCAATTAAGAACTTTTCAAAAGGGTACCTAGAAAAAATAATTGGCAGCTTATATAATTAGGGGCGTTTGGTTAAAAAACAAGATATACATGGATTAGCAATGTAGAGATTAGTAATACATGAATTATTTTTTGTTGGGTGTTCGGTTCATTGCACTAAAACGGTTCATTGCACTAAAATTGAACACAAAAGATATCATTTGAGCATTTATTTATTTTAAAACTATTTTTTTTATACGAAAGGATGCTTGGCCTTTATAGGTTTTTTTGGAACAAAACAAGGCTAGTTTTGTCATTTTAGTTTTTTATCTATGTATAAGCTATCTATGGATAGATAACCCATGCTGGTGATGGTAGATAATACACCCTTTGGTGTATTAAATAATTCCGTTATTAGTTATACATGTTTCAAAATGCCAGGCAAACATGATGCAAAATAATACCACATATTACCATGACTATTTTACCTAAGACCTCTTGCCATATGAGCTATTTAGTAGGAGGGATAAGTTATTCCATGTAGATGAGATTTGATGGGATAAAATGGAATAACTAATCTCACACTTTATATGAGATAATTTATTTCATGTAAATGGAATTGGGTGTGGGATATCAAATGTGTTATCCCACCAATCAAAACATGAGATTAATTTCAATTATATGGGACTAATAATCTCATCCTCCTATCTCTCCTACCAAAAGAATTATATTAGTGATCTGATCTTCGATCCACCTGCTCATTTGTCGGCCGCATTACGAAGACGTTTATTTGTCAGTATGATTAATCAAATAGAAATTAAGAAAAGACTGAATAAAATAGGAAGTCACACATCATAATTCATATGCCGTAGGTTAGCAGCTTGATTTCACATAATTTAGTCAACCATGAACGTATTGATAGTGGAAATATGATTATGAGATTAATGGGATCTGAATAAAAAAAGTCAGTTTTAGGACTCATTGGCAGTTTTAGGACTTGCCCAGGGCTCGCCTCGAGGCGGGGCATTGGCAAAGCGCCCCGGGGCTCATATGTGAGGCTTACGTCCTAAGCGCTCGACTATACGTCCTAAACACGCCTAACGCCCAACGCTCGGGGCTCGCCTAACAGTTCTTATACAAATTATATGTTAAATTCCTTAAATAAAATCGTTGAGCCTTATAATGCTTTAACAATTTAATCATACTTAATAGTTTTTCATCTATAGGAATAAGAAGATTGGGTGTAACTCAAATAACAAGTCGTAGAATTGCATATTCGTGAGGGTGAATATTACTTAATATTTTTTAAAAAAATACATAGCCGAATTGGACATTTTTACTTGTAAGTGATCTTTTGTCCTATCTATCAAAATTATCATATTTTATTATTATTTTTATTTTTATTCATGAAGGAGTTATATTTTAATCATAATACTGATAAAGTTTATTGATTATTTGCTTATAGGAAGATAAAATGAATAGTATGATAGTAATATTGTTTTAAGAAATTGTAATTTTTTCATTGTTTGAAAGTAATATATGTTATAGTTGATTTGCATTTCATAATAGCTTTTATTTCATTGTATTTTTATACTTGTAAAATTATGTTATATAAAAGAACAAGCTGTAAGTGACGTGTAATGGATTGCTTTGATTAATTTTCTGTGAGGTCAAACGAGCGCGCGCACACATATATACGCTCCTATATATATATATTTCATTTATTTACAATTTTCTTTCATTTTTATGTAATTTTACCTATTTAAAAATATTTATTATAATTATATTATTTTATAAAATATTAAAATTAAATATCCATTGGACTTAGGCCCAGTACCTCGAGGCTTACGCTTCGTCGAGGCATATGTAAAACGTTCTGCCTTACGACCCATCTTTTAAAACACTGATATATTAATTACTACTAGTATTTTATCACAAAATACAAGATTCGGATCAAAGATATCCGGTTCTGCTGATCCCGTAAACAGAATTGTACTCCGCTGCTGCATTCCATCAATTTGGTATTTATCAAAATCTAGTACCAAGAACTAAGATTACCAAAGAAATTTTCATAAAAATATTACTTTAGATGATTAAGAAGAATGTGTAGAAGGACATCTATTATTCCTGTAAGGAGTAACATAAATATAAGGATCATGATATGCGACAAAAACGTATAGTGTTTACAAGTTTGAATTCAATTGTCTTCTAATACGACAATTGAGTTTTTCTTTTCTTCTATTAATCATATATAAAAGAAGGAAAACCGTCCCGGGGCATAGCTGATGGTAAATGAGGGGATCTTAAAATTCAGTTGGAGGTCTGCAGTGTTGGTTCGAATCCTGGTGGTAGCAATTTGCTCTCTTCTTGATAGGATCTTGTAGGTGATATCAGTTTAGTGATGAGAGACCAGAACTACTATCTCCAAGAATAGTCTGACGTAAGCCGGGAAGCTGGATATAAAAAAAAAAAGGATAACCAAACAATAAGGAATCTTGAAATGGAAGTCTTCCAACAATTTTTTGGCTTTTCAAGTATTTTATCAATTCCATCAGTCTTCTATCATCGTTCTTGACTTCATTCCGATCAAAAGCTAGCAAGAATCATATAGTATTATTTTTGTCAACAACTCTATACTAAATATTGAATCATTGAATAACTACTCACAAACTACCAAATGTCCTACTGGCCTACCAGCAGGCTCGCTGTTTGTATCTCACTAGAAAATTCTCTTCAGAAAAGAAAACCCAACTGGCCAGTACAAGCCAAAAACAACTCACTGCGTCTATTTTTATTTATCGACTATATTAAGAATAGATATTCATTTTTATTTATCCAGTAAAATTATCACTTTATTTATTGCTTCTTAAGGATAGTGCATTCTCCAAGATGTAGTTAGAATGGAATAAACATTTTCTGGCAGCAGAAAGCAACATGTATTGCAACAGTCGGAATGGTGGCACAAGGATAAGATTTCTTTGTTTTAACCTATTCACGAGCGGGGAAATTTATACTCTCCTTGTTAATACTGATGTTCATTAATTTTTATAATGATCAGATAGGAGAATAGACAGACTTATGTTCTGATCAATGAATTTCAATTATCTACTTGTAGCAGGCCTCTTTTGTGTAGCAAAGTAGATGGAAGTGTGTTGTTGACCATGAAGAAGAAGAAGAGAATTTCATTGCAGAGTTTATGTTGTCGTCCTCGCGTCTTAATGTATTGCTTCTATCTGAGATGATGCAACATCCTAGTTTAGCATCCGAGAGGCTTTTTTTATCGTGCATTTTCCTTTCTACCATTGTACTTTCTTGGCCTAAATAATGTTTGGGTGATAATTACCAGTTCTTCCATTAAGAGCAGTAAAATGTGTGATAATTTCCAGTTCTTCCATTAAGAGCTGTAAAATGTGTAGCAAAGTAGATGAAATTGTATGAATTTTTTGATATGTTTCAGTTTAAACCGTAGTTTGATGTTTTTCCTTTTAGGCAGATTTAAACGCACATCTGCATTTAATCTAGCACTTTCTTTTTGGCCAAGACACAAAATTTTAGTTGCAAGGAGCAGCTCCTTATCTGTGTGAAATTGAATTAATCATATATACAAAATTAACCACAGGCAGTGCATAAAATTATCATTATAAGATGCACATGCTTTTCGTCCAAAGGAAAGCATATTTCACAGTATTGGGTCTTTATTGATGAATTCGAAATCTATTTTATTTTTTAACACACAACGCAGGATCAAAATTATAACCATTCCACCTCTGAAGCATTAAGGTTACTACTGCTCGTTCAGTTAAAGGTTTCAGAAACATATATAACAACGTTTTCTTCCTAGCATAACTAAATTTGGTTAATCAGAAGGAAAAAAATTTAAATGTAGTTAGGAACAAGCAACTGTTACACCATTAATAAAAAGAAAATGCAATATCCAAGTAGTATTACACAAAATTTGTGTTATGTAAAATAATAGTACATCAGCAGCATCCAATAAGTGCTTTTGCAGTCTTATTGCCGCGATTCATTGTATCTTAACTTTAAACTACTTTCAAAGAGTAAATTGATGAGGTCCTTCTCAGGAACTGGAAGTGTGCAACCAAAAGGATTAACCCTTGCTATCCTCCCTTGAGTTTCAGGCATCAAATTATACGAGGTACATAAAGCTCGCTGAATAAAAGGATGTTGAAGTAGTTGTTCGGACGTCCATCTTCTTCTAGGGTCCTTTATGAAACACTTGTATAAAAAGTCTCTGGCAATCTCAGAAATATTACTCGGAATCACAGGGCTTCATTCATAATCTGCCATTGCTAATCTTTAGTGTTGCGATAAATCCAAACACGATTCCCAGTCATCATCTCTGCCACATTGCACCCAGCGACCATATATCATAAGCTTTGGCATGAAAACCACACGTCAAAGATTCTGGGAGCGTAAAGTAGAGTCCCCTGATTGCTCAATGGAGTTCCAGTCACATATGCCATTCCATCACCAACTCTCAGTGACAATCCAAAGTCAGCCGACTTCAACTTGTGCATCCCACCATGTTACTAACCCCTCTAACAATTAACTAAGTGTTGCATGTCCTTCAGTGGCCAGGGCCTGCTGAAGAATATACAGAGTGAAGAATAGCTACTGCATACAATCAGACAATCCCAAAAGAAACTAAATCCGAAGTTAGAGCTCGTAGTCTGTATCTATATTTAAACGAAAACTCGAAGGCGTATATATGATTTATTATTCATTTGGGAAATACATATCTTAAAATTCTAAATTTTCTCCATTCATTATTTAAAAGATCACTTTGTTTAAACCAAGCGCTACTGTTAGCCATCGATAAGACAGGGACTTGCTCTATATATGGCCATATGCAAGCTTCTCATCGTCTTATGTCTGAGATTTGGGCTGTACATACTCATGCCAAGATGTCAAATCTTGTATCAATCATTTCAAAGTCTCAAATGCACCTGTTAAACATTTTTCTTTAGTTGAATAAAAATGAATCTTGTAATAATCATACCCATTTAAAATGAACACATACTTACCCAACCCGTTTAAATTTAGACAGTAAATTTGACAAATAGGTGTACACTAGTCCACTCACCAAACTTCATGACACAAACCTTGCCCCTACTCAACATTTGATTCTGCTCCATTCCTCAATAACCTTATCGTCAAAGAGCTTCTCATTTAAGGTCTTACTATCATCGCGTAAGGACGATATAAGCTAGTTAGAATTGATAAAATGACCAAGTACGCTAATTCCACTCCGTATAAAACTGAACATGCGATAGATCAAGGGAAGTTTGAGAACCTTTATCTATTCGTATGCAAATACAGATAAAACAAACTGTATTGATTTTCGGGTTTTTTGTTGTGGAAGATGATTTCAGTCTTGATGCACTTCCACAATAAAGTATACCGGAAGAGAATACAACAGAGTAGAAACAACTCAACAATCAATGTCGGTTGAAGTGCACACGAGGCAGAATCCAAAAAGAATGTACAATTTTGACTGGAAAGGACAAGGTCCAGCCAAAACAAAACAGAAACCACAAAACTACAATTTAAAACCATCTTTTTCCATGATGACACTGATCTAACGCTTTTAGTTATTGTCAGAATTAAGTCTTCTCGGACGGTTCAGCTCAGCGAGTGAAAGGGCCAAAGCAGCAACAGAGTAGTTAATGGATTAGCTTCGTTGAATCCACTGCAATATGTCCGGTCGGATCACTACATCAAAACCATGTTTTGCATGATTCATGGCTTTGAAACTAGTTGGCAAAACAGTGTTGAACTACCTGTACTGGATATTTGTGCCAGCTGGGCTTCTTGGTTTGATCATCATGGAAATGATTGGATACTCTTTTTGCCATGTGTTCCTAGCTGATGTAAACAGATGCCTGCTTCTGGATCCCTCGTCCTTGCCAGCACCATAATTCTGGAAACCATCAGGCTTGGGGGAGTGAGATGAGTTCCTAAGGCGCTTAGTTGCACTCGCAATGGCATTGTTATCTGAGCCTCGAATATTAGCAGATGGCTTCATTTTTGTCAAGCCATATAAGGATCCAATTACCAAGGTTCCGACCAGCTTCAATAACTCTTTCCTGTACCTTGCGATGAGCGGTCAGTGCCACGTCAAATGCACCTCGTGTTCGCCTGGAATAGCAAGAAGTATTTGAAAACAACTAATACAAGCAAGCGAGGCAATCAAGATGGATGCAAAAGATCACGAACAGGCATTGCGCAACAGGGAATGAACAATTAAGATGGATAAAAGGGATCGCGAACAGGCATCGCAAAACAGGGAATGATCATCCTTCAGCTAATTTGGCTTAGTTAACCTTGTAAATTGCAACCAAAGGTAACAGGATACATCTTGATTTTGAAAAGAAAAAGGTGAGAGAATATGAAACTATTGTGTGGCAGAAAAGGATCGGATACCTAAACACTACAGTTCCGTAAGGAAATTGAGGAATTATGTACTAAAATATAATATGGATCATATAAAACCTCTGCACAATTCATAGTTATAAAGAACTTGGATGGTGTATACACTTTGATATCAAATTCCTAATCATATTTTGTCTGCAATTCATGTCATGATTATCCTCTTCCTTGTATCAACACACATACATGATATAACAAATCCTTCAAGGCTATATATTACTGATTTCTGTTATAGAGAGTTCATCCTCAGCTCATCCTGGTGGCTTCAGAGCTAAATCTGCCTCATATTTCCTCACATCAATGGTAATATTATATAAGTAAGAAAATTAAACTAAAAACATTTTTTATCTCACATCCAGGGCTGCACAAACAGTCAATATCGTTTCCCAAAATTTCAATTCTTAGATCCTGGAACTAAAGCAGAATGAGTCATAGATCTGTTTGGTTTGGTTTGGTTTGGTTTTGGCTCATTTATGCTTCACGCATATCCATTGAATACATTGGTTGATTTGATTCCATAAAACAATCACAAAGCTTGGCATCAGCACAAGAAAATTGAAGATGATCATTAAAGATAAAGAAGGAAATGATCAACTACATTAAGAAAAAAACTAAAGAGAAAAACGATAGTACTGGTCAATTGCCAGCACGATAGGGAAAAAGAGGGATTGCTGCCAAACCTACATGAGGGTTGAATCAAGACTTGCTGAGTTAGACAAGATCTTGGTGGGCAAAGCAGAAAATAAACTTACCATTGATACAAAAGGGCAATTAAAAGGAAAGAAGAATGAAACTAAAAGGGCAGAAACAAATAGGAAAAATAAAAGATTACAAAAGGAAGTTATCCACAGATACAAGGTTAAATGCTGGTTACACAAAAGACACCTACAACACAGTATCATTTGTCTTATATGGGGAGTATTTATATAATGTTAGTTTTTTGGTCGGTATGGTGAACTTTCACAGGAAATGGACCCAAACTAAACATTGTATTTGTAGAAGTTTGAAAGCAATCCAAACCATTTTAACCATAGTATACTGATAAGGTCCATTTTAAACATAGCTAACAGTTTGATTGGTCTTCACCGAAAAAACTGAACAGTACACAGCTCTCTAATCCTCCCTCCCACCCCCCAGTTTGATCTGTATATTCCTTCACCACCAGCTAAATCTTTTATGAATCTACTTAGTCACTAAAAATCTAAGCCTCAATAATACAACAACAATAACACCGTACAGTCCCACAACGTGGGGTCTAGACTTCTAGTAAGAGTAGGTGCGCCTTAAGTTGAGGGTAGAGTGTACGCAAACACTACCTCTACCTTGGTAAGTAGAGAGGTTGTTTCCAAAAGACCCTCGGCTCAAGACAAAGTATAAGCACAAGCAAAGCAAGAGAAACGGTCAGACCCGGACAAGAAATTTAAAGCAGTATGAAAATAAGAGTAGCAAAAGCGAATAAGCCATGATAAAACATTCTGAAAAAAGAAGCAGTAACTAAAGCAGGTAAATAAGATAAACAAAGTACACGAAAGAACATACAACAACAGAAATCAAAGGACAGGGGACTATAAAATAATGTTGCGCCTACTAGTATGATAGGCTAAGCAAGCCTACAATAATTGTTGGGTATTGATATTGGTGAATGGGAAATGATGGGATGAAAAGCGAAGGGAATGTAAAAGGTCCCTTTTGCCTTGGGTAAACCAGTTGTCCCACATCGGAAAATGAAAGGAAAAGAGAGGTGTATATATTACATTACACCTTCTCTAGTCACTAAAAGGGTTGAGGGGGCAAGGACCCCTCGCGCCGTCGTCGTCGCTCGCTCGGCTGGGCTTCGGATTTGGATGATCTTATTGATTGATAATATTTTTGGACCAAATTTTCTTTAATTTTAATTAGTTAATTAATTATTATTAATTAATTAAGAGAAATTCATGCAGGACCGCGGTGTCGATGCTGAAATTCCAGTTCCGAAGTTAAATTAGTGATTCCCTGCGTTATTCCTTTTCCCACCATATTTGTGACTGTTCAGAAGGGTTGCAAACCTTCTGAAACAGTACTTCCATGGCTATAAATTCGTTTGATTCCTTAGAATCAAAAATATATTTTTTTTTTTACAAAAACTTCTTCTTCTTCTGCACAAATAAATTTTGTGTGATATACTGCCGTTGAGTGGTTCGCCGCTACCTGAATTTGGAGTACTGCTATTCTGGTAAGATAATCGTTCTATCTTGGGAGGGGATATTCCATCAACCTCGAGTACTGTGAGGGGAATAATTTCCTTAAGGACACACTTTGAACTAAGTGGGCTCGATTATATTCTGAAAAATTATTCTTATTTTTCCAACACCGATTCTGTTTATTTTCAGTTATTATTATTTACTGGTTTTTTGGAATACAGATTGGAAACAATCTTAAGGAAATTATATTTTTAGATTAATCTGTATTCTGTTTTGGAGACTAAAACCTGTGTGGTTTTCTACTCCGTATGAAATTTCATATTCTGACTTGAAGACATAAAAACTTCGTTGGAATATTAAAGTTCATACTTGTACAACGATTTGAAGAACATAAAAACTTCATCGTTGTTGTATTCTGGTTTGGAGATTAAAACTCGTGTAGTTTTCTACTCAATATGAATATTAGTATTCTGACTCGAAGATATAAAAACTTCATTGGAATACTAAAGTTTCATAATTATACTGCGATTTGAAGAAATAAAATCTTCATCGTTTAAGTCTGTGATTGAATTGCTATTCTGGTTTTATTAACTAAAACAGTTTGTCGATTTGACAGTGACAAACTAATAATGACAATTGAGACTGGAACTACCTCTGCGAATACTGCACCAGCGGTTACTCCTACAACCCATACCGCTGTGCCACCGGCTGAGAAACCTGTGAAGTTCACCGGTGCCAACTTTAAAGGATGGCAGCAAAGAATGTTCTTTTGGCTTACCACCCTTGGTATTCAAAAGTTCACCAGTAAGGACCCTCTCATGCCTGCCGCCGACATGCCTGACAACCAATAGTTCATGGTTACTGAGGCTTGGAAACAGGCTGATTTTTTGTGCAAAGGCTACATTTTGAGTGCCTTAGAAGATGACTTGTACAACGTCTACAGTACAGTAAAGACTTCCAAAGAACTATGGAGTGCACTTGAAAAGAAGTACAAAACCGAATATGCTTGCTTGAAGAAGTTTGTGGTTGCCAAATTCCTAGACCACAAAATGGTGGATGGAAAAACCGTTGGAACCCAAGTTTAGGAGCTTCAACTTATCTTCCATGACCTTATTGCTGAAGGTATGATTGTAAATGAAGCGTTCCAAATGGCTGCAATGATTGAGAAGTTGTCGCCCTCATGGAAAGATTTCAAGAACTATATTAAGCACAAAAGAAAGGAAATGAAGTTGGAAGATCTTGTGATTCGTCTCAAGATCGAGAAAGATAACAAAACCGCTGAGAAGAGGTGTCGTAAGACTTCACCAATTGAAGGGGAAAACATCGTTGAAGATGTTGCTCAGAAAAAGAACAAGAAAAGGAAGAGGCCTTCTGGAAAGGAGAAGGATTCCAACAAGAAAAAATTCAAGGGCAACTGCTATAATTGTGGGAAAGCTGGTCACAAAGCCCCAGATTGTCGTCTCCCAAAAAAGGACAAGGGAAAAGGACAAGCCAATATGGTGGAAAAGAATGATGATATGGATCATCTGTGTGCAATGCTATCAGAGTGCAATTTGGTTGGAAACCCAAAGGAGTGGTGGCTTGATTCTGGTGCCACTCGACATGTTTGCGCTACAAAAGAAGCATTTGCAACCTATGCTCCTGCTCGACCCGAAGAGGTATTGTTTATGGAAAATACTGCAACAGCCAAGGTTGAAGGATATGGGAAGATACTTCTGAAGATGACTTCCGGCAAGGTCCTGACTCTCAACAATGTTCTGCACGTTCCAACAATTCGGAAGAATTTAGTTTCAGCCGGACTACTCGTCAAAAACGGGTTTAAGTGCGTGTTGGTTAGTGAGAAAATTGTAATAAGTAAGAATGATTTGTTCATAGGAAAGGGCTACCTCACCGAGGGCCTTTTCAAACTCAATGTAATGGTTGTTGACAGTATTAGTGGAAATTCAGCTCCGTCTTACTTATTGGAGTCAAAATATTTATGGCACGTTCGTTTAGGACATGCCAACTACAAAACCTTGCGAAAATTGATTAATTTAGAAGTATTGCCTAAATTCGAGTGTAATAAATCTAAATGTGAAATATGTGTTGAATCTAAGTTTGTTAAACATCCATATAAGTCTATTGATAGGAATTCAAATCCTTTAGACTTAATTCACACAGATATATGTGATATGAAGTCAATACCATCTCGCAGTGAAAAAAAGTATTTTATAACTTTTATTGACGATTGCACTCGATATTGTTATGTGTATTTGCTTAATAGTAAGGATGAAGCAATTGATGCATTTAAGCAATACAAGAACGAAGTGGAAAATCAATTGAATAAAAAGATAAAAATGATTAGAAGTGATAAGGGTGGAGAGTACGAATCTCCTTTTGCAAAGATATGTTTAGAATATGGAATTATTCATCAAACTACTTCCCCTTACACACCACAATCAAATGGAATTGCGGAAAGAAAAAACCGAACATTAAAGGAAATGATGAATGCCTTACTAATAAGTTCCGGTTTACCGCAGAGCTTGTGGGGGGAAGCTATTCTTACAGCTAACCGAATACTCAACAGAGTGCCCCACAGCAAAACACAAGCTATTCCATATGAACTATGGAAAGGAAGAAAACCCAACTTGAAATATTTCAAAGTGTGGGGGTGTTTAGCAAAGGTCCAAGTTCCTTTGCCAAAAGGGTAAAAATTAGACCAAAAACTGTGGATTGTGTCTTTATTGGCCATGCTACAAACAACAAAGCTTGTCAGTTTTTGGTTCACAAATCGGACAATCCCGAAATTCATGTTCATAAGGTAATTGAATCAGATAATGCTGAATTCTTTGAAAACATTTATCCGTATAAAATTGAATGTGAGTCGTCAAGTGAAAAATCTAAACGACCGCAGGAAGAACCAAAGGAAAATACACCAAGTAAAGATGATGCAAGGCGTAGCAAACGTCAAAGGACATCTACTTCCTTTGGACCAGATTTTGTGATATTCTTGCTTGAAAATGAGCCTCAAACATTTAAAGCAGCGATGTCTTCTTCTGATTCAGCATTTTGGAAAGAGGCAGTCAATAGTGAGATTGAATCAATTTTGAACAACCATACATGGGAATTGGTTGATCTTCCTCTTGGAAATAAACCTTTAGGATCAAAATGGATTTTTAAAAGGAAAATGAAAGCTGATGGCACTATTGACAAATATAAGGCAAGACTTGTGGTCAAAGGTTATAGATAAAAAGAAGGCCTTGATTACTTTGACACATACTCGCCGGTAACAAGAATAACATCTATTCAGGTGTTAGTGGCACTGGCGGCCATATATGGTCTTGAAATCCATCAAATGGATGTCAAAACAGCTTTCTTAAATGGAGAATTGGAGGAAGAAATTTACATGGAACAACCTGAGGGTTTTGTGGTTCCTGATAAAGAAAGGAAAGTGTGCAAACTTGTTAAGTCACTTTATGGACTTAAACAAACACCCAAACAATGGGATGCGAAATTTGACCAAACAATGTTGGCAAATAGATTAAGATTAATGAGTGTGACAAATGTGCTTACATTAAAAATACTCCAAATCATAAAGTCATTGTTTGTTTATATGTTGATGACATGTTGATAATGAGTAGAGATATTACCGATGTAAATGCTACGAAGCGTATGCTGGCTAGCAAATTTGATATGAAGGACTTAGGAGTTGCTGATTTGATCTTAGGCATCAGAATTCATAAAACTCCACAAGTTCTAGCATTATCGCAGTCTCATTTTATTGAAAGAGTACTTGACAAGTTTAAGTATTTAAATTTCAATGTTGCAAAGACTCCAATTGATGTAAGTTTTGCACTTCAAAAGAATGAAGGTGAAAGTGACTCACAATTGGACTATGCACGAGTTTTGGAAAGTTTGATGTATATTATGAATTGTACACGACCAGATATAGCATGTGCTATAAGCAAGCTGAGTTGATTCACGAGTAATTCCAATCAAACTCATTGGATGGCAATGAAACGAGTCTTGGGGTATTTAAAACACACCCAAACATATGCTTTGCATTATAATAAATATCCCGCAGTAATTGAGGGATATAGTGATGCAAACTGGATCACCGGATCATCTGAAGTTAAATCCACGAGTGAATATATTTTCACCGTTGGTGGAGGAGCAATGTCTTGGAAGTCATCAAAACAGACATGCATCGCCCGCTCTACAATGGAATCTGAATTTATAGCTTTAGACAAGGCCGGTGAAGAAGTTGAATGGCTCCGGAATTTCTTAGAAGATATTCCATTCTGGCCCAAACCTTTGGCTCCTATATGTATACATTGTGACAGTCAAGCAGCAATAGGTAGGGCAGGGAACGTAATGTACAACGGAAAATCTCGTCACATACGACGAAGATACAATACCGTTAAAAAACTCCTCTCTAGTGGCGTTATCACGATTGACTATGTAAAGTCAAGAGATAACGTGGCGGATCCGCTTACAAAAGGCTTATCTAGAGAGGGAGTTAGTAGATCATCAATGAGAATGGGGTTAAGGCCGAGGACAAGTCATCATGGCGGTAACTCTACCTAACAGACTGGAGATCCCAAGATCTAGGTTCAAGGAGATCAAACAAAGTTGTGACTGACGGTTCAACATTGTCAAATAACTCAACCCATTCTCGGATGAAGACAATGTTCAGAAATAAGGATAAAACCTTATGACTTGTTAATGAGCTAATAAAGCATTAAGGTTCTTTAATGATTATCTAAATCTGGCAGTGTATGACCAGATAATGTGGCTATAGGATCACATGTTTAGAAATCACCTATGTGAGTGTTAAGTGTAAGCCGCTTTAAAGGGGAATGACAGTGAATGCCCATTCTCTATGCACTCATGAAACCAGGAGGTGTTCATGGCTGAAACGAACACAACCGTGAGAACCATAAACGGTTGAGGGTTGATTGTGTGACTTATGTTGACTAGGTATACAACAAAGTTCAACGGTTCAAAGATATCAAATCTATCGATTGATCGAGTATATCCGATATAAGTTCACTAGGGAAAGTTCAAAGGGAAACCTACTTATCCATGCAGTCAATCCTCGCTTGTATATCACACTTGTCCGCGCATTCTTTTATATTATAGCAATTTCCATTCATGTGGGGGATTGTTGGGTATTGATATTGATGAATGGGAAATGATGGGATGAAAAGCGAAGGGAATGTAAAAGGTCCCTTTTGCCTTGGGTAAACCAGTTGTCCCACATCGGAAAAGGAAAGGAAAAGAGAGGTGTATATATTACATTACACCTTCTCTAGTCACTAAAAGGGTTGAGGGGGCAAGGACCCCTCGCGCCGCCGTCGTCGCTCGCTCGACTTCGGCTTCGGATTTGGATTTGGATTTGGATTTGGTCAAATGATCTGATTGATTGATAATCTTTTTGGACCAAATTTTCTTTAATTTTAATTAGTTAATTAATTATTATTAATTAATTAAGAGAAATTCATGCAGGACCGCGGTGTCGATGCTGAAATTCCAGTTCCGAAGTTAAATTAGTGATTCCCTGCGTTATTCCTTTTCCCACCATATTTGTGACTGTTCAGAAGAGTTGCAAACCTTCTGAAACAGTACTTCCATGGCTATAAATTCGTTTGATTCTTCAGAATAAAAAATATAATTTTTTTTTTACAAAAACTTCTTCTTCTGCACAAATAAATTCTGTGTGATATACTGCCGTTGAGTGGTTCGCCGCTACCTGAATTTGGAGTACTACTATTCTGGTAAGATAATCGTTTTATCCTGGGAGGGGATATTCCATCAACCTCGAGTACTGTGAGGGGAATAATTTCCTTAAGGACATACTTTGAACTAAGTGGGCTCGATTATATTCTGAAAAATTATTCTTATTTTTCCAACACCGATTCTGTTTATTTTCAGTTATTATTATTTACTGGTTTTTTGGAATACATATTGAAAACAATAATAACACTACAACTACCAGTATGTAAGTATAAGTAGGACTACGCTCAACTAACTACTACTCTTCTACCCTAATCCGTGTGCTCCACAATCCCCTATCTAAGGTCATGTCCTCAGTAAGTTGCACCTGCACCATATCACGTCTAATCACCTCTCCCCAATAAAAGTTACTTTCAATTTGGAATATATATATATATATATATATATATATACACACACACACACAAACTTCATTATTTTATGTTCTTACTTTCTTTTTTTTATGAGAAAATACATTATTACCTCTCTGAAGTAGGATCTTTTTAAAAAAAAATATATATTTGAACTTTGCAGAAATTCTATTACCCCTAAACAACTTTGAATTGATATAATTATCTTATTTTTCGTCCAAGCCTGATTTAAAAAAAATAAGTATTAAATATACACCAATCCTTGCTTGACACGTGTTAATTTAATTAAAATTATATTTTCTTTTCATTTTTCATTTATGTTTATATTTTTCTTTTTACTTTTTCTCTGTCTTTCTTTTTAGACGGGACTAGGGGTGGCCAACGGGGTGGGTACGGGGCGGGACCCGATGTGACAGGGGTAGGGAGGGACCGGGATCGGCGGGATCCGCCGATGTCCCATCCCGTTCTTAGTCCTGTCGGAAAAGGGGACCGGTATTATCGGGTCGGGACATGATCGGGTTTTTCCTTTTTTTTTGCACTTAATTTTAAAAAATAATATATATAAAAACACCTCAATAATTGAACAAGATAGTGTAATAAAAATATCCCAATGCTGTTTTTGTGCTTCTTATATTATTTAATAGAAATATGATTTTTTTTTGTAATACAATTGTTAAAATTGCAACTTTGTGGTGTTGAAAGTTGCAAATAACATAGTAAAATTGCAATTAAAAAATTATATATTTAAAAACACCTTTTCTAGTCTCTTTATAATTTCTTGTGGTTCTTCGGTTGGAATTGGTATTTGTTGGTCAAATTGCTCGACGTCGCTTCCACCTCCGTCGAATAAGATGTCGTTGTAGTTTTCGTCTTCTTCGTTGATCTCCGGTTGACCGCACCTTCTCCGCTCCGCTCTTATCCAATCTCTGAGTTATCTCCCGCTAATGAGTGTATGTGCTCTCCTATTTAAAATCTTCCAGTAGAAAAAGCATTTTCAGAAGCTGTTGATGACGCTTGAATGTTCAACACATCTCAGGCCATCTTTGACAGTGTTGGAAATGTCTTCTCATTCTCCCTCCAATATTTCAGCAAGTCTTCACGTCCTTCTTCATTGAGAACTGCTTGGTACGATACAACACCCTGCAAAACCAAAACATCAAACTCGCTAATTTGATTAGTAGTGGTACCACCACACATTCTATTTCTAAGGCTTTCAATACTAGCCGCAGAAACAACATGTCTTTTTTGAGGTTGTGTTGAAGAAGAAGATGTTATGGAAGTCGGTTGGTTGCTAGCACTTTCTTATTGGTAACGTGTATATACTTTTTTGCATTTATCATGTATGCTAGACAACACTTCTTCTTTAGTTTGTTCAATAAGTGGTGGGTCATTTGGTTTTTTTGGAGTTGGAGGTGGAAGTACTGCTATACAATCATAAATAGTTTCAATTAAAGGCTGGTGGTGGGGACGACCCGACCCAGGCCCGAGCCAGCCTCCCTTGACCCGCTCTAAAAAAAAAAAAAAAAATTTACTTGGGGCGGGACTCGAGACTGGGACGGACGATGTCTCGTCCCCGCGGGCCGAGAAACCCGCCCAGGCCGCCGGACTGAGCCGCCGAGACCGTCCCAGCCCAGAGCCCAGGCCACCTTAAACCTCGGCAAAATGGCGTTGCACCAAGCGACCATTTTTAGATTACCGTTGGCCAACGCCATTTAGGCCCACTCCCCCAACCCCTACCCTTAATATTTATTTTTAACCCGGAAGTTATTATATTTACACTTTAACCCAATTTTTTCAACTATAAATAACTTTCATTTTCTCTTCATCTTTCTCACAAATCTTCCTACAATCTCTAATTTCTCAATATATCTCTACATTATTTGCTAAATATTCAATTTTATTAATTCATTTTGGGAATTGGGAGTGAAGTTAGCAACTAGCTGGAGAATCTTCCATCGAGCAAAGTTTCAATTTTCAACCTTCGATTACACGTCGACGTTACGATCGTTGGTACATTCACGTTCCTTCATTAAATTATTATTGTCTGTTTATTTTATTTAGCGCACTTAATTTTATTGTCTTTAATTATTTATTATCATAATTAAAATGGAAGGATTAAAAGGTATGTTTAAGGGTAAGGGTAAAGGGTGCTTCTTCTAATAGAGGCAACCAGGGCAAGAGGTACTTCTTCTAGTCATCTTATTCCTACACAGGATGATTTTGTTGATACTCAACATTTTCCTACAATACCATTAGATTTAGATGAGAGTTATTTTCTGGAACTCAGAAGACTTTAATTTAGGCGATGATCTAGACGATACACCCACTAATATTATTGATGACAACACGCCCACTAAGTGCACCTCTAAGTAAAAATACCTCCTATTCCCTAGTATGAGAGGCGAGGTCCAAGACCAAACGACCATTAAATCAGATGCATGGACATTTTTGATAGGGACGTAGAGAATCAAGTAGCCATATGTAAAAATTTGTAAAAATGTTTTAAAATTTAAAAGCGGAAAAAGGTCACGGTGGGACGGGGGTTTAATTAGACCGTAAGTGCTCATCCAGCTAGGTATGCCCAATACCAGCTTCAAAACCGGTGCATAAGCGCTTCGCTCCATCGAGGACAAGGTTCACATACTGATACTGTCCCGGACCAAATCTGAGGTCAAATTAACCTATGACGGGGAATTTGTAGGCTCTAAATACAACAAACATAGAGATAGAAGCAATATCAAAATTAGTCTTTGTGGAGGGTTTGCCTTTTCATTTCCTTCATCTCCGGTTTTATTCATTACATTAGAGATATATATAATCCTGCTTTTAACGGTTTCCTAGGTCAACTGTTAAGAGAGATGTATTTAAATTTACATGAATATCAACAATATTTACGTTTTTCATTATATCATTTTTAATGGCAAAGTATCTATCACGTCGATATAGGTCGATAGTACTAACTGGCCATGATTATTTTAGAACTTGTCATTGGATAGATTATATAAATGGTCTATGCAAAACGTATTTTACAGCGATAGATATATAGATGATAGAGCACACTAGTACTTTTATTGCAGAAAATATTTATCAAGTGTGCGATTATTACGAATTACCGATAAAATTATGACTATTACATTAGAATAACGCTTCTAATAACAATTACGCAATTACAATGTTAAAAAATAGTTTAGCTCCATCTTTTTCCAGACCATTTTCATATAAAATGCGCTATGCCATATATATAACTTAATTGTAAAGGATGGTCTATCACTTTTTGAAGACATTCTTAGTAAAATACAATTTGCTATAAACTTTATTTTTAAAAGTAATAAAGTACAGCGTGAAAGAATATAAAAACTTGTCACGATTGTGGACTACCTTATAGAAGGAATTCCACAAGAAGTATCGACTAGGTGGAATTCTTTATCAGCAACTACTTGTTGCTTATGACTATAAATTACCTATAACTTTATTTTTTAACTCTCATAATAAAAACCCAGTGATATGATTTTAGATAGTGATTGGGTAAAAATTTCCGAACTTATTGTATTTTTAGAGAAATTTTCAAGCAAACAAAAGAATTTTCCAGTATATATTATCCTACTATTTCAACTATGTTATTTTATATAACTCTAATATTTTTATTACTTAGTGAATACATGGAAAAACCGGTTTATAAAGCGACTATTAAAAAATGTTTGTCAAAATAAAAAATATTTTATTCCTATTCCTTCTATTTATATTATTGGTTCTGTATTAAATCCTACTATTATTAAAATAGACAGTACTAAATCACTAATTGAAACTATTTACGATTGTATAGAAGTACTACCACCTCCAAGTCCCAAAAATCTAAATCACCCACCACCTATTGAACAAACTAAAGAAGAAGTGTTGAATAGCGTGAAACACCAATGCAAAATATATATAGATTTTATCAACAAGAAAATGTTAGTAACATGCCGGCTACCATACCATCTTCTTCATCTTCAACACAACCTCACAAAGACATCTTTGTTTGGCTAGTATTGAAAGCCTGGAAATAGAATGTGACGATACTCTACTACTAACCAAATTAGCGAGTTGGATATTTTTGTTTTGCAGGTTCTGTACCGTATCGAAGTTATCAATGAAGATGGACAAGAAGACTTGTTGAAATACTGGAGGGAATGAAGACCTTCCGACACTTTCATTGATGGCTCGAGATGTTTTGAACATTCAAGCGTCATCAAGCTGCGTCGAGCGCTTTTTCTCGCAGGCGGATATCAAATAGGAGAACACAGACACTCATTGGCCGGAGACAGCCTTGGAAATTGCAGTATTATTCAGAGATTGGATACGAGCGGAGCGAGAGAAGGTCACGGTCAACCAGGAGATCAACGAAGAAGATGATGAAAACTACAACGAAATCTTAACCGAAGGTAGTGGAATGACGTGGATCAATTTGACCAACAAATACCTATTCAACCGAAGAACCACATGAAATCATCAAGCAATTAGAACAGATTTTTTGAAAATGTAATTTTTTTAATTGCAATTTTATTATATAATTTGCAACTTTTGGACAACACCATAAAGGTTGCAATTTAGATTTTAGACAATTGTATTTGTATTACAAAAATCATATGTCTAATTAAATAATATAAGAGCACAAAAACAGCCTTGGGATGTTTTATTACACTATCTTGTTTTGTTTATTGAGTTTTTATACATATGTTATTTAAAAAAAAAAAAAAAACCCGACCCACTTGCCCGACCGAAGCCCGACCAGCCGCCCCGCCCGATACCGACGGGATCGGGATCGGGGCAGGGACTGAGCAGTCCGCCTGCAGACCCGACCCGCTAGGCCCGCTAGTCCCGATCCGACCCCGGCTGTCGCCCGACCGACCACGCCAGACCGACGCGGGCACTGCCGGCCCACTGGCCACCCCTAGTTTCAATAAGTGTTTTACAACCGGCTATTTTAATAGTTGGATTTAATACAACACCAATAATATAAATAGTGGGAATAAGAATAAAATATTTTTTAAATTTGATAAATATTTTTTTAATAGGTGCCTTATAAGCTGGGTTTTCCATATATTCACTAAGTAATAAAAATATTAGAGCTATATAAGACAACATAGATGGAATAATAAGATAATATATACCGGAAAATTCTTTTGTTGCTTGAAAACTTTCTCTAGCAATACAATAAGTTCTGAAATTTTATCCTAATCGTTATCTACAACCATATCAGTTGAATTTCAATTATGGGCGTTAAAAAATAAAGTTATAGGTCTTCTATAATCATAAGCAACAAGTGGTTGCTCGTATAAAGAATTTCACTTAGTCACTACATCTTCGGGAATTTTTCTATAAGCTAGTCCACAACCGTGACAAGTTTTTTTATATTCTTTTTTTCGTTGTATTCTATTACTTCTAAAAATAAAGTTTATTTCAAATTGTACTTTATTAAGAATGTCTTCAAAAAGTGATAGAATATCCTTTACAACAAAGTTATAAATATGGCACGCACATTTTATATGAAAATGATTCGGAAAAGATGGAGTTAATAGATCTTTTAAAAGTCTAATAGCATAATTATTAGAAGAAACATTATCTTACGTAATTGTCATTATTTTGTCAGTTATACCATAATACTCGCAAATTTGATGAATATTTTCTGCAATAAAACTTCAAGTGTGTCTATCATCTATATATCTATATGCTAAAATACGTTTTTGCATATACCATTTATAATCTATCTAATGACATGTTATCGTTAAATAATCATGGCCGTTAGTACTACGGCCTATATTAGACGTGATAGATACTTTACCAGAAAAATGATATAAGGAATAACGTAAATACTGTTGATATTCATGCGCAAATTTAAATTCATCTATCCTAACAGCTGATCTAGGAAAACCGTTAAAAGCAGAATTATACATATCTCTAATGTAATGAATAAAACCATGAGATAAAGGAAATGAAAAAGTCAAACCCTCCACCGCAACAAATTTTGCTATTACTTCCCTATCTCTATGTTTATCGTATTTAGGGCCTACAATTCCCCCATCATAGGGTTAATTTGGCCATGTACTTGGTCCAGGATAGTATGTGAACCTTGTTCCGACTGAGAGGGCATTGGCGCACCCAATTTTTCAGCCAGGTATTGGTCCCACCTAATAATTATGCTATTAGACTACTTGATTCTCTAATAAACATTTTTACAAATTTGACATCTAACTGCTTGATTCTCTTCGTCCCTATCAAAACAATTCATGCATCTGATTTTAATTTTCGTTTTATTGGGCCTCGTCTCATACTAGGGAGAATAGGAGGCGTCCAGTTGGAGGTGCAGTAGTGGGTGTGTCATCTAGATTAGTCGATGTGTCATCTAGATTAGTGGGTGTCATATAGATTATCTTCTAAATTAAAGTCGTGTTGAGTTGCAGAAAATATCTCCTCATCTAAATCTAATAGTATTTCAAGAAAAAAATCATTTTCAAGCAAATCATCCTGTCTAGGCATAGGATGACTAAAAGAAGTACCACTGCCCTTGTTACCTGATGACACCCAATTTTGTCCCCTCTTTTCTGATTATTTATTTGCGATTTTAAATATTTTTACACCTCAAAACAATTTTAATATATTCTCAATATCATTTATTACTCTAAGATCCCTAAACTCATCCCTAAATACATATGTTTGGAGATGATTTTGGGGGGACCCTTTTGGTAAGCTTTGAGCAGCCCTTTTACTCTAAGTTTCCAGCCGTCCCTTTACCTTTTGAAGCCTTTGAGTCATCCGAAGTCTCGGCCGTCGTTCTTGCCTCCAAAATAGCTCTTGTTTTTATCTTTATTTACCTCTTAAAAAACCATTTTATTACTTGAGGTCAGTCTTTCGGGTCCGAGAAAAGAAATCGGGTCTGGTTTTTCGGGTCAGAAAACAAAGAAATCTGTCCAAAAAATACAAAGAAAAGCATCGAAAAACAAAGAAAACTGGTCGATTTGTTTTCTTAATTTTTGCTTAGAAAAATACTCTTCTTTATTTTTATAATTTTTAATCCTAAAATCTCCTTTGTTCTTCACATTTCGAGTCGGGTAAAAAATCCGATAATATTCCTTTTGGTTCCCAATTTGCAATCTGAAAATCTCCTTTTTGTTCTTCATGTTCTGTTGCATTTCCGGGTAGTGTCTTTTTCCGCGTCGGGCAAAATCCGGGTCCAAAAATTAGAAAATCAACATTCTGAAATAAAAAAAAATCAACATTCCAAAATAACTTCTCCGAGTGGATTCGACGATTCGAACGATGCCTCGGTTCGCTGCCCGAAAAAGGCCCGTAAACTCAAACTCTTCTCATTTTTTTAACTTTCTGTGTGTTTTATTACTAATTTAATGATAATGTAGTCTATTTATGTTGTTGTGCTTAGTGTTTAAGCATCTTGAGTTTGTTTGTCTATTTATGTTGAGAAATATTTTTGATGGATGATTATTGTTGTTTAGAAGAATTAGGATGTTTGAATAAGTTAAATGATTGGTACTAGCTATTTTATTAATGTATCTAATTTGACTATTAATGCTTAGATGTGATAGGAATACTATCTTAATACTTTTTTTTAGATATTATAATGTAGAATTAGTTAAGTTTCGGCATGTTTAAAAGGGATTATGACGTTGATTAGTTAAGTACCATTTGCTTTTTTCTTGTTAATTGACTATTTATACCTAAGAATGCTATGTTGAGTCTAAATTTAACTCTATATGATGTGTTGAAGTTTAAATAATTAGGATACTGTTTTGATTTACTTTAGAAGTCATGTATGGATACACTTGACACAATATGCCTAAATTTGATCTTAGTCTGCCCAGCCCGTCCCTGCTAAATTCTAGATGTGTTCTGGTTGTAGCTTTAGTGATTTGTTGACTCATAATTTATTGAGTGATCATGTCTAAGAATTTTCTACCATGATTTAGTCATATTGCTGATGTCCAGCATGATTGTTGAAGTGTTAAACTATCATGAATTCTCCCTCGGCTTGTTTGACTGCATATAAGAATTTGACAGTAATTTGTGTGTGGTTATTTCTAATCCCTACCCTCTGAATTTCCATGCATAATGCTCCTCCTTTTGAGATATGCACTTGAGATTATAGGTTCATACAACATGCTACTTAAGTTCACCATCTTCATATTTACCCCCTCAATAATCAGCATGTCTTACTTATTTATTACTGCTAAATTTTTGAAAATTGAACATGTTCATGTGTCTAATCTAGTCCTATTAGTGAGAATTAAGTCATCATGTATTCTCCTCTTCTTTATGTATTTGATTTTCTTCATTCTAGTTTGATTCATTCACTGTTTTGCTTCTGAACATCTTTTGGATGGCCTTTGTCCTTGTTGGCAATATGAATGTGACCATGTTGATTTTCTCATGTCTTTTAAGTTGTGAAATGATAGGTATACCATGATATACCTCAAGGTATACAAGGTCTAAGAGCCTAGGTATGCCACCAATGTATATCGAGGCTTTATGCTCTGTATATTTTCGGGTATATCATATGTTTTGGAATATTATGTATGTCAGTTTTAGATGACAATGTCTATGTTGGATATGGCTTACGAATGAATTTGAGTATGTATTAATATGGGACAGTTTGTTTCTTCTCCTTTCTTAAAAGGAATAATTATATCACATAGCTAACTCTAGGACATATTACATTTCATGAATTATTTAGTTATATTTTTCTTATGTATATATTTTTCATATTCCATCTACTAATCTTTTTTTTTGTTTACATGAAATGCATCGGGAGCAACAAAGAGTCTCGTTGTGAGACTCGTCATGATTATTGTCAAACGAAGACCCGCATCCACATTCCTTGCATTCTCCAGCCTCAGGACTTCTAAACAAATAGGGCGGGATGATATCGTCATCCGCCCTAGTCGCTGCTTTAATTCCTTAATCCCGCATTTTATTATTTTTCTGTTGTAATTTAATTATTCAATTTTGTGCGATCATGGGAACACTTAGAATAATTAGGCTTTGAATGGATAAAATAATATGGTAGTTTAAAAATTGGAAACCCGCCGCTAGTTTATTCATTTTAGGCTCGGGTAGTTAAAAATTGAAAGTCTGCCGCTAATTTATTTATTTTTAGGCTCGTCATGCATGTTTAAACTGTCTAAACAACTTGATCATCCTTTATTCGCATTATTAATCATACAAATAAAGTTTTTTTCTCCATCGGATTTGCGATTTAAAATGACTTCCATATAAATTATTTCTTTGCATTATAAATAATTTATTTTTCTCCTTACTATCAATTGCCCAAAAATAGGTATTATATGGATAGTGTCATACAAATGCATGTTTTTATCCAAAAAATCATTTTTGCATGTATTTTTATGAACAAATGTCATGCATACTTTTTCGGATTTTATGTCAGGAATCTATGTCTCAGAACCGCATCCTTTTAATAAAAATCTTTACGTTGTAAAAACTGCATCTTTTATTAACTACTTGCAACATCTTTTTAATTAACTCTATACTTTTAAACATGCATTTTCTTAGCATAATAATTAACCTAAGTTTGATCGGACAACCGTAGTTAGCGGATCTTAAAGGATGTCTAACCTCTTCCCTTTAGGATAATAAAGAACACTTACCCAGAATCTCATAGATTACCAGACCATTAATCGAAGTTCATTTTGCAGCATTTATGTTAATATTTAGGTGCCCTAATTCACCGTAGAATAATTAGGTGACAACTCCTTAAACTTTAATTAATTTAGGAATCACCAATACGTAGCGACCAGGTTGGATCCCTCCTCTTCGCGGGTGGGGGTCAAAAACGGGTGCGACATTACCCCTACTAGAAGAAGCCTTACACTTAACCTTACCCTTAACCTCACCCTTACCCTTACCCTTACCCTTACCCTTAAACATAACTTTAAATCCTTCAATTTTAATTATATGCTAATAAATTATTTAAAATAATGAAATAAAGAAACAATAATAATTTAATGAAAGAACGAATGTACCAAATGCCGACGTAACGTCGACGTGTAATCGAGAGGTTGAAAATTGAAACTTTGTTCAATGAATGATCCTCAAACTAGTTGTCAACTTCACTCCCAAATGAATAAATAAAATCTAATATTTAATAGACAATGTAGACTTGTAGAGAGATAAATTGAGAGACTGCAGAAGATTTGTGAGAAAATATGAAGAAAAAATGAGGTATTTATAATTGAAAAATTGGGTTAAAGTATAAATATAATAACTTAGGGATTAAAATAATTATTAAAGGGTAGATGGTTTGGGGAGGGGGAGGCCAAAAATGGTTGTTGCACAACGGCCAAAATATAAAATGACCGTTGTGCAACGGTTATTTTGGGCAAAGGAGAGGGGATCGGGCGAGACAGGGGGCGGAATCGGGGCGGTACGGGGCTATCGGGACTGGGGCAGGACGGGCCCGAGTGGGACCAGCCCAGATTACGTCCCGATTCAAATCCCGTTATCTGTATTTTTTTTAAGCGGGGTAGGGACGGGACCGGAGTGGGATCGGGGAGGGACCGGGCCAACCCGCCCCGTTGGCCAGCCCTACATTTTACACACTCATTTCCAAACCTTGCAAAGAAAAATACAGAAGTACCAATCAATCCAGCTCTTTCTGAACTTTAATCCCATAGAATTTGCCGTCCCAATTATACACTTACAAATTGACTCCAAAGGCATGTACTGGCAAAACGGATCACTCTGTTTGATTTTAGCAATTTCGTTAACGTGCTTTAGGGTTAAAGTTGACGTAGTGACGTGGCCAGGGCGGCCACTTCCCAGCTCAATTCCAGCGGCATGTTAAGATCTCTTTTAGCATGGCCATGGTTGAAATGTGGCGGCGAAAGTGGAGTTTGCAATCTGCGCCGGTGAGGCTTTAGTTTATTTGTTCGTGCACTTTTTAAGTTTTGGGCTTCTGTCAAATCATGTTGGGGTTTACGAAGAAGAAGGAAAGAAAAGAAAAAAAGAATAAGGATTAAATTAACAAGAAAATAGGAAAATATATTTTATTAAACAAATTGTAAAAATACAATTGCAGATGTTTTTTCGGGTTCTTCATTCTCTTTCTTAGAGAGAGGGTGTATGCACTCTCCATGCGGCTCCCGAGGATAATTATATCAGTTTAAAGTTGTTTAGGGCCATAAGTTCAGTAAAGTTTAAGTCTATTTTTTTTTTTAAAAAAAAAGATCCTATTTTAGAGGATAATGATGTATTTTTTCTTTTTTTATTGCCAAAAATTGAATTCATTAAAATTGTTTCATACTATGATCTTCATTGTTCCAACTTAAAAGTCTTGGCCTGCCGGTAAATATCATCAATAGCAATGATAAAAATGAAATTAGAAAATGAACTGTGTCTATGACTATTATTGTTATGATTTCTCTTTGTTCAAATGTTGCTGATTTTCATCCTCGATTGAAGTTGGGGGTTATAGGAACGTCAAATGAAATAAGCAGGTAAGGCAATTATTAGTCACCAATTCATAAACCCATACAAAGAGTGACGACCTCAACTATCTTTACTTAAAAAGAGTAAAGAAAGCAACGTTCACTTGCCGATTTCAATTTTCAAAATAGCTTTACTTAGCTTCCACCTTAAGCAATAAAAGGGTACTTCAACTATAATAGCAATTTTATGATGAACAAAATGATTGAAAAGGAACTTGATCATCAAAGATTATGGTGGAGTGGTAAATATTATTTTTTTTAAGATCTTGAATTGACGTTCTAGATATGAAGTTCTTTTTATAAGAAGTATTTAGCTAACAAAATTGAATTTCTAGGACGTGAGTCCCAAAAACAGTACTGCATACTGGGTGGAGAATAAAGAAAAAAGAACTTAACACTTTTTTTGGAAAGTAATTCCTCTTATTTCGCCCACTTATAAGCTACTAGTAAAGTAAGCCACAAATTCTTTATAGGAAATGTATCAATGCTTTTGATGATAGGTCTCTTGTGTACTTCCTATAATACGCAGTTGCTTGTTATTTGTAAAAGATTTTAGATTATAGAATTAATTGCATATTACCTCCTTGCAGAGTTGTAGTTTTAATAGCTTACAAATTATCTCCATATGATGAGGAAGTATGTTATCACCCTCTTGTAGTCTATAAAATCAGGTGAACTTAAGCTAACACGGTAAGTGGCCTTCTTAAAAGAACAAAATTGCTGTAAAATCTACATATATTCCAGTTAAATTATCACAATTAAAAATAAATAAACAAACAACCTCCTTATAGATAGAGAAAGACCCAAAAAAGTTTTTTTGAGTACCGTTATTTAACTCATAAACAGAATTTTTGACTGCCCGTTGGCCCACGACATGGCGTAGACTACCCAGCGACCCAAGCTAGCGAAGATCATTAGCTTGGCGAATGAAGTGGAAAGTTGACTTTGAGAAAGAAGGACTGCCATGGGTTCAGTGGCCCGGTCCCTGCGGGCCGCCATCACCTGCTGGTCTGCCACCACTACTGCCACCGCGACCGCCACCCTTACCGCCGCCACGTCCGTCGCCGCAATTTTTTCATCAGTTTTGACCCTTTTTGTCACCCCCGTTGTTACGATTTTGACCATAATTTTCAGAGAACGATTGAGAATCACTGGTTTCACGAGACATGGCCACCATCATGGCGGAATTAGCTCCGGTAGCCGCCTTTTTAGCCAATCATGCTTCTTCTAAGGTGAGCATGGAACGTGCTTGGTAGAATGGCGGGAGAGGATTGTTTCGATGGAGGAGAGTCCCAACGTCATTATACAGCTCGGAGAGGCCCGCAACCATATGAAGAACAATTAGTGACAAGCGCACCAACGTTTTTGAGTTGATCCGACAACTCCTTGAGCCGTTGACAATAGGCGGAGGCATTCGAAAAATCTTTCATATTTATGTGGGAGAATTCCTGCTCAAGAGTCACGACACGAGAATTTTTGTTGCCTTGGAATATATCACGCAATCTATTCCAAGCTTCTATTGCCGTAGCGTCGGGTTCGATAATTGTCTGTAAGACGTTCGTAGAGATGGTGGAATAGATCCATTGAAGGACCGTAACATTAAGAGTTGCTCACATCTCAAATTCATCATTCGTAGAAGGCACCTTCTCCTTGCTTGTTGCCGATGAGACGATGTGATGGAGGACTCTATTAGACCGGACATGAATTTTAAACAGTTCTGCCCATATCACATATTGGACGTTCTCCATTTCAAGAACAATCGAAATGTTTTTTTTGATATTGGAGACTGCAAGTGCAGGATGAAATGTGTTCTTTGGGGTAGACATGTTGGAAGAACAAGAGAAGAATTAGGGGTTTGGATAAAATTTGAAGGGCGGGGATTGTCGGTCGACGGTGGCCGAGAGGCTATCGAGTTAGGGTGGCGGAAGAGAGGTATTGGAGAAGGTAAATTTGCCCTAGACTTCTGATACCATAAAAGAGAATAATCCATGATTATTTTCATTCATGAAATAGTTTATATACAACATATACAATATGTAATTATGAAAAATAAATCTACATTTTTCTAATACAAGACTATTATCATAATTATACATATAAAAAAATTCTAATAATTATGATAAATATACATATTACATGGGCCAATTTCTCGTGTATTGTCTTTCAGTTTTTACTCTTCTTATTTTATATTATTAATTTAACTTATTATAACAACTAGATGTGATATGCCCGTGCAAGCACGGGCCCAACATAAGGATTTAAAATAAAATTTTGGTTCAATTCCAAAAAAAAATAATGGACGGGTTCTGGCAATTTTCAATGTCCATAATATATAAGCATTACAACGAAAAATTTCAATTATATAATAATGACATAAGACAACATTAATACATTACGCATCATCACTCTAGTAGAGTTGTAAATAAATAAAGACAACATTAATACATTACGCACCATCACTCTAGTAGAGTTGCAAATAAATAAAGGTTGAAGTAGATCTATCTTAAACCATCGCACATCATCTTCAATATCAATCCAGTTTTTGACTTCTGTTTTTAGGTGTGGTTTCAAAAATTTCTCTGCTTCCATCCTCTGTTGCATTTTGGACAGAACACCACAAACAGGAGATTCTCAGACTGAGTTTCGGAAAACATCATCATAAACAATGATTGTCTCGACATAAAAGATGGTCAGTTAAACAGGAGCTACAACACCTTCGGAATTAAACCTACACAAGGAATCACATAAACTAATCAGATGAGAGAATTGTAGGCAGACGTAATACACAGTATGTCTTTTCCAGCTATAGTTGAGACTTTGGAAATTCATGGGGAAAAAAAAACATTTGAAGTGCCGCAGTCACAGTGTCCAAACACAAATATTTTAAAATATAAAGGTTGAAAGAGGTAAATGAAGAAGTTACCCCCACTTGAAACTCCCATACATACCAAATCTGGAAAAAGAAATTTTCCTCTTTGGCACGCAAGGCATCTACAATGGATTTCCAGGATAGGTGGCAAGTGTTGTCTGAAGGCAAATTTAATTGACTACATTCGCATTCACTTACCATGTCAGGAAAGAAGTTAATCTCACCATGTCCTTTGAAGAAGAATGTGACATAAACTAATCAGCATGCTAATATAATGCTGCCTTTTTCATTCTTACATTGAATCAAGAATTAACATCTTTTATGAGTTTAAATTTATACTGAGCCATGTTCTGTGATTTTAAACAACTCTTTTACTAATTGTCTTGTCCGCACAAATTAGCTTAGTGTGCCCAACTCTAAACATAAAAGTTTGAAATCAAAGTATAGGATACAAATCTTAGCTAATGGTTCATGGATCTTGTTTCCAAGTCCATTTTATACTTGGTTGATCAATCACCACAAATTCATGTTCTGTTGGAGAATTTCTCAGCACTATAATCAAGTTCTTTTGAAGCTATATATACACAGGGAATAAGTGAGTAAGTATCCAAATTGTCAATATGCCCGATGAGGGAGTGCTTTTTTTAGTAAAACACATGTTGACAACAAATGTTAAAAACAAACAAACATAATTCAAGATGATAAATGAAGATATGCTAAACCTCAGAGTAGCTAACAGAATTGGGGCACCGGGCACGATGAACATAATCACTCCATTGTTGATCCTAATTAAGAATCGTGCTCTTATAGCACATCTCATTGCATTGTTCCAAACCTGCATATACCTTTTCATTTCTATTCTACTTTAATTGAATAGAGAAGCATCAAGGTTTCAAGTTTAACAAAAGACATCTACTAACCAATAATTACTTACACTAATAAATAAACATCTCAATGATATGCTTTTCCTTCAATTACAAAGGGATGAACTTTATGGACATTCTAGAAATATATGAACAATGAATTAATTCCTTGTTCACCAGCTAATTTTTCTATCTTAGAGAATAACTTTCTTTATCGTGGCAGCCATATTGGAAACTCAAGCTTTAAATAATTTCAATATATATATATATTGTGCGTGTGTGGAGATTTTGCTTTAATATTTAAAATCCTTTGTGTTCTTTGAATCTTCAAAACCATAGATCATCTTAATAGACACAACATATAAACACAAAAACCAGTACAATCTTGACAATTAAGTTCAACGGGTAATAAGACCTTCGCATAGTTTAGGGGTGTAAACAATGCGGAAAAATTAAGTTCAAGGGGATAATAGGACTGTCATATAGGGGAATCTTAGTAACTCAGTTGGATGACAACCTGAACTTTCACCTTGTTGGTGAGGATTCGATTTGTTGGGAATTGATGGGTTCGTAAATCAAATAGTAAGCACATCGTAAGTTTAAAAATTTCTTACCCAACAACAATCCTGGCATGACTTATACGATAATTATGTTGTATGTTCAAAACATGATAAAAGAAATTTTACAGGTTTTCGTACGCAGGATTCAACACTAAGGTATCCACGCGATTTGTTTTCTCGATTGCAAGATTTAACTCCAGTGTATTTCCTATTCAAGAAAGTTAGGAAATCTTGCTTTAGAAACTGAGAAGTTATTTTCTGTAACATCATAATTATGGGGTATGTGTTGTATATTGTGTGTATATTGTGTCTCGGATGGCTCTCGGTTTCCAGTCCCCTTTGTACCGCGTATATGGGTAAATATTTAGTATCCTAGTTTAGGTAATATTGTAATGTAATTAGTATTGTACACTTACCATAATAATTGTATTACCATAAATGTATAGTTAGTATCCAAGTAGAATAAGGTTTTAGGAATAGAATAGAAATAAGATTTTCCTATTATGAAAATATGTAATTTGTATAAATAGTCTTTCAATCAATGAAAATAATCAAGGGATTATTTCTTTCATGGTATTAGAAGTCTAGGTCTTAAAATCCTCTCTCTAAACTCTTATTTTTTCCGTCGTCTCCCTTGCACATCCGAGACCCTCTCGGTTTGTGTGCTGACAGGAACCCTCTTCTTCCCAAATCCCTCAATCACATATTGTTCTATCAATATGTCTACATCCCAGAACACGTTTCATCCCGCCCTTATAGTTTCTAACATCAAGAATAACATCCCTCTCGTTCTTGAAATAGAAAACGTCCAATATGCGACGTGGGCCGAACTATTCAAAATTCAAGCACGCTCGCATCAAGTCATCCATCACATAATCCCTGTGGCTCCTGAGGATACAGAGGTGCCAAAACGCGAGGATGATCCTAAGTTGTGGACGACTCTTGATGCCACTGTCCTCCAGTGGATATATTCCACAATTTCTACAGACCTTTTGCAAACAATTATTGAGCCTGATGCTACGGCACAGGCGACTTGGGATAGACTGCGTGATATATTTTAAGATAATCAAAATTCTAGAGTCGTTACCCTTGAGAAGGATTTCTCCCACGTTAATATGGAAGATTTCCCTAATGTTTCGGCTTATTGCAAAAGATTAAAGGAATTGGCGGACCAACTTCGCAACGTTGGCGCGCCAGTTTCGAACGATCGTTTGGTCCTCCAAATGTTTTCCGACCTCTCCGAGGCCTATAATGGGGTTGGAACGCTTCTTCGGCAAAGCAATCCGCTTCCGCAATTTTATCAAGCTTGTTCTATGCTTACACTCGAAGAAGCAGGTTTGGTAAAAAGGGCGGCTACCGGTGCTAGTCCCGTAGTCATGATGACCGAGTCCACGGTGTATCCTACTGGTTCTAACAACTCAGGCCAAAACCGCAACAACGGTGACGACAAAAAAGGTGGAAATAAGAAAAATATGGCAAGAACCGCGGAGGCAACAACGGCGGCAGTCGGCAGAATAGTGGTGGCAGTGGGGGTCCTCGCGGTGGTCAGCAGCAGCAACAGTAGTTTTGGGGCCCACAGTGGCCCCCTATGCAGTGGCAGTAGGCCCCACAGCAGCAGATTGGGCCCAGCCAGTTTTCCTCACAACGACAGTTTCAGCCGAGCCACTTCTCACCCGACTGGCAGTGGGCGGCCCAGCAGCAGTCCAGGCCCAATTTGGCCTAGTCCACATACATTTAGCAATATGGGCTGAGATCGCAAGCAGGGGTGCTTGGGCCTCAGCCCCCGCAAGCCCATCACGCAGTGGCTCCCACGCCTACCGACATCGAAGCCGCAATGCACACACTTGGTTTAAATCCTCCGGACCTAAATTGGTATATGGACACCGGTGCCACTACCCACATGACATCCGATTCAGGTACGCTCTCGTCTTATTCCAATTTGAGCAACCCTCGCGGTATAATTGTTGGTAATGGTAATTCTATTCCAATTCGTGGTTATGGTCATAAGACGTTATCTCCCCCTCATCCACCTCTTATCTTGAAAAACACCCTACACGCCCCCAAATTGATTAATAACTTAGTCTATGTCCGTAAATTCACTACTGACAATTCCGTTTCTATTGAATTTGATCCATTTGGTTTCTCAGTGAATGATTTCAAGACGGGGAGTCCTCTCATGAGGTGTGATAGTAGGGGAGATCTTGATCCTATCACACCCAGTTCTGGTCCATCGAGTCAAGCCCTGCCATCAGCCTTTGCAGCCATTTCTCCTTTCTTGTGGCATGCTCGTCTTGGTCTTCCGGGATCATCTATTTTGTCGTCTTTAGATAAAAAAATAGTTTTATTTCATGTAAGGGTACGAGTAGTACTCCAAATTGTCAGTCTTGTTCTTTGGAAAAATTGTTAAGTTGCCGTTTGTGGACTCAAATTCTCATACTTTAATGTCATTTGATATTATTCATATCGACTTATGGACATCTCCTGTTCTTAGTTCTGTGGGTCATCGGTATTATGTTCTCTTTTCAGATGATTATTCCAAGTTTTTATGGACATTTCCAATAGCGAAAAAATCTCAAGTTTTTTCCGTCTTCTTAAAATTTAGAGCATTCATCAAAACCCAATTCGACCGAGAAATAAAAAATATTCAGTGTGATAATGGCAAAGAATATGACAATGAGGTGTTTCAGAAATTCTGTGCTAATAATGGGATCAATTTTCATTTTTCTTGTCCTCATACGTCTTCACAAAATGGGAAGGCCAAACGAAAAATTCGTTCCATAAATAACATTGTCCGAACTTTATTGATTCATGCTTCCATACCCCCATCTTTTTGGCATCATGCTCTCCAAATGACTAATTATCTCCTTAACATAATTTCTTCCAAAGGGTTGACATATTCTTTCCCCCTTCAAATTTTATATAATAAAATTCTTTCGTATTCACATCTTCGGGTGTTTGGGTGTTTGTGTTATCCGTTATTCTCGTCCACCACAATTAACAAACTTCAGACCCGGTCTACTCCGTGTGTGTTTTTGGGGTTTCCGTCTAATCATCGTGGCTACAAATGCTTTGATTTATCCTAGAATAAAATCATCATTAATCGTCATGTCATTTTTGATGAATCCCAATTTTCATTTGCTAAAGTTAATACTCTCGTGCCTAGTTCGTATAATTTTTTGGATGATACTATATCCTCGTATATTATTCAGCAATTTTCGGACGTCTCCCGCACTCAAATTTCTCCAACGGGCCCACTGGTCCGTCACCCACTGCCGATCCCAGTCCAACCACTGTTCCAGTTCCTGCATTTGGGCTACCCACCACCACTAGAACTGGTCCAGCTCGCTCCATGTTGCCGATTTGGGCGGCCAAGAGCTCATCGTCACGCCGATCCGTCCCGCGTCCCAAAAATTCCCAAAATCCACCCACCTCTGCACCGAGTCGTGGACCAGTCACCCATAGTCAACGGAAGATTTTTACACCAAAAAGATATTTTAATTTATATTCTAATGTTCTTAAATCATCATTACCCCGAAATCGTGTGTCTGCATTAAATTGCCCGAATTGGAAAATTGTTATGACCGATGAATATAATGCTCTTATTGATAATAAGACGTGGGTGTTGGTATCTCATCCATCTGGTATTAATATTATTAGGTCTATGTGGATTTTTGCTCATAAGGAAAATTCTGATGGTTCATTTGCCACACATAAGGCGCGGCTTGTCGGTGATGGTAAGACTCAGCAGGTTGGGGTTGATTGTGGTGAGATGTTTAGTCCGGTGGTCAAGCCGGCTACCATTCGTACTGTGCTTAGCTTGGCTCTTTCGAAGGCATGGCCTATTTATCAGTTGGATGTAAAAAATGCTTTCCTACATGGTGATCTCAAGGAAACAGTCTATATGCATCAGCCGTTGGGATTCATGGATTCCAAACATCCTTATCATGTCTGTTTGTTGAAGAAGTTCTTATATGGGCTTAAGCAGTCTCCACGTGCATGGTATACGCGGTTTGCAGACTATGTTTCGACTATTGGGTTCACTCACAGCAGGTCGAATAATTCATTGTTCATCTACCGCCGTGGTTCATCCGTGGCCTATATTCTTTTATATGTGGATGATATTATTTTGACTGCCTCTTCTGATGCCTTACGCTAGTCTATCATGACAATGCTCAACTCTGAGTTTGCTATGAAAGACTTGGGGCCCTTGAGTTACTTTTTGGGGATTGTTGTCACTCGTCATTCCGTTGGGTTGTTCTTATCTCAAAGGAAGTATGCAACTTAGATCATCGAGAGGGCTGGGATATCATCCTGTAAGTCCACTTTCACTCTAGTTGATACTAAGCCCAAGCTTAGTGTCGCGGCCAACGTACCCTACGAGGATCCGACCCGCTATCGCAGTCTTGCAGGGGCCCTTCAGTATCCTACCTTTACGAGACCAGATATTACATATGTTGTCCAGTAGGTGTGTTTGTTCATGCATTATCCCAGAATTGAGAACATGAATGTGACGCATCATTCGGTATATTCAGGGTACACTTGACTATGGTTTGCAGTTGTATCCTTCCTCGATGTCCACACTTGTCTGGTATATGGATGCTGATTGGGGTGGCTGTCCAGACACCATACGGTCTACGTTTGGCTATTGTATGTTCCTTGGAAATAACTTGATCTCCTGGTCTGCGAAGCGTCAGTCGACTCTATCCCGCTCAAGTGCCGAGGCTGAATATCGAGGGGTAGCTAATGTGGTCTCGGAATCATGTTGGTTACGTAATTTTCTTTTGGAGCTTCATTGTCCCATTTAGAAGGCAACCTTGGTTTATTGCGATAATATTAGTACCATCTACCTTTCTGGTAATTCGGTTCAGCACCAACGCACTAAGCATATCGAGATGGACATTCACTTTGTCCACGAAAAGGTTGCTCGGGGTCAGGTACGTGTCTGTCATGTCCCGTCAAGATATCAAATTGCAGACATCTTTACAAAGGGTCTTCCCTCGGTCCTTTTTGAAGATTTTAGGGACAGACTCAGCGTTCGAAGACCGCCTGCTATGACTACGGGGGTGTGTTAAATATACACAATATACACATAATATACATGTATATTGTGTATATTGTGTCTCAGTTGGCTCTCGGTTTCCAGTCCCCTTTGTATCGTGTATATGGGTAAATATTTAGTATCCTAGTTTAGGTAATATTGTAATGTAATTAGTATTGTACACTTACCATAATAATTGTATTACCATAAATGTATAGTTAGTATCCAAGTAGAATAAGGTTTTAGGAATATGATTTTCCTATTATGGAAATATGTAACTTGTATAAATAGTCTTTCAATCAATGAAAATAATCAAGAGATTATTTCTTTCAGTATATATAAGAGTTCAGGACAAAACCTAAACATATATAAAACAGAAAAACCTGGCCTCATGTTAATGTTCAGTGGACCAGTCCAGCTGGTCCACTTCACACGCCCAAAGTGGACGGCCAAGCTCCCATTTTGGGCCAGTAATTTCTGGCCCAACTGCTTCCCTGTATTTGTCCGAGTACCCATATAATATATCCAACATATTTAATGAAATCTGAAATCCAATTCGACTTAATTAAATAATTTCTATCAAATAAAAATATTTCATAATTATTATAAATTAAATATCTCGATTCTCAATCGAATATTTAATATTTTCTCAATACACTCTTAGATCGAAGAAACAATCGCATATAGTGTGACCCTATAGGCCTTCAGATATCGACATTAATCTAATTAGGGTCCATACGAAACTCCTAGACTGCGTCGTATGACGAACTCAATATGTGAAGTACGTTTACATGAATCCAGCAAACTTAACCTTTATGCGAAACTATAAATTCCTTTCATTCGCGACACACTCGATTAAGCTTAGGATTTTCCAAGTGTCTATCCAAATGGCTTAATCAGTTTATCTCACATTTATTAGTTGACAACTAGACCATATTCTAAATATGTCTCTTACACTGGCAATTGACTTTAGTCAACCTAATAACATTGAGAAGTTGAGTGCTCTCTCAAATTTCCAATCGAGAAATGAATCATATTCTTGGCTCAACTACCACCTTGATTTACATCCTGATGCACCCAACACAAGCCGTATCTTTTCTAGAAGGAGTTTAAGCTTAGAACTTGATCAAAGTACATTATGTTGTAAACAAGGTGCGTATTGACCTCAAGTCAAAGGACCTTTATATTCTACACGCCGATAACACTATAGATATATATAACAAATAGTTTATCGGCAGGATATACCAATACTTCTCCAAAGTATCCATGTGTCCATCACGAGCAACCATTACTCGTAGCTATGAGACATGCTACATTCTCCAAGAATGTGATGCAGACCACATGTTGACTTATAGCATATGATCGATATCTCATTCTCGATGATCATTAGTCGAGGTTATTTTGAGAGTTTCGTTCTATCATTAATATCTGACTCTATTAATGACAACATAAGCTCGAGGGATGCACATATATAAATAATTGAAAACAATCATATAATAATTCAATAATTGCAAATGTCATAAATATTAATCTCATAATAATACGAATGTGTTCAAGTAGATTTTTGTCCTTAATGTAGATTGTCTCTATGACATACATACTTTCAATCTCCCACTTGGCCTAGAGTCAATCTCCAATGTATCTAACCCCCATGTTTTCAAAATGACCATTATGCTTATCTAAACTTAATGATTAAATGGGTCAGCTAGATTATCATCTGTGGGAATATAGTCTAGATCTATTTCTTTAGATTCCACCATCTCTCTGAGTATGTGGTATTTCCTCTATACATGCTTGTTTATGTTTGTTGATTTTGGTTCCTTAGCTTGCGCAATCACACCAGTGTTGTCACAAAATATCATTATTGGATGACTGACACTTGTAACAACCCATAGTTCTTTTAAGAACTCAGATATCGAGACAGCTTCCTTACCAACTTCTAATCCAGCAATGTACTCGGCTTCAGTCGTCGAATCAGCAGTGGTTTCTTGCTTGGAACTTTTCCAACTTACTGCTCCACCATTGAAAATGAAGGCATATCCAGACTATGACTTAAAGTCATCAAGATCTGTTTGGAAGCTAGCATCAGTGTAACCAGTAGCGACTTGCTTCTCTTACCCACCATAGACTAAGAAATATTCTTTAGTTCGTCTAAGATACTTAAGAATATTCTTGACTGCTTTCCAGTGTTCTTCCCCATGATTCTGTTGGAATTTGCAAGTCATGCTAAGTGCAAAGGCCACATCTGGCCTAGTGCAGGTCATGACATGCACGATTGATCCTATAGTTGAAGCATATGGGATCCTCTTCATGCGTTCAAGTTTTGTAACAGTAGAATGACTATCCTTCTTAGATAATTTGATGTCTTGACCCATAGGAAGACCTCATCTCTTGGAGTTTTCCATTGAGAAACGTCTTATCACTTTGTCTATCTATGTAGACTGTGACATCCCTAACAATTTATTAGGTCTATCTCTGTAGATCCTAATTCCAAGAATGTAGCAGGCTTCACTTAAGTCATTCATCATGAAAGTGATGGACAACCATTCCTTCACTGATTTCATAAGGGACTTATCATTTCCCATTATTAATATGTCATCTACATATATGATAATGAAAACAATACTCACTTCCTTGCATTTACTATAAACGCATGGATCCTCCTTGTTTCTGACAAAGTCTAACGATTTGATAGCTTTGTCAAAGCAAATATTCCAACTCTTTGAGGCTTGCTTAAGTCCATAAATGAACTTTTATAGTTTGCATACTGCTTTGGGTTTTGACTTGGATGTAAAACCTTCAGGTTGTATCATATACACTTCCTCAATTAGATTTCCATTGAGGAAAGCGATCTTAACATCTATCTGCCAAATCTCATAATCATAGTATGCAACTACTACAAGCAAAATCCGAATGGACTTAATCTTTGCAACTGGCTAAAAGGTTTCATCATAATCGACCCCAGGCCTCTGATTGTAACCTTTTGCTACTAACCTAGCCTTGTAAGTTTGCACCTTGCCAAATGCATCAATCGTCTTCTTGAAGACCCATTTGCATCCTATGGGTCTAACCCCTGTTGGAAAATCAACCAAATTCCAAACTTGATTGACATACATTGAGTCCATTTCAGATTTCATGGCTTCTTGCCATCTCTGCGAGTCAATGTCTAACATAGCCTCGATGTAGGTTGTAGGCTCATCATCATCAGAAATATCTATCTCATTTTGACTTTCAACAAGGAGATTAAGTCTTTCAGGCTAACGATGAGTCATAGTGGACCTACGGAGTTGGTTATTCTGCATTTCTGTGGATTTTGTATTCTGATCATGAGAAGGTTCTTATGTGTTTCCACCACTATGAGAGTTTTCAGGAATATCATCTACATGTGTTTCCTGAATGAAAGGATGTACAACCATTGTATCATCTTTCATTGGTTGTGTATGAGAATCTTGCATTTCTGCATCAATCCTCACATCACTCCCACCGGCTGAAGGCTGTACTCTAAGTAACACACCTTCACCAAATACTCCCATTGAATTCTTGTCTAGGTCATTCGACAAGGATTCAACCTCTATGTTGCTTTGTGGTTCTTGAATTTCTTCAAGTTCTATCTTATTGTAACTCTGTTCCTTGTAGACATAGTCTTCCTCAAGAAAAGTTGCATTTCTGGAAATAATGACTTTATGTTCTCCAGGAAGATAGAAATAGTATCCTCTCATTTCCTTAGGATATCCCACAAAGTAACATTTCTCACTTTTAGATTCCAACTTGTCAGTAAGCATCTTCTTTACATATACAGGGCAGCCCCAGGCTCGCATATGTGTAAAGCGGGCTTCTTGTCATGGTGTTTTCTCTACTGACTTTGAAGGAAATCTATTCAGAATATAGATTGAGTTTTGTAAAGCATAGCCCCAAAGGTACGTTGGAAGAGCTGAAAAACTCATCATGGATCTGACCATATCCAATAAGGTTCGATTTCCCCTTTCAGCAACGCCATTCATGTGTGGTGTTCAGGAGGTGTCCATTCTGAATGGACTCTATGAAGTTTCAAGTAATCTATAAATTCTCTACTCAAGTATTTACCACCTCGATCTGATCGAAGAGTCTTGATAAAGTTGTTTCTCTACTTCTAACTTATACTCTTTGAATTTCTCAAAGGCTTTGGACTTGTTCTTCATAAGATACACATATCCAAACCTTGTGAAATCGTCTGTAAAAGTTATGAAGTAAGGAAAACCTCCCTTAGCTTGAGTGGAAAATGGCCCACATACATCTGTATGGACCAACTCAAGTGCCTTTTTGGCTCGCACACTTTTCCCAGAAAGTGGTTTGTTGGTCATATTTCCTCTCAAGCAAGATTCACAGTCACCATAGGACTCCAAGTCAAATGGTTCCAGGTAGTCTAACTTTCTTAATCTTGCTATCCTTGATTCATTGATATGACAAAGTCTACAGTGCCATAACTAGGTGGGGTTTCTTGGATTCTTATTTTAGCTCGTTTGTTTTGTACATTGAGAATTTCATGATTACAACCGAGAATATATAAACCATTCACAAGCGGAGGATTTTCACAAATTATATCATTAAAATATAGTATATAACTGCCATTGGCAATATATGAGGAAAAACCCTCAATGTCTAACATTGGAATGGAAATAATATTCCTCGTAATCGAGGGAACAAAATAACAATTATTAAGTTCTAATGTAAAACCCGAAGGTAAATCTAATCTATAAGTCCCCACACGCTCAGCATCAACTCGTGCTCCATTTCCAACGCGTAGATCCACCTCCCATGGTCTAACCTTTCTGAGGTCCATTAGGCCCTGCACATTATTACAAATGTGTGAGCCACATGATGTATCCAATACCCAGGAGTGAGAGTTACTTATAGACATATTAATCTCAGTGACAAACATATCTTGTCCAGCAGGTCCATAAGCACCTAGTGTCATGTCTCCTCCTGGAGCGGTGCAATCTTTCTTCCAATGTCCTTTGTACTTGCAGTTGAGGCATACATCCCTGGCCAACCTAGACTTCTTCTGAACACCTCCTTTAGGCTTTAAGACTGTTGACAGTCTTTGGCACCATCCTTACCCTTATTCTTCTTGTTCTTACCTTTAAATTTGAACTTAGTAGATGAGCCCACCATGAGCACAGTCTTCCCCTTTGAAGTAGATGATTCATAAGTCTTTAACATATTGTGAAGTTCTAGAAGATTCACCTTGGTTCCATTCATGTTGAAGTTCACAATGAAATTCTTAAACAAACCAGGAAGCGAATTCAAAATCAGGTTAACACACACATTCTGGGGCAGCTTCGTTCCAATCGAAGCCAACCTTCCTATCAACCCAATTATCTTCAGAACATGACCAGACACTTGTCCCCATCATTCATCTTACATTTGAAGATGTCTCTCAACAGCTCATACTTCATAGTTTGAGACTATGAATCATAAAGACTCCTCAAATGTTCTAGCATCTCATAGGGGGCCATGTTCTCATGATGCCTCTGTAACTCTACAGTCATGGAGGACAACATGACACATTGTGCCGAGGTAGCATCATCTAAATGTTTCTGATAAGCAACATTGTCAAACAAAGCATACTCAACAGACTTTTTATCAAGAACTCTTGGAATATCTGTGTCTAACACATTGTACTCAATTTTCTCTTGTCTTAGTACCAAACGCAAATTACGCAACCAGTCCGGATAATTAGCTCCATTCAACTTATTAGTCTCAACCAAGCATTTCAATAACATATTCGGTATTTTAAATAATCTGAATAAATAGATAGACTGAAATTGAAATCAAATATAATTTCTATGAACATATTCGTTAACTAATTAACATGACCTTTAATTTAATTAACTTCTATTATTTTAACATATTCTACGACCCCATGAAAGAATACGGACTCATATCAAATATGATTATAATGGGCCAAGATTCAAGTTCATATTGTCTCCGCGTTTGCTAGGGCTGATATCTTCAACAGTACAACCTGGTAGGTCTCCAAACCAATTACAAACAATTTGCAACTCTTGATTTGACCGACTGTTCTAAACAATCGATCTGCGCCCTTAGATTATTCCGACGCTAGGGCGTCAAGACATAACTAAGTAAGTCAACCCCGTTACACGACTGCAATCGTGCATCTAAGCAAGTTTGGCCTTGTAGAGCAAGCGCTAGGGCGTAAATACTCACAAAGGTTTCTCACTCGATACTACAACACATGCATCTATGAAGAGTCTGAGTCCTCGTAGACTTAGAGCAAACACTAGGATGTAAATACTCTTATAGTCGAAAAGGATTTTGCACTCATTCAATTAATACTCTTATAGTCAAAAAGGATTTTGCACTCATTCAATTATAACGGACGACTGGATTTCAAATCAGACTTATATTAAATTGAGGAACATTTTAATCAGGGTTTTATCAAGATCCTTATTACGCGTGCTAGATCAAAATTCAAATAGAGCACATATTGGGCGCCGCCTGCCCAAACATGATTTAATGCGATCAGACAAATACTAGGCGCCGCCTACCTAGACATACATTATGCAGACACTATACTAATTATTTAAATGACAATCAATTAAAAATTTAGGGAACACAATTAATTCAAGCGCACATTAGCAAATAACATGTTAAAATAACAATAATCGTGGGCTAATTAATTTGTTTCAACTTAGAAAATATTTAAATTCCAAATTTAAAACTCAATTTTCAATTTTTGGAATTTTCTGCTCATCCAAACTGTCCCTTAATCTGCTGATTTTAAAAAAACCCTTTTAAATTTTCAGAAAATTTCCAGGGACCAAATTGCAATTCCAGAAGCTTCTAAAAAATTTAGATTTGTCCTAAGGGCAAAATTACAATTTTGGAAACCCTAATTTAATTTCAATTGAGTCCTTGAACTATTTCAAATTTTCAAAATCAATTCCAACCCCAAATAAAATTTGGCATTTGAATTTCAGACCGAAATTGACGGAACTGAACACCACCGGTCGACAGCCCTCGTCGGGCCGAACTCATTGGTGGTCTCAATTCACGGTGTGGAGGCCCACGACGGCCGATATTGCGATTGTTCTCTTAGTTTGCTTTTGATTTGCTTGTGCTTATGCTTTGTGTTGAACTGTGTGTTTCCGAACTCTTATCTATCAAGGTAGAATTAAGTAATGATTACACTACCTTCTATCGACCCAGGTTGTGAAATTTCACTTAGGTATGTTTTTGTTGTTGATGACGACATGTGTTGAAATCGCCTGAGTAACTTCACGATTCTAGAGTAGTTTTAGATTAGAACCAGCAACAAAGTGGAAGTGGAAGTGAAACCTAACATTTGACTGTTCATTTGAAGGGTTGAAGAACACGTGGAATAAATAGTGTAAAGTCTAAAATGCCCTCAAGCTACGATTTATTGGCATTTAACAGCCATGTCGATCCTAACAGCTGCTACTCATACTTCTTCCATATAGTAGAAAAAAACTATGTACTATTTAAATAAAAAACAATCGATTAGGGCGATTCTGGTGAGATCCAATGTAGATCCAACTTTCGATTTACTCGTGGGATCCGGGCGGTCCCGGGGACTACTACGGCTCCTCTCTTCTCGAGAATCCATACATGACTGAACAAGAGTGGTCCATAGGATAGCATATTATAGTCTTTTCCAATGCAATAAAGTTACGTAGTGTCCATTTATCTTTGATATAAAGGGTATTTCCATGGGTTTGCCTTGGTATCGTGTTCATACCGTGCCTTGGTGGTGAAATGGTAGACACGCGAGACTCAAAATCTCGTGCTAAAGAGCGTGGAGGTTTGAGTCTTCTTCAAGGCATAATATTGAGAATGCTTTCAGATAGAAAATCTCTCATACGAAACAAAATCACGAACAAAATGGAACCAAGCATTATTACAAAAGCATAGTTAGATTGCGATGAGATATTTTTCTAGAGAAATAACTCATATATACAACTCACACATCTAGTTTACATTCATGTAGCCAATTGTATCATCGATGTATAGGTGATGTATATGTAATGTATAGCTATATAAAATGCTCATGAAATAATCCAATATATAGCCTACACATCTAGTTTGCAGCCAATGTAGCTCATTGTATCATCAATATATAGATAATGTATCTATTCTGTATAGCTATATATAAGCTGTTCAACTTCTTTTGTAACTTTACATATACATTTCTATACACTATTATACATTAAATATATAATACATATACATTATACATGTACTATATATATATATATATATATATATATATATATATGCTTTATATAACCATGTATAAACACAATTTGAAACCAACGGATGATTGGCAAACCTTCCATTTGGAGGCAACAATCCATTGAGTACTTTTTCTGGATTCTATTTTTTTACAGTTGCATTTTTTATGTTTGACTAAGTACGAGAGATAAGCATGTTTGAAAATTGGCATACAAATTGAAGATTTCTTAGTGCTCATATATTGTATTTAGTCGAGTTTATGGGACTGTACGTTAGCTAGATGTTGTTAACCAATCAAAAAAGAAGGTAAATTCAGTTAGATTTTGCTTATAGTCGCATCTGAAAAGGATATCGCGTTATTCTACGATTAAAAGATGAAAATTGATTTTTATCAAATTCTTCTTCAAACAGTGATGTGAAAAATAGAGAAAATTTTGAACCCTAAGAACTTCTTACGAAAATAAAATACTGAAAAGAATTACAAGTTCTAATCCACTAAAAAATTATTAGTAAGATCAATGCCTGCATCCCATTATGTTAGGTCCAAAGTATAAAAAATAGTATCAATTACAGTACTGCTTGTGATGGTATGTTCTGTCTTTTTCATCACGAAAAGTTATTTTCATTATGTGTTTCAATATCATTTCTATTGGTTATTCAAATAAATTTGAAATAACAATAAAATATCTTGACATTCTTCTCCAAGAATGATTCATAGTAAAAAGAAAGCAAATAAGCTGATCGACAAGTTACACGAGTAATAATTAGAAAGTTTGGCCACTTTTGATAAGTTAGATTACCGAATGATATCGTGCTGGAATTGTCTCATTTTCTAATTCATTTACAATATCCAGACTTTTTATCACCTAAGTCAGCCCGTTGATCTAATGAGATTCGGTTTGTGCTAGTCCGTGGGCCAAAACATTTCAAAATATGTATGTTTAATAATCTCCTTTTCAATTAAAATTTTCTGTAAATAAAACTTTAAAATGCAAGATAAAAATATTACTTGTGTAGGATTTTCATAAATATCGGGGACTAAAGTGTCTTTGCAATAAGGAGGTATCTTTCCACCTCACTTGTTAGAGTTACGGACTTACGGATATTCAATGCAATTTATTATTAGTATTATATCTTGTTTTTGTACAAGTGTATTCTCAAATTTAATGGAATTATAGAATAATACTACTTCTGTTTTAATTTATATAATATATTTTTTATTTGGTAAAAAATTAACTTTAAATTTTATTTTTTATGCGTAACGAAATTATTTATAACCACATAAATATCTTTGATTTATTTTAGACCACAAAATTCAAAAATATTTCTTTATTTATTAAATTTTGTGTCAAGTCAATTTTTTTTTATATAAAATGGGATGAAGGGAATAATTCTTTTTGGATACTCACTATGTTCCAAAAAAATGGCCTATTTACCTTATTCATTTCAAAAAATTAACTTATTTCTATATTTAAAAATAATTTAATTTTATTAAATTAAATTATTTAAAATTATATAAATATTTAAAATTTATTTTGAATCACACATTTAAAAAAAATTATATATTTCAATCTTTTGGGTACGGATGGATATATCCTAGACTAATAAATAACCTCAGCATCCACCGAACACTCTCTCCGCTCACTCTTTCTCAATCGCCGTTTCTCTCTCTCATTCTCGAATCTCCATATCCCGGCCAACCAAACATGCATAGACAATCACTCGGCTCACCGGGATCGAAGTTACACTTTGCACATGGAGTCGTCATCGTCGGCGACAGGGACAACTCCGCCGCCGTCGTCACGGCAGCTGATCAAGCCTCTCCGTCACTATCTAACAACTACGATGAAGAAGATGAACAAGTACGCAAGTCAATCAAGACTCTAAACAAGTCATTGTCCAGAGCCAAGAAGTACATTCACCTTATACCTGTTCTCACCTTTTTCTGTTTCCTCATCCTCTATCTCTCCTCTCACAGTCCGTCGGATAAAGGTACACTACATATATACCTCGTGATTCGGAAAAAACGAACTCGTTTCCTGATTTTCGTGCTTTCTGTTTCAGATTTAGCTCAATTTCATGGATTTGAATTCTTGGCCAAGCCTATAGGTATATATACTAATGCACTTTCTGTTTCGTTGTTTCGCCAATTGATTTTTTCAATTTATATTTCAGATTTAGTTCCATTATACTCAAGTATATATCAATGTCACGCAAAAATTTGGTCGCCAATGAGTTTCACATACTCTCTTCCAATTTACGTGACTTTTTGCTTCTTCAGATTCACTGAACTTTGAATAACTATTTTTTCAGTTGCATTTTATAATATGAATATTTTTTAAAAAAATATATAAATTTTAATTTTAAAATAATAAATTAAACTAATACAATTTAACTTTAAAATTTAATAAAATTAACTCTCTACAATAAAAGTATCACATAAATTGCGATAAAAAACAGAAGTACTAATTTGTTTGCTCTAATGTGGTCTATCTTTTTTGCTGTGTATACAGACTCAGCAAATATTGACGAGTTGCAGAGAGTGTTAGAGATTGGAAAAGCCGATGTTTTAGCGATCCGAAACGTAAGGAACTTGCAAGAGATTGATAGACAGGATCCAAAACATCGGCTTCACCGGAAACTCGCCGATTTTTAAGCCGATGTTTGTGGTTCTCTCTCTTCTTTATTCTCCTCATATTACTCTACACCTATTCATGGCGAATTCTCCGTCGGCGGAGCTCTCCCACGTGCGTAACGCGGTCCCTGCAAATTTTTACTTGAAAAAAAAAGTATTTACCACGCGTGTGCATGTGAATTTCTTATGGTCGTTTTGGCTGTTTGCTGAACCAAATTAAACTAAACGCGTGTGCAGTACTCTGTAAATATTTTACTTTTACTTTTACTTTGTATGATGTACCAAAATATTCACTGCCAAATTTGGGGGTACGTAAATGGAAATTCCTGAGCTGGAGCTGAAATTAAAAAGGAAATTTAAAAAAAATTGTGTTTGTGTATAAGTTATAACAAAAGATCTTAGGTGAAACCGACACATTTTTTTTCCAATTATTAGCCATTTATCGTGTGTTTAGTTATTTTACTCGGTCTATCAGAACTCGTAAAGTAAAATATCAATGATTGCTTGGTTGTCTGATTTGAGAATGAGAAAAATTGATATTGTAAAACAAATTCTGCAATATTAACTTTACTGATGCTGTGTTAATACTAGAAATAGAAATAAATTATTGTATTGCTAATACTAAAATGGTAGGAGAATATTAGTGGAATTTATGTGATACTTTGCACAAAGTAGAAGTAGAATAATGTACTTGTTTTTAGCAATATTTTTTAAGATAAGACCGTTTTAAGTAACCAATGTTTATATGATGACACTTATATTATTCTTACACTATAATAATTGATGTATCAGCAACAATTATACTATCAATCAACAACAACAATAACATATTCATTATAATCTCATAACTTAAAGTCTGAGAAGGTAGAGTGTGTAAATCTTACCACAATAATTTATATAACTATATCATTCCTTGTAAGATAATTTGATGTTATAATTCTTGCATTATCTAATTAAACCAATCTCAAATTTTTTATCTTTATCTACTTTCTCAGCTCTACCACTCAAAATAAATAAATTAAAAAGATGTTATGGATAGGGAAGAGAGCTAAAGCCTAAAGGCACTGATGAGAATGAGAGTGAGGTAGAGAGATATGAATGAGGAGTGATGATGTGAATGGGAAACAGTTGGAAAATTCGGACCGTTACAGGTGCCTCGTGCTTCGTTTGGAATTGCCAGCTGGGAAAGACTATTTACTCATATGCTAAATGCCTCATTGGCTCCTCCCTAATTAAATTCTCGATTCCCTTGCTCGTTATTTCTTTCTTACCCACAAGTTCAACTTCCCTATGTGCTACTCAGATCAGTACACTCCTCTTTAGGGCTCGTTAGGTTTGAAGACAATATATGATTAATATGTTGAAATTATTTGTGTTTTCATTATTTTTTATCTACGGTTTGATTGCTGTATTAAAAATTATCTACATTACATTATTAAGAATAGTACTAACTTGTATAAGTGTAAGAATAGTACTAGTTTTATTAATTTCATAATTTACTATGTATAAAAATAATGCATATGGTGTATAAACAATACTAATAATAATTGTACATAGGTGGATTTGCAAATATACTAAAATTTTGTATCAACATTATTCTACGGCACTCTATAGAGAGTTAGAGTCTCCTTTAACGGGGAGGTTTTATTCTAGTGGGTTGATCTACGCTTTAGGTAACGAATTCGATAGATTTCAATAATTTTGGATCAAACTTTATATTTATATTAAAAACTTATACACATAAATTGTTTATTTTTGAGTCTGTCGTTGTGTTAGTATTCAGAATTTATAAATCCAAGATCGTGAATCTCTCTATGTTTTTGTTTAAAATGAAATTTCCAATTCGAATTTAATTAAATTAATCGGCTTTAAAGGGTTGCCGAACTTTCAGTGGAAAAAATGAGTACACTTCTCTTTTCCCACTATAAATGTTTTTCTTTTCCTTTTCTTTCTCGAGTATAAAATAAATATAACTTTTCTGCCAACATCTCCGGCGGCACGTGCAAGAGCGTGGAAGGACATATCGAGGTTCGTCTTTCATCTCCGACATCGACAAGCAATTCCCGGTCAAAATTTGTGGTGCTTCTCTCGGAAACAGTGATTTTAGGCAGTGAACAATATTTTTCGGCGCGTATGAACAGTGATTTCCGACGCGTGTGAACAGGTTCTATCATCCTGAAGTTGGTACCTCCACTTGCCCATACTCAATATTTATTCTTATCCTAGTAGTTAAATTTTTGCGTGTTGCGTTTTATTCAATCTTGACTTTACATTCTTGCCTTTATTCTTCTTGTCCTTTGTTTTATCATTCTGGTCAGTAGTAGCCTAACTTACCTCTAGATTCTTGCTAACTTGTGTTTTAGTATTGAGTCGTGTGTGTGTTAGTGTTAACCTTTGACTAGTAGTTTTTGCTCTAGTGCCTTTGGTGAATGATGGTAGACTAGGGTCATGTTCTCGGTCGGAGACGGGGTGAGGGTTAGGGGGGTAAGTGGGGTAAGGGAGATGCTAGGTTGAGAATAGGGTCTTGGAACATTGGGACTTTAACGGGGAAGTCCATAGAGCTAGTTAAGATTCCTAAGAAGAGGAGGATTAATATAGCCTGTGTCCAGGTGACCAAATGGGTAGGACCTAAGGCTAAGGATGTGGACCGGTATAAGTTATGGTTCTCTGGTAGATCGAGGTATAGGAATGGGGTAGGAATTTTAGTAGATGGCGAGCTAAGAGATCAGGTGGTAGAGGTTAGGAGGGTCAATGACAGGATGATGACGATTAGGTTGGTAGTTGTTGTTGCGAAATTTCTAGATGCTACGCAAGTGTACGTATCGCAATTTGTAATAATTCTGGTAAAATCGAGTATCGTCCACAGAGACTGATTTATCAATTACCAATTAACTAATCTTTAGTTTCTATTTGGAAAACGAATATAAGTGTTGATTTCTAAACTAAAGAATTAACAAACTAAAATAGATTGTGGGAATAAAATAGCAGTGGAAACACACGAAGTTTAATTCAGTAATGAAAGCAATTAGGGTTTCCAATCTCATCAACAATCCACTCTATCATTCATTAATGCAAGACTAGCGATTCTTCTTCTTATTAAGATAACAGGTTAACTGAGATGTTCTATATCCCGGTTAGGACATATAAAAACTCAACCTAAGTGAGAATTTTCTATAGTTCTATGATAAATTCAATCACATAGGAGGATTAAGATCAATAACCTAAAAAGCTACACAGGCAATCATGATACTCTCATTCAAGATTAAACCTACGTCTAATCAACTATAGCATATTCAAACCTCACTTTTCAGATCTTGATTTAAAATCATATAGGTAGTGAAAACTAATGGCCAATTAATTCTAATTCAATAAACGCAAGTTGAAGAGATCTTAATAGATGAAGAAGAAACACTAGCAATGCATTAAATCATAACAGAGTTTCAAGTGATTCAACAAAAAACCTTAATAAAAGTCATTAGCTCATAGACATTCTAAGAAGACTAATTAACTTAATATCCAACATAAACTGAATTATAGTGAAGAAAAAAAATGAACTTGGACAATTGATATCTCTAATTGCTTCTTGCTCTCTTGTTCCTTGCCTCCAATGTGAGATCCCCCTTTCAAAATTCACCTCCACCAGCATATATCATCAAAAAAAAAACCATAATACACCTTTTTGCCCTTGTTAAATTTAGGTTTTTTCGCTGCCTGGACGTCGGCGGCGCCGTGGCTTAGCTATTAGAGTGTCGCGGCGCTAATTCGCGTCTGAACTTTCTTCCAGTGTGGCACCGCGACTCTAAATCCGATAAACTTCTTCCATCCTTCTGCCAGTCAGGCGCCTCGGCCCTTGCTTCCTCGGTCGCGGCCCTTTAGTGTCGCTGCTCCATGCTTGTTGCGCCGCGGCTCTTCATCTTTCAATTTTTCAGCACTTCTCTGAACCGCTTCTTCTGCTTAGGTAGCCATTTTTATCCTCAGTAGTTGCCTATTTTCTTTTAATCTCCGCCTCATCCATCATGAATCGCTTAAACTGAAAACAAAGCAAAAATATGCATAATACTGCACAAAACAACTAAAAGACTACCAAAGACTTTCTAAAACATACTTTTGAACAGTACTAAAAATAGACTCAACAGTTGCAGGGTTCACTGTGAACATTATTAGTGCTTATGCGCCGCATGCGGGCTTGGACAAGGAGGAGAAGAAGTGCTTTTGGGAGGATTTGGACGAGGTGGTGGGAGGTATACTACCCACTGAGAAGTTATTTGTATGAGGGGATTTCAATGGACATATCAGGTCACTTTCGGGAGGTTATGATGACGTGCATGGAGGCTTTAGCCTCGGGGATAGAAATGGGGGAGGCGTCTCACTCTTGGAGTTCGCTAAAGCTTTATGGATGGTGATAGCCAATTCGAGATTTATGGAGAAGGAGGAGCACTTGATGACTTTTCGTAGCTCAGTGGCTAAGACTTAGATAGACTTTTTGCTCCTTAGGAAGGTTGACAACGGTCTTTGTAAAGACTGCAAGGTTATTCTGAATGAGTATCTTACAACCCGACATAATCTTTTGGTGATGAATTTGGAGATCAAAATGGAGAAGAAGATGAGGGTTATGGATGACATGTTAAGAATCAAATGGGCGAGTTTAACCATGGTTAGTGCAAAGGAGATGGGGAGAGGTTGATGGCTAAGGGGGCTTGGGGTGTAGTGGGGATGCGATCGGTATGTGGGACAGGACGGCCAGTTGCATTCGAGAAGTAGCTAGAGAAGTGTTAGGGGTCTCGTGGGGTAGCCGTGGTGGGCATTGATGGGACTGGTGGTAGAATGGTAAGGTTCAAGAGAAGGTAGAAGCAAAGAAAGCGGCGTATGCGAAATTTGTAGAAAGCAAAGATGAGGCGGAGAAGTGGACGAATAGAGAATTGTATAAGATGGCGAGGAATGAGGCAAAACTAGCGATTATGGCGGATTTTGAACGCTTGTATGTAGAATTAGAGGGAAAAGGTGGGAACAAGAAGTTGTACAAACTATCCAAGACAAGGGAGATGAAGGCCCGTGACTTGGATCACATGAGGTGCATCAAGGACGAGGATGATAAAGTACTGGTGGATGACGCGCACATTAGACGGAGGTGGCAATCTTCTATAAACTCTTGAATGAAAAAAGAGATAAAAATATTGTGTTGGGAGACCTGGAGCAATCTGGAAAGTATCAGGATTTTGGATATTGTAGAAGCATTAAGGTTGATAAGGTTATATGTGATGTTCACAGGATGCACAGGGGATGAGCGACCGGGTCTAATGAGATCTCAGTTGAATTTTTGAAGAACGCAGGTAATGCGGGTTTGGAGTAGCTGACAGAGTTGTTTAATGTCATCTTAAGACGGTGAGAAGATGCGTATCTATTTTAAGAGGACAGTGTTGCAACAACTATAGGGGTATCGAACTGCTAAGACACACTATGAAAGTTTGGGAAAAGATCGTAGAGATGAGGGTGAGAAGATGCGTGTCTATTTTCGAAAACCAGATTGAATTTCTGTCGGGGAGTTCGACTACAGAAGTCATTCATCTTATTAGGAGGTTGACTTACATATGGTTTTCATCGACCTCGAGAAGGCATATGAAAAAGTCCTTAGTGAGGTTCTATGGAGATGTTTGGAGGTTAGAGGTGTACTTGTGGCGTACACCAGGGCGATCAAGTATATGTATGATTGAGCCAAGACCAGGGTACTACAATAGGAGAAGACTCGGAGCACTTCCCATTGAAGACGGGGTTGCACCAGGGATCCGTTCTTAGCCCACTCTTATTTACCTTAGTGATGAATGGACTAACGCGACAAATCCAAGGGGAGGTGCCATGGTGTATGTTATTCGCAAATGACATAGTCCAGATTGATGAGACTTGCAGCGGAGTGAACACTAAGCTGGAGGTTTGGAGACAGACTCTATAGTCTAAAGGTTTCAGGCTGAGTATGACCAAAACATAATACTTGGAGTGCAAGTTTAGTAATGGGAGAGACCTTGAGACAGGCGTGGAGGCGAGGCTTGGTAGTCAGGTCATTCTAAAAAAGGAAGCTTCAAGTACATCAGGTCTATTATCCAAGGGGATAGAGAGATTGATGACGATGTCACACATCGTATTGGGGTAGGGTGGATGGAATGGAGGCTCGAACCTGGAGTCTTATGCGATAAAAAAGTGCCACCAAAACTTAAAGGAAAGTTCAATAGGGCGGTGGTTAGACCGACTGTGTTGTATGGGGAGGAGTGCTGGTCAGTCAAGACTTCACACATCCAAAAGATGAAAGTTGCAGAGATGAGGATGCTGAGACGGATGTGTGGGCATACAAGGAGGGATAGAATTAAAAATGATGATATCTGGGATAGAGTGGGAGTGGCCTCGGTGGAGGATAAGATGCGGAAAGCGAGGTTGAGAAGGTTTGGGAATGTGCAAAGGAGAGACATAAATGCCCCAGTGCGGAGGTGTGATAGATTGTCTATGGACGGGTTCATGAGGGGTAGAGGTAGGCCGAAGAAGTATTGGGGAGATGTGATTACACGGGATATGGCGCATGTGCAACTTACTGAGGACATGACCTTAAATAGGGGGTTGTGGAGGACACGGACTTGGGTAGAAGGGTAGTAGGTAGTCGAGCGTAGTCCTACTTACCGTTGCAAACTGGTAGTTATTGTGTTATTATTGTAGGCTCGCTTAGCCTATCATACTAATAGGCGCAATATTGCTTTATAGTCCCCTGTAGTTTGATTTTTGTTGATATGTGTTCTTTAGTGTACTTTGTTTATCTTATTTACCTGCGTTAGTTACTATTTCTTTTTTCAGAATGTGCTATCTGAAAGTATGTATGTCCTAGAGACAATCATTATTAGGGACAAATGTACTTGAACACGTTCGTATTATTAATAAGATTAATATTTATGGCACTTGCGATTATTGAATTATTATTTGATTGTTTGTAATTATTCATTTATAGGCATCCCTTGAGCTTACGTTGTCATTAATAGAGTGAGATATTGATGATAGAGTGTAACTCTAAAATAGCCTCGACTAATGATCATCGAGAATGGAATATCGATGATATGTTATAAGTTGACATGTGGTCTGCATCACATTCTTAGAGAATGTAGTATGCCTCACCTGCTACTAGTAATGGTTACTAGTGATGGACACATGGATACTTTTGGAAAGTATTGGTATACACTGCTGATAAACTATTTGTTAGATATGTCTAGAGTGTTACCAGCGTGTGGGATATAAAGGTCCTTTGACTGAGGTCAATACGCACCTTGTTTACAGAGTAATATACTTTGACCCTGTCCTAAGCTTAAACTCCTTATAGGATAAGACACGGCTTGTGTTGGGTACATTATGATGTAAATTAGGGTGGTAATTGAGCCAAAAATAGGATTCATTCCTCAATTGGATATTCGAGAGAGCACTCAACTTCTCAGTGATATTAGGTCGACCAAGTCATTGGCCAATGCAAGAGACATATTTAGAATATGGTCTAGTTGTCGACTAATATAGATGAGATAAATTGATCAAGTCATTTGGATAGACACATGGCAAATCCTAAGCTTGATAGAGTGTGTCGCGAATGAAAGAAATTTATCATCTCACATAAATGTTATGTTTGCTGGATTCATGTAAACGTACTTCATATATTGAGTTCGTCGTACGGCGTTGTCTAGGAGTTCCGTATGGACCTTAATTGGATTAGTATCGATATATGAAGGCCTATAGGGTCACAATATGTCGATTGTCTCTTTGATCGAAGGGTGTATTGAGAAAGTATTAAATATTCAATTTGGGATCGAGATATTTAAATTGATAATAACTATGGGATAATTTCTATTAGATGGAAATTATTTAATTAAATCAAAATTAGATTTTGGATTTAATGTGCTGAATATATATATTAAATGAAAACGGAAAACGGAATTTTACGTAAGGCGCCGTGCCGCGACCCGACAGTGGGCCCAGTCAGACTGGCCCACTGCACCTCAGTTTTTGGGCCAGGCTTAGAGCCCAACCCTAACCAGTTTTTTCCCCTAATTTCAACTATAAATACAACACTCCCCATTGTTAATTAACACACCAATTCTATAAACTAATTATAGACTTAGTCTATGACAAAACTCTCTTAAACCTCTGCCAAGATTTCCTGGCTTTCTTGACAGAGGAATACACCCTAGCATAGTGCTTGCAGTCGAAGGGACAGTCGCGTGTAATCCCTAAGTAAAGACTCCAGATTTATTAACTTGTAAGTGTTAATGTTTTATGTTACAAGTTTTTTATTATCATATAATCATACTAGAAGAAATTGTTGGGGTAAGTAGAACAAAATTTTAACCTTTCGTTGTGCCTTACTTATGTGTTTGAACCCAATAAAATCCTACAGTGGTATCAAAGCCCAGATTGGTTCAATGGTTATATAACAATTGAATAACATAATAATATGGGTTAAACATAAAGTTAGATTAAAACAAGGCTTCTTGAAATCCTATAAATCTTGGCTGAACAAAGTAGACCTTTTTATGTCACCCTAAATTATCTCATACGCTAACTCGAGGAAGTCATTCCGTTCTAACTCGAACTAAGCCAAAAGTGCAGATATACGGCTCATTGCACGGTGCACGACAAAGAACGGGTAAAAATGGATGATAGTCGATATGTGCATTATTGATTATGGTGGGTGATGATAAAGGATCTGTGATTTGATCCCTAAATTGGATTTAGGGCTTGAACGATTTTAGGAAAATCAACACAGAAACGTTTTTTCAGGACATCGGCGCTGCGGCGCTTGTTAAGGTTTCAAGGCGGCGATGCGGCTCCATGGTGGAGCGTCGCAGCCATAATGCTTCTTTTTAAAATTCTGGACTTACTAGACAGTAGGCGCCGCGGCTCCATGGTGAAGCGTCGCGACCCTAATGAACTACAGAAACTGAAAGGTTTCTGCCTTGCCAGCGCCGCGACTCAATAGTGAAGCGTCGCGGCTCCATGGTGTAGCTCTGCGGCGCTAATGCATTACAGAAGCAGAATTTCGGTTTCTGCCTCACTGGCACCGCGACTCTAATGATTAGCGTCGCGGCCCCATCGGTCCAAAAATAATAACTTTTTTATTCAGAATGTTTAACTCATGATTATTATTATACAATATATTTGATAAGTATACTATTTATGTGCAAAATGATTGTCATTTAGATTACTAGAATAGTGTCCGCAAATAATTATCTGGGTAGGCGGCGCCCAGTATTTGTTAAACCGCTTAATATCATGCTTGGGCAGGCGGTACCCAATAAGTGCTTAATAGACTTTGCATTAAGATGTTATATTTGATATAACATACTAGAGTTGATCTTGGTTAAAACCTGAATTAAAATGTTCCCTAAAATTTTAATACAAGTCTCATTTAAAATGAACGTGTCACGACCCAAACCGGAGGGCCGTGACGGGCACCCGGACCCTACCTGCCGGGTACCACAAATACATTCTACCCTTAATCATATTTAAACACGAACTGAGCCGTGATAGATTATAAAAAGTTCCAATCAAAAAAACCCCAACTTATACATTTATATACCAAGGCCGACAAGACCATACATGACAACTAACCACAGGACACCTATCTACAAGCCTCTAAAGAGTAAAACATACCACGACCAGACCGCGACTCTGAAACGAATAGAGCGCTCCAAATACCAGCTGAACCAGCAACCAACCAATGTGAACCATCACTCTCTCAATATGAACCTGCGGGCATAAAACCCAGCGCCCTCGGCAAAAGAGGCGTTAGTACGATTGATGTACTGAGTATGTCAGGCATAAGAAACAACATAGAAGAGATATATCATAGTCTGAAACAGAAACAACCGAACATCAGTAAATGCCACTGAGGACCCTGATAAAATGCCTAAATATTATGTACAATGCAGTTTCCATATACATCAGCCTCATCGGGCATCTTCTTTACCATAATAGCCTCTGTGGGCATCATATCATATAATGGTTAATGAATGTATGCACAATGCAAATGCGGTATACTAATATCCACATATGAATCCTCCAATAACTGCCTCTGTGGGCATCAGGTTATATCGCCACACAAGGGCATCACATCATGACATCATATTGGCCTCTTCGGGCTATTTTTGTGATAGTCTATACCAGCTGCAGGTGGTGTGTGTATATAATGCCTTTTTCCCTTTTCCCAATTCCCATACATATATACATATATACATATATACATATATACATATATACATATATACATATATACATATATACATATATACATATATACATATATACATATATACATATATACATATATACATATATACATATATACATATATACATATATATATATATAATATTTATCATATAGTAATGTGCATAGCACAAGTGGTCTAGGATAACATATAAATGCAATGCAAATGAAATGCATGAATAATAATAACACATCTGGAGTGACATAATATCATTTACACATTTGGCTAACACTAGGAACATCAACATCTTTTTCGGTGTGCCTTATTAAGGTCTTATAACCATACTTGGACCTTCTTTCAACATAGGAGTCAATGACTTGATCATTCCTAACTACTAAGAGTAGAGTAATTTATGTAGCAACACGATGGTTACGTTTCGCATGTAGAATTATGCCAAAGGTAAGAAAGAGCCTTGCATACCTTATTGTCGAAATTATCTAAGTTCTGCGAATCCTTGTAAGCTCTATGAATGATTATCTACATCACACGAATGATTTAAATCATAATAGAATCAATATACTAGAAACATATTCTTTGAGACATTCTAGCGAACACATTGTACGCGTAGAACCTATATTCCTTCTATATCGAAACCTATGCATGTAGCGAAACACCCAACCCTCTTAATCCTTCTTTATACTGCTACAATCTCCAAAACAGTACAAGAATTTCACATGCAACCTCCAATTCCGTACAAACAGTCCCGATAACACCCCATTAACTTAGCATTTTCAATAATCATCTTAGAACTAGTGGCAAGAATCAAGTTCAGAACTTGTATAAACTTTAATAACAAGGAAGATTACCTCTTTTAAGCGCAGTGAGGAGTGTCATCGGAAAATATTTAACCCTAAACAGCTTCTGATAAACAGAAACAGAACCCCCCAAAATCGACTTGAGCTAGGGCTTCTCGAACTCAAGTCACGTGCTTGATTTCTGTGCGTCCAAGCTTGTTTTAAAGGTTTAATTTCGTTGGACCAAGGCCCAGAACATCATGATTATTTCCCCTTTTGGTGAGCAGAAGCTTGCGGAAGCTCTCCAAATTCGACCGAGAATTTCCAGAGAACCCACCAATCGAGATTACTCCTTCTACTTGAAATGTAACAATTCTTTCTTCAATGGTGAACTTCTACAGCAGCTTAAGAGGTAGATGGAGCTCTTTTAATAATAGAGAAAGGTGAAGAGGTTGGAAACTTGTGAATCCCCAGTGTTGCCACCGATCGATGATACAGCTCAATCACTCATACAGTGATTTGGAGTGTAACGTGTATAAATCCCCACTATATATTGTCTCCCCAATTATAATTAATTAAACCCACAATTAATTAATTATACACACACCTAAAGTCTCGATCTCAATTCACTTAAATCCTGACGACTTATAAAACCTTCTTCTACTCAATGTCCTAATTCTTGTAATATGACACTAGTCCATAACCTCTTTGGGAATATATAATTACTATTATTAATCCCCGTCATCATATTTGTTAAACCCAAAATTGTTTCGGGATCACACCCTTTCCTATACTAATTTCCTTATTAGCATATGTAAATATTCTTAAACTTCCCGGGGCCCGGGTCTACCTGCCTACGTTACGCACTCAAACCGTTACCCGAAAGGATGGGGTGTTACATCCTTTCCCCCTTAGAAACATTCGTTCTCGAATGTCGGCGTGGCATATCTAATTCTTGTCACACTAAAAAAAATGAACACACAGTTGACCTAGTCCAGTAAGAGCTAGAGAGGAAGTATCAAATTTGTCACTCCAATTCATCAAAAACATGGGATAAGACACTCATGGATTAATTCAGATTATCATTTAAACAGTGAGAAGATACATATCAATCTACGACCATTTCTAAAGAATAGACTCAAGTTTCATATACAAACTAAAATAAACACATAGTGATACCTTTCAATTCTAGTAACCTTGTGTGAAACAATCTTTATCTAGCTAATTGTTTATATAGAAAGTTAATAGGGTGATGGATTCTTGCCTAGGTCTGTAGTATATCTTATTCATGTCTTAAATTCAAACAGCAGGCAAAGAAGGTAAAGGATCCTAACATCTAGTTTAGAGTCCTATATGCATCACAATTATTTAAATCAGTACACAATTCAGTGCAATTAATCATGCTTCAATTGTTTTATTATCCCATAGTGTAGTATATGTTTTATCCTTAAAAATAAATAGTAGTAGCTCATCAAAACATAGCAACATTGTGATAAAATGCAGCAGCTAGCAGGCAAAATAGGATGGCCAAAATCCAGCAATAAGTCACACCCAAAATGAGGTGTTAATGGCTAAGGTACAACAGTCCCCAAGCCCTAAAATTGTCTCAAAATATGACAGGTTTCAGCTTCAAACACAACAACATTTATCACCTCAAACTGCAGTAATTTAGAGAAAGTGGAACAATCATAAGTGGTATGAAGCATGAGTCCTAAGATGGCATCAACCATCAGCCTTAAGTAGTAGCAAACAAATCCTCATAGGACTGTAGCTAAAGTAAGCATTTGGTTTAAGGAATGTAGCAGTTGAAGTGCAGTAACTACAACTGCTTATGTTCAAATCTGCCCCTGCCCAAAATTTGCAGCAGCATTTGTCACAAACTGAGGACAACATCATGTGGTTGAACATGGGCACATTTGTTATCAAAGTGCAGCAGGGACAACAGCAGCAAGTAACAACAAAAGCAGCAGCAAGTAACATCAAAAGCAGCAGTCAAACAGCAGCAACAAATGACCTCAAACAACAGCCAGAACAACAACAAACATGGTAGCTAAATGCCTCAGAAAATAACAGATATACACAGTAACCAACTTAATATAACAGTGCCAATAACCAAATATAGCAGCTAATGGAAACAGTTTCAAACCCCAACACTTAGCCTTAGATCCTAATCTCAAAGTAAACATTAGAATGTCCAGAAATTGCTCTCATTACTGTGGCAGTAACTATTTGTCAAGGCTGCCATTTTCTCCTTCAAAATAGTGACTTTCTTTGAGAGACAGAAGTTTAAAGTATGGCAGTAAGGTAAGTCCCAATGTTAACCCTTCATTTGGACAGAAATACAATAGCGCATGGTGTTTAAGGTGTCAATTAGGACCTAGAACAGAGACAAGGCAAAATGGTGTATCACTAAGGCTAATACATGTGATACATAAGCAGGACAAAGTCACAATAAGGAGGCAAATTCAAATAGTCCAAATTAGTCTTTGAAGGTTCAAGTTTCAAATCAGACCAAACATATACATAGTTAACCAAGGTTGCAAGTATGATCCCTTAACAGAAAAGCAGCTAACTGTTTCCAACAGCAGGAAAACTTAGCCTCAAATATCAGTAACCATTCAGTTAGTCATGCCTCAATACATTCAGATTCTATATTATTATTTTTTTTTTAAAGAAGAAATCAGATTTGTATCACTAGTTAAAATAAGTTGAAGATAGTAAATGTTTCCAGCTCTAAACAACAACCACCCTATGATGCGACAATAATTCCAACAACTAAATACATAGAGAAGAGCCCACAAAGTAACATATGTGAAACCATTCATTGGAAACTTCATTTTCAGATAAAGAATACTAGTAGTGTTAGCCTGCCTAACTCAAGTTTAACTTGTAAACACATTTTATATAGTTAGACCACAATCGGCTTGTCACAGCACATCAAAATCAGGTGGTAGAGTTCATGCCATACATACCCATAGGGCTATAACATTGTGACAGGAACAACTTAAAACAAATATGACATTCATAAACTAAACCAAGCAGGCATCCCATCACAGAAACCATAGCTAAACAGACCCTTTCAAGTTCATTTGCAACCTAAACTAACTTTAAAACTAGGTGTAATGTTGTTAATATATCTAGTAGGTTTACTATAATCAGGCACATGTCCCATAAACCAATTCTGGGAATGAACATAAAAAGAGTAGCATGCCACTCATGGGCCAACCAGTTAGTGACCAATTAGACTAACATGATCCTTATTTTAGACTGTAGGCTTAATGACATGTCTCTTTAGGACAAAATCAGATACCAAACTCAAAACATGTCATAGTACAGGGGAGGGCAGATAGATTAACTCAATTGCACCTAGAAATTCCTCAACAGACTGGTTCTGAGTTGGTTAATCACATGTCTTTATATTCACACTGCAAGGCATCATAACAACATTTAGTCTATTATAACTATGTTTGCCTAGTTAATGGCTTATAACCAACAACACACAACATTAAGTAATGGACAAGCTTTGATTTACTTCAAATAACCATCTCTAGCCTATTAATGAGTTTTAGTCATGATGAAGCAGAAACAAGACCTTAAACAAGGCATAGGACTAGAAATATGTTATTAGAACCAAATTAAAAGATCTTTCTCATGCTACATTGACATGCATAGTAGCATCTTAAGGCATACTAATCATTACATGATTAAAGGCAAGTACAGAGTCCTGGCTTAACTTAAGACTTCTAATTAGACAGCTGTAACCAATCACTTAACAGAGTACTTTAGCATATGTATAGCATGTAAGCAGATCAATTTAATAAGCATGAAAACTACCATAATCCTATGTTATCCAAAACATGATCATCCAAAACACTACATGACACACAACTTCCTAAGTTTTAGATTTTTTTTCAAATAGGTATTAAACTAGGTGATAAGATTTCAAACTAATATTTTTAGACTGAACACATAGCAATAGACAGATATGATTGCTTAACATGGTATCTTGATTCAGATGGCCATTACCTTGAGCCCTTAAAGATTAATATTCTTAACTTAGACTAAAATATGAACATGTCTTTTAATCATGTCCAGCTCACAGAATAAAGAAAAATCATAACCACATATGTCACTGAGGCAAATATACACACACCAGTACCCAAGGACTACACATATGAGTGGGATAAGAATAACATTTAGAGCATACAAATGGTTGTCTAACTTAAATTGTCAGTAGAAGTCATAAGAGATACATGAATGGTTTATACAGACTCAACATGCTCATCACTTGTAGTTCCAAACAATCAGTCATGTATTTCATCAAAGATGGTGAAATAGATATACAAGCCTATAGGATTCAAGCCTACACAAACTTAGGTAATTTTGGGCACAATAAACTAGTACAGGAATCAACTGGGCAGTTTACACCATAGTATGCATTTATAGAAGGCAACAAAGCATTGATAGCAAAAACAGTATATTATGGGATCAAATTTAAAACTCAACATGTTGTTAGGAAACCACACTTAGGCTATATCACTTCGACACCACATGGAAAGACCAAAATAGCAAGCCAACATACTCACTAGGCTTATTCTAAGCAAATGTTACTATAGTGATTAAGTGAAAAGGATAATAGGAGCTACACAAGTCTTTTCACTATAACTAATAAGTTATAGATTACTCCTAGCCTTAAATTAGATCCATATTAAGTCGAAATTATCTCTAACGAACATTGATTACTCCAAAATCAGTTCAATCAAGATTATTATTGTCTAACTTATGCATACAAATAGTTTTAAAGCCATTTCATGACTTAACGAAAATCACACCAAACTATACAACAACCTTATCAATCCACATACAAAATTCATATATTCCTTTGATTAATCCAAACATATAACCATACACCGGTTACCCATAATACATCATTTATTTAAAAGTAACTAATTTAAAGATCTTATGGATTATCGGGATAGGTACTAGGACAACCTTATGATCTTGTAGGTGAATCTGCACTATCCTATCTTGGTTCTATATATGAGCCTCGATCCGACACACTTCGGAGTAGAACCATTTTATCCTTACTACCCACTCACCTTCTCCTTGCCTTACTCTTGTCTACCCTCGGTGTGTATCCCATAACATAGACCAGCGAACCCTGATTAACGGATCCCCAAAATTGAGGACTATTCAGAATCTCGGAAGGATCGGGGTTATTAAGCCACATGCATACCCGATCATGGCGTGATGTCTGAGGAAAATCCGGTTGTACCCATCCTTGATGTTCCATATATCCCCTGGTTAGTGGGGCCCGACACTGATACTAGAGTCCTTGGTGAAGTCGGAACTCCTCTCACCCCACTTTCCGCTTTAGGAATCGAGGGTGTTCGAGCGGGTAACTCATAGGGATCTTCAGATGAATCCTCCTCTATAGACTTCATGATTTCTGATGGATCTGAGTCTATAGTATAACTCACCTCTCTTCTTTCAATTTATGTAACCCTCCGACCCATGCCAGCGGGTGGTATCTGTCTAACATCTTGTCTTGCAACAGTACCCGCATTTTTATTATCCTAGGTGTTTCTCATTGTGGACGCTACTACAGTTCAAATGAGAAAATTTGATTAGGAACCAATACTCTGACGACTCAGCTCTATCGAACGATCAAGATTATGAAAGAATGGAAACAATTCTAAATTCCCTATAGCCTCCTTCTTATAAGTGTGGCGCGCAACACACCCATAACCAAGACTCAACTAGACACGGCGTGTAGACTCCCTAGGACAGATATGCTCTGATACCAAGTTTATCATGACCCAAACCGGAGGGCCGCGACGGGCACCTGGACCCTACCTGTCGGGTACCACAGATACATTCTACCCTTAATTATATTTAAACACGGACTGAGTCGTGATAGATTATAAAAAGTTCCAACAAAAAAAACCCCAACTTATACATTTATATACCAAGGCCGACAAGGCCATACATGACAACTAACCACAGAACATCTATCTACAAGCCTCTGAAGAGTAAAACATATCACGACCAGACCGCGACTCCGAAACGAATAGAGCGCTCCAAATACCAGCTGAACTAGAAACCAACCAATGTGAATCGTCACTCTCACAATATGAACTTGCTGGCATAAAACCCAGCGCCCCCGGCAAAAGAGGCGTCAGTACGACTGATGTACTGAGTATGTCAGGCATAGAAAACAACATAGAAGAGATATATCATAGTCTAAAACGGAAACAGCTGAACATCAGTAAATTCCTCTGAGGACCCTAATAAAATGCCTAAATATTATGTACAATGCAGTTTTCATATACATCAGCCTCATCGGACATCTTCTTTACCATAATAGCCTTTGTGGGCATCATATCATATAATGGTTAATGAATGTATGTACAATGCAAGTGCGGTATACTAATGTCCACATATGAATCCTCCCATAACTGCCTCTGTGGGCATCAGGTTATATCGCCACACAAGGGCATCACATCATATTGGCCTCTTCGGGCTCTTTTTGTGATAGTATGTACCAGCTGCAGGTGGTGTGCGTAAATAACGCCTTTTTCCCTTTCCCCAATTACCATACATATATATATATATATATATATATATATATATATATATATATATATATATATATATATATACATATAATATTTACCATATAGTAATGTGCATAGCACAAGTGGTCTAGGATAACATATAAATGCAATGCAAATGAAATGCATGAATAATAATGACACATCCGGAGTGACATAATATCATTTACACATTTGGTTAACATTGGGAACATCAACATCTTTTTCGGTGTGCCTTATTAAGGTCTTAGAACCATACTTGGACCTTCTTTCAACATAGGAGTCAATGACTTGATCATTCCTAACTACTAAGAGTAGAGTAATTTATGTAGCAACACGATGGTTACGTTTCGCATGTAGAATTATGCCAAAGGTAAGAAAGAGCCTTGCATACCTTGTTGTCGAAATTATCTAAGTTATGCGGATCCTTGTAAGCTCTATGAATGATTATCTACATCACACGAATGATTTAAATCATAATAGAATCAATATACTAGAAACAAATTCTTTGAGACATTCTAGCGAACACATTGTACGCGTAGAACCTATATTCCTTTTATATCGAAACCCATGCATGTAGTGAAACACCCAACCCTCTTAATCCTTCTTTTTACTGCTACAATCTCCAAAACAGTACAAGAATTTCACATGTAACCTCTAATTTCGTACAAACAGTCCCGATAACACCCCATTAACTTAGCATTTTCAATAATCATCTTAGAACTAGTGGCAAGAATCAAGTTCAGAACTTGTATAAACTTTAAGAACAAGGAAGATTACCTCTTTTAAGCGCATTGATGAGTGTCGTCGGAAAATCTTTAACCCCAAACAGCTTCCGATAAACAGAAACAGAACCCCCCAAAATCGACTTGAGCTAGGGCTTCTCGAACTCAAGTCATGTGCTTGATTTCTGTGCGTCCAAGATTGTTTTAAGGGTTTAATTTCGCTGGACCAAGGCCCAGAACATCATGATTGTTTTCTCTTTTGGTGAGCAGAAGCTTGCGGAAGCTCTCCAAATTTGACCGAGAATTTCCAGAGAACCCACCAACCGAGATTACTCCTTTTACTTGAAATGTAACAATTCTTTCTTCAATGGTGAACTTCTACAATAGCTTAAGAGGTAGATGGAGCTCTTTTAATAATAGAGAAAGGTGAAGAGGTTGGAAACTTATGAATCCCCACTGTTGCCACCGATCAATGATACAGCTCAATCACTCATACAGTGATTTGAAGTGTAACGCGTATAAATCCATATTATATATTGTCTCCCCAATTATAATTAATTAAACCAACAATTAATTAATTAAACATACACTTAAACTCCCGATCTCAATTCACTTAAATCCTGACGACTTATAAAACCTTCTTCTACTCAATGTCCTAATTCTTGTAATATGACACTAGTCCATAACCTCTTTGGGGATATATAATTATTATTATTAATCCCCGTCGTCATATTTGTTAAACCCAAAATTGTTTCGGGATCACACCATTTCCTATACTATTTTCCTTATTAGCATACGTAAATATTCTTAAACTTTCCGGGGCCCGGGTCTACCTGCCTACGTTACGCACTCAAACCGTTACCCGAAATGATGGGGTGTTACAGAACGCGTCGTCCGTTATAATTGATTGTGGTGCAAAATCCTTTTTGGCTAGATGAGTATTTATGCCACATCATTTGCTCTAAGTCTACGAGGACTCAGACTCTTTCATAGATGCATGTGGCATAATGGGGTTGACTCGCTAGGTTGTCTTGGCGCCACAGTATCGGACAAGCCAAGGGACGCAGATCGATTGTTTAGAGCATTCGGTCAAACAAGAGTTACAAATTATTTGTAATTAGTTTGGAAACCTACTGGGTTATGCTATTGAAGTTATCAGCCACAACAAATGCGGAGATAGCATGAACCTGGATCTTTGCCCATTATGACCATATTTGATATGAGTCTGTATTCTTCCATGGGGTCGAAGAGTATGTTAAAATAGTGGGAGCTAATTAAACTAAAGGCCATGTTAATTAGTTAACGAATGTGTTCAATAGAAATTACATTAGAATTTGATTTCAAGTCTATCTATTTCTTCAGACTATATATAGAATGTCGAATCTATCATTGAAAATGTTGGTCGAAACAAATAAGTTGACTGGATCAAATTACCCTGACTGGTTAAGAAGTTTGTGATTGGTGTTAAAGGAAAGTCTTCCAGAGCTTCACAACATGTTGAAGACCTTTGAATCATCTACATCTAAAGGCAAAGTCGTGCTCATGGTGAGCTATTCTAGCAAGTTCAAACCCAAGGGTAAGAACATACAGAAGAAGAAGGGTAAGACAGTTGCTGCACCTACAGTTATGAAACCTAGAGCATGTGTTCAGAAGAAGGCAAAGGTAGCTTCGGATGTGTGCCTCAACTGCAAGAAGAATGGGCACTGGAAGAAGTTACCTTTGCCGTTCAATGTCTAACACCGGGATAGAAATAATATTCCTCGTCAATGAGGGAACAAAATAACAATTGGTTAGTTCTAAAAAAAAGCCTGAAGGTAAATCTAGTCTATAAGTTCTCATGCGTTCAGCATCCACTCGTGCTCCATTTCCAACGCGCAGGTCTACCTCCCAATGTCCAACCTTTTTTATATCAATCAGACCCTGCACATTATTACAAATGTGTGAGCCACAAGCGGTATCTAATACCCAGCAGTGAGAGTTACTTATAGACATATTTATTTCAATGACAAAAATACCTTGTCCAGTAGAACCAGGAGCACCTAGTGTTTTGCCTCATCCTGGGTAGCTTCTTCTAGTTGCTGCACCTATAGTTATGAAACCTAGAGAAGGTGTTCAGAAGAAGGCAAAGGTAGCTTCGGATGTGTGCCTCAATTGCAAGAAGAAGGGGCATTGGGAGGTAGACCTTCGCGTTGGAAATGAAGCACGAGTGGATGTTGAACACGTGGGAACTTATAGACTAGATTTACCTTCAGCCTTTTGTTTAGAACTAAATAATTGTTATTTTGTTCCCTCGTTGACGAGGAATATTATTTCTATCCCAGTGTTAGACATTGAGGGGTTTTCCTCATTTATTGTCAATTGCAGTTATGTACATGGTTTTGTTTGTGGAAATATTTCACTTGTGGATGGTTTGTATGTTATAAACTGTAGTCGTGAAATTTTCAATGTGCAAAACAAACGATCTAAGATAAGTAATCCAAAAAACCCCACCTACTTATGGCACTGTAGACTTGGTCACATCAATGAATCAAGGATAGCAATATTAAGAAAGTTAAACTACCTAGAACCATTTGACTTAGAGTCCTATGGTAACTGTGAATCTTGCTTGAGAGAAAAGATGACCAATAATCCACTTTCTGGGAAAGGGGTGCGAGTCAAAGAGGTACTTGAGTTGGTCCATACTGATGTATGTGGGCCATTTTTAACTCAAGCTAAGGGAGGCTTCCCTTACTTCATCACTTTTACAGATGTTTTCACAAGGTTTGGGCATGTGTATCTTATGAAACACAAGTCCGAAGCCTTTGAGAAATTCAATGAGTACAAGTCAAAAGTAGAGAAGCAACTTAAAACAAGTATCAAGACCCTTCGATCAAATCGAGGAGGTGAATACTTAAGTAAATAATTTCTGGATTACTTGAAGCTTCATGGAGTCCAATCACAATGGACACCTCCTGGAACGCCACAGATGAATGGTGTTGCTGAAAGGGGAAATCGAACCCTATTAGATATGGTTAGATCCATGATGAGTTTCTCAGCTCTACCAACATACCTTTGGGGCTATACATTGCAATGCTCAATTTATATTCTGAACAGGCTTCCTTCAAAGTTAGTAGAGAAAACTCCATATGAGAGATGGAATGGCAAGAAGCCAACACTTAAACACATGCGACCATGGGGTGCCCTGCATATGTAAATAAGATGCTTACTAACAAGTTGAAATCTAAAAGTGAGAAATATTATTTTGTGGGGTATCCAAAGAAAACTAAGGGATACTATTTCTATCTTCCTGGAGAACATAAGGTCATTGTTTCCAGAAATGCAACTTTCATTGAAGAAGACTATGTCTACAAGGAACGGAGCTACAAGAACCACAAGATAACACAGAAATTGAACCCTTGTCAAAAGACCTAGACAAGGATTCAGTGGGAGTATTTGGTGAAGATTGGGTACTTAGAGTACGCCCTTCAGCCAGTGGGAGTGATGTGAGAGATAATGTTGAAATGCAAGGCTCTCATACACAACCAATGGAAGCTGATACAATGGTTGTACATCACTCCATTCAGGAAATACATGAAAATGACATTCCTGAAAGCTCTTAAGGCGATGGATTGTCCAGCACACAAAGACATTCTCACAATCAGAATGCTACAAACACTGAAACACTGAATAATCAACTCCGTAGGACCACTAAGACTCATCGTCCGCCTGAAAGACTTAATCTCCTTGTTGAAACACACAATGAGATAGATATTCCTGATGACGATGAACCTACAACCTACAGCGAAGCTATGTTAGACATTGATTCACAGAGATGGCAATAAGCCATGAAATCTAAGATGGACTCGATGTACATCAATCAAGTTTGGAACTTGGTTGATTTGCCAACAGGGGTTAGACCCATAGGATGCAAATGGGTCTTCAAGAAGAAGATTGATGCATATGGAAAGGTACATACTTATAAGGCAAGATTGGTGGCTAAAGGTTATAATCAACGGCCTGGGGTCAATTATGATGAAACTTTTTTACATGTTGCGAAAATTAAGTCCATTCGAATTTTGCTTGCAATAGTCGCATACTATGATTATGAAATTTGGCAAATGGATGTTAAAACTATTTTCCTCAATGGTAACCTAATTATGGAGGTGTATATGATACAACCTGAGGGTTTTACATCCAAGACTAAGCCCAAAGCAGTATGCAAGCTACAGAAGTTCATTTATGGACTTAAGCAAGGCTCAAGGAGTTGGAATATTTGCTTTGATAAAACAGTCAAATCGTTTGATTTTGTTAGAAGCAAAGAAGATCCCTGCATTTATAGTAAACGCAAGAAAAGGAGTATTGTCTTCATTGTTATATATGTAGATGACATATTAATAATGGGAGATAATAAGACTCTCATGCAATCAGTCAAGGAATGGTTATCCAGCACCTTCATGATGAAGGACTTGGGTGAAGCCTGCTACATTCTTGGAATTAGGATCTATAGAGATAGACCTAATAGATTGTTGGGGTTTTCACAGTCCATATAAATAGACAAAGTGCTAAGACGATTCTCTATAGAAAGCTCCAAGAAGGGAAGTCTTCCTATGGGTCAAGGCATCAAGTTATCAAAGAAGGATAGTCCTTATACTGTTGCAGAACTTGAACGCATGAAAAGAATCCCATATGCTTCAAGTATAGGATCTATCATGTATGCCATGACCTGTACGAGGCCAGATGTGGCCTATGCACTTAGTATGACTTGCAAATTCCAGCAGAATCCTAGGGAAGAACACTGGAAACCAGTCAAGAGTATTTTTAAGTATCTTAGACGAACTAAAGAATATTTCTTAGTCTATGGTGGACAAGAGAAGCTAGTGTGTATTGGGTACACTGATGCTAGCTTCCAGACAGATCTTAATGACTTCAAATCTCAATCTGGATATGCCTTCATTTTCAATGGCGGAATAGTGAGTTGGAAAAGTTCCAAGCAAGCTACAACTGATGATTCGACAACAGAAGCCAAGTACATTGCTGGATCAGAAGCTGGTAAAGAAGTTGTCGCGATATCTGAGTTCCTAAAGGAACTAGGGGTTGTTCCAAGTGCCACTTATCCAATAACGATTTATTGTGACAACACTGGTGCGATTGCGCAAGCTAAGGAACCAAGATCAACAAACAGAAACAAACATGTACCGAGGAAATACCACATACTCAAGGAGATGGTGGAAACTGAAGAAATAAGATTAGACTATGTTCCCACGGATGATAATCTAGCTGACCCGTTTACTAAACCATTAAGCTTAGTTAAGCATAATGGTCATTTTGAAAACATGGGTATTAGATACATCGGAGATTGGCTCTAGGCCAAGTGGGAGATTGAAAGTATGTATGTCCTAGAGACAATCATTATTAGGGACAAATGTACTTGAACACATTCGTATTATTAATAAGATTAATATTTATGGCATTTGCGATTATTGAATTATTATTTGATTGTTTGTAATTATTCATTAATGTGCATCCCTTGAGCTTACGTTGTCATTAATAGAGTGAGATATTGATGATATAGCGTAACTCTAAAATAGCCTCAACTAATGATCATCGAGAATGAGATATCGATGATATATTATAAATCGACATGTGGTCTGCATCATATTCTTGGAGAATGTAGTATGTCTCACCTGGGTATGTTGTTGTTGTTGTTTTCTGTCAACATCTGTTGGAAGAATCTGCTTCTGCAATTCTTACAATATATTTCATTGTCCAGTCGTATTGGGTGGTAATCCATTTCCATTTTCAAATCTCTGACCATGTCCTTTGAATTCGTCTATGTTTGGCAACTTTCCCCACTTTTTTTTTTCGCGGACATATTAGGTGATTGAAATATGAAGGTTCAACATGTGATGTTTGGTCGTGCACATGATTTATTGTAGTAATTTTTCTTACAAAATTTAATGCGATCTGTTGCCAAAAAGTTTCTGTTCCAATATCTTACTACTACTATTTCTCATCGTTTGTCAATTGACCATCTTTGTTTTAGATTGAACTAGATTAATATATTATTGTAAACAAAATTTTGATATTTATAAAAAAATAGTATAAATTGTAATTTTCACATATCAAGATGACAAGATATAATACATATTAAAAAGTTAGTCAAAGTTTACTTAGTTCGAACTTTGAAAAGCGAATATTTCTAACATTTTGCTTTTGAAGAGTTTTTAATAATTAGTTGCATGATCAAAAGTCGTAAGTTCCAAACTAGCGATAGAATCATACTTGAAACACCAAATACTAAATTTTGTTGGACAATTTTTTTCGATACTTACGATGATAGGCACTTAATAGATTAGTAGAGTTGCCATCGCAAACATTAGACTCCACTTTTATCGTAAAAAGGAAAGAACGCTAGAAGCAATTGAATATAATGACATGAAAATATTAAATTTTCTGAGTTTCTAATCTAGGTGGAAATTTTTTTGGGGTTCCATATTCTAGGTTGCCAGTTTCGACCATATTGTAGTATTGTACTACGAGTAGAATATTGGAACCCATGGCAACAAGTATTTTTGTTTCACAAAGTCTTTAATCTACTAACAGAAGGTAGCATAAAAAAGCTACTCCCTTCGTCCTAATTTATATGAGACATTTTTCTTTTTAGTCACTTTCAAAAGAAATAATATATTTCCTTATTTGATAATAATTTAACTTTAAATTTTATTTTTTACGTTTAACGAGATAATTTATAATTACACAAATATTTGTGAATTGCTTTAGATTATAAAGTTCAAAAATCTTTCTTTATTTTTTAAACTCCGTGCTCAGTTAAATTATTGTTGGAATATGTAAAGCACGTACGGGAATAGTAACTAAATATTACAGTGATCGAAAGGATAAACAACAAAGAGGACAACAACAAGTTGTCAATATCTTGATCTTTAATTAAAACTTCAAATATGGAACTTGTTTTCGGAAATACAAGAACATGAACTGCTACACTTTTGGCTTGTAGATCCGTTGAGAATACGAACGGTTAGAGTCCTTCGTCTGTTAAGTTAACACCTGAAACACGTAGCAACCAATTAGATAAACACAACACCACCGGCTGAGTCGAGAGATGGCTCTATGTCTTTAAGAAAAGATTGCCCCCGTATATAGGCTTTACGGAAGTGTGGACAATAGTCTCCCGAGATTAAATAGCAAACTATCAAGTGTGCAAAGCCTACACAAATGATCTCAGTGAAGAACACGAATAATGAAGATTGCTATGAGAAGGATTGATATCAGAAAAATATGGTCTCTTTGTGGTGTTGTTAACTTGTTTTTCTGTTCATGGTCATCTATAGAATTGAGCCAAAGGCCTCAATTTATAGGTGTGCAAGATGGCCTTACAAATCCCCTATAATGGCATTCAATTATCATGTAATGGATGACATTTAACCCCCAAGTAATGCAGCAATATAATGGTCTAAGTAATGGCCATTATTGGATGGATTCAATGCCATTGAAACCACCTCAACAGCCAAACCTTTGGGATTCAGTCGAGCAAACACTGCCAAGGAAGCGCCGCGGCGCTACAACATTTAGCGTCGTGGCTCCAGAATGCCAAACAACCAATTAGCATCGCGGCTCAGCTAGGAGGCGCTGTGACTCTAATTAGCCAGAAGGCTCACTGCCGACCAAGCGCCACGGCCCTGCTTGGGGTGCACCGCGGTACTCCGCCGCCGCGACCCTTCTCAGCTCCGCGGTTCGACCCATACCATCTTACACCTCGCACAATCCTTCCTTCGTTTACAAAGTGGAACACTTGTCATTTAGCAAATAAATGTCCATCATTCTATGTCTCAAACATTTCACGTACGTACCAATATCTCTTTCATTGACGAAATTTACGATACTTGGCACTAAGATTGCATGTCTGTGGAAATGATATTTCCGACGTGCGAGGCCCCAATTGTTCGAATCATAAATAATGGGATAAACTTAATTCCACATTAGTAAATTTCCAACAATCCCCTCTTGAAAGAGATTTTGGCGCACACACAAGGTGCCAACTTTCAGCGAAAAGATATTTCATCAGGAGAGGTAGCTTCCGCTTTAAACCTTCCCTAGTTGAATACCATCGGACTTACTTACTGCGCGGTGAACGTGATGTCTTAAACCATCAGTATTTAATGTAAGCCAAGACAATGGTACCAACACAATACCTCCCATTTATTCGTTTCTTCTTATTGTTCTGTCCGTTGTGGCCGTGGACACACTTGGATTCTTAAGTTCGTTCATTTGAGGCGGCATGTCCTCGCACTTAAATAGGTGATCTCCTACAAAGTATCTTGTTATACCACACTTCACAAGTGTTAGGAATCATTAAAAGTTTCCCCAACCTTAACCTCAACCGTTTGAGGATCGTTAAGGTTTGGAAGCATAACCTTTACCCACCATGCATGTAGCACTTTAATGTCTATCGCGAGAACGGCTTTGGATTCATGTTTTCTTTACAGAAACCATAATCCAAAGTGTTCTTGCTTCCACCGAAGCGCTCAACTGAACCTTTTGCAGCTTAGTTTTCCCATTTAACCATATTCTTGGGATCTCCAGTCAGTATGGTTGGGTTACCACCGCAATGGTTTGTATCATTTTGGGTTTTAAGCCCATTCCCCTAGACAGGCAGAATTCTTGATCTTCGGGTAGTCCCTTAGTTAAAGGGTCCGCTATATCCTTTGATTAGTAATCAAGGAAGTAACACCCGTGATGATCAACTGCCACACGGTCTTATATCTTTGACAAATTCGACAGATATGTCCAGACACCGCCATCCGTGCCCTTTCTAAAGCCGATCGGCTAGCCACAGTGTGTAACTGTTGAAGGCACGAGTTTCTCCCAATAATGGACGTCCTCTAAGGAGTCGTGAAGTTACTCAACTTCTTTCATGCTTTGTTTAAAGTGATAAACTTTGATTCCATCATGAATCGGCCGATGCAAGTTTGCTTAGAGGATTTTCCAAGATACACCATACACATCTACTTGTGGCTTTGGTATTCTTCACATCTGATGTCCAGTTTGCATCACTGTGTTCTCCCAAAACCGCTGGACATCCTGAGTACCATAATCCGTAGATAAGCGAATATTTCAGATATTTGTCATACCCGACTTAACGCCTTCTATTGATTATTTCCAAAATCACGAGTGAACCATAATTCAACTGATCTTCTTTGTTAGCCGATACTAGGTCGGTTGTAGTGTGTACAATACATTAAACTACATGTGACCTGCATATATCGCTCCTTGTATATGGGTGAACCATGATTCCAATCAGTTCTATGATTCATATTCATTGGTGGCTTCAACGAGACTGTCACAACTAAGTTTGGAGTTAGACCAGTCCGTTAGATGTCTTAGAAATCTCAATTCCTAAGATGTCATATGTGATACCCGTATCTTTCATATCGAGACTTTTGTTTCAATATGACTTCCACTTTCAGACTGTTGGTTTTTTCAACTATTGGCTTTCTAACTTCGGATTCAATGTTTCTGTTGTCAAATTCATTATTTTTGTTTTATCTGAAACTTCTAGGACCAAAATGTAAACATTTTAGGGACCAAAATGAAAGTTCAGGAAGAAGCCCAACAGTCTAACAAACCAACTCTGATCTTCCCCTTCCAATTCTCCAGTTAGGAAAGATGTTTCAACATCCATGCCACGCAATACTGCAATGGCCCTGGATGTTAAGCTATTCACAGGGGAACACATGTACAAGTAGCCGAGGTCTTATACATGTCAGTAGATCCATCTACTTGGTACTCACTTTTGAGTATCCACTTTCACAACCCAAAGGTTCTTTTTCCGGAGGAAGGTCAACCATTACACAAGTATGGTTCTATATGATATAATCTATTTCTCTTTCTGTAGCTTCTTTCCAAAGCAGCGCTTCTGGAGATGACAATTCTATGTTAATTGTCCATGGTTCATTCTCAACCATACAATCTAGAAGGCTTAGAACAAATCTTTGTCCCCTCTTTGCTCCGTCTCGATTCAACATCTAGAATCCCTGAGTTCTGAAGATCTGGAATATTAAGTTTGGGATAGTCAGCAACTTCCGAGTCCTATAGATACGGAACGTCTAGTTTCGGGCAGTCAGGCCCTCGCGGGTTCTTGTTAACCTCGAGTAATTACTTCTTTTTCTTTCTCAATGAAAGTGATCTTCAAAGAATTCAGCATTCTTTGACACCAAGAGGTAATTTGCAGATCCAGTGGATATGCAATTTACGGTCTTAGGTCCAACTTGACCTATTTCGATATTCCAACCTCTACCAAACCACCCCATAACACAACATTTATAGGTGGGATCCTTTCCATATTTCACACGGAGAGTTATCCTTTTCCTTATGCGTAGTTCTGTTGAGAATCGCATTAGCGGTAAGGATCGCCTTGCCCCACATAATTTGGGTGTACGACTTTGCGTTTGGCTAACACCGTTAGACTGAGATGAGTAATGAGCAGTCGTTTGATGAATGATGCTTCACATTCTCCCCATCTATCACTACGAATTCCTCAATCCGTAGGCTTAGTTGATTTTCAACTTCTGCTTTGTAGAGCTTATCCGCTTCAACAGCTTCATCTTTGCTTTTCAACAAACAAAGGATGCAATACGTTGTACAAAGTACTTGTCTCCCCCCTCTATTTTGTATAAACTTCAAATCACCCATGTAAGTGTGACTAAGTTCTAGAGGAGCGGTGCTTCTTTCGCTATTCCTTTGATGGAATGGAAAGGTGATTTTGCCTCTTCGCCTACCTCACATTCATTTTGAGGGTTTATGTCTACAGAAGGCAACAATCTCAACTTCGTTAGCTTTTGAATGACTTTCTAGTTAACGTGTCTTAATCTATGATGACATATATGCACGAATTACAAATATATCATTCATTTAGCTATAGACATACTGTACCATTCTTAGTTATTACAGACTTGTTGGACTAGTCTCAAACCAGCTTGACCAACAGCGTCCCTGAAAACAAGTTTGGGACATGTATGACCTCCTTTTAGAGTGATCCCATTCCCTAAAGTCCTATTGAGGACAGCCTCTCCTACCCCTTCGACTTTAGAGGTGGCGTTGCTTCACATAAATAACCTCTTGTCCGTGGTTAGGGTGTAACCGGATCATATGTAATCTGGATACTCTGGCCCACTCCAGTTGCTTTGGCAGACTGAGTGTCCAATTTCTTCCCTGCCTTTCTTTTGGCCTTCAGATCATTTAAGACCTGAAAACTCTGTCCCACCTCACAAGGTGTCCATTAATTTTCCTATCAAATGAATTCTGGCCCACTCCAGTCGCCCGTAGGCTTTGTACGATTGAGTGTCCAATATCATCCTATCAACTGAATTCTGGCCCATTCCAGTCGCCCATAGGCTTTGTACGACTGAGTGTCCAACATCATCCTATCAAATGAAGGATCTTCTGTCAAATAGTGTGACAGGTTCAACGACTTAAGAAAAGCCATTATCTCTTAGTCTTCTTCCCTTATGATTGGTGCCCATGGAAATCCCTGGCGCTTACTTAAGAGTGGTAACAGTTTTCGCACAGTCAGTTGAAGCTCTCTCCTTCGTATGTGCGAACATACTTTACACATTTTTAATAATTACACCCAAAAGAACAGATATTTTAAGTTTTGTTTACAATAGTCCAATTTTTAACCGGGAAGGAAGAAGATTCAATATCTGATTTTAGAATGTAGGGAATATAAGTTTTTAATGAAAACACTTTCATATTCCCATCCTTGCTTTATACAATTTTATTCAGATATTAACTAAACACATTATAGTTAAGGAAGGATTATTAACTTAGACCTTTTGGATTCTGGCCCACTTCAGTCAGACTGAGTGTCCACATCCTTCTTACCATAACTTGGATCCTTTGTCTGGGACAGATATAGACATTTTGCTACATGATAGAACATCATCTTCAGCCTTCTCCTCTTGTCCCAGTTGACATCATCAGCCTCTCATGGGCGCTTGTTTCCACTACCCTCGGGAGTGGAGACACCAACTCGTCCTTAATCTTTAGCCTTACTAGTATGACTATCAGCAGTATCTTGAAGCTCAGCATTAGATCCAGAGGTCCCACCTTTGACGAAAACAGATTTGTAACTGTCGTCAAAGAGAGAACCAAAACTAGGATCGGTTTTGAAAGCACGGTTGTTGACAGACATAGTGTTTGAACTGTTAGCAAAACTGTCAACAGAACTGTTTTCAAGAAGAAAACCACAGCCAGATTTGGTCACACTTGTCGACCAACATCTTTCGAGTCACTAATACAAATCTTGTCTTAAAATCGTTGGAATATGTAAAGCACGTACGGGAATAGTAAATAACTATTACAGTGATCGAAAGAATAAACAACAAAGAGGACAACAACAAGTTGTCAATATCTTGATCTTTAATTAAAACTTCAAATATGGAACTTTTATTTGAAAATACAAGAACATGAACTGAATTTCACATTATTAAATTTTCAACAATTATATCATATAATATAAATTGGTACGGATGGTGTATATCACCAAATAGTCGATGGGTAACACAAGTATTCTCTCCCTCCATTTGGTCCCATTTGAGGTTGCAGAATTCTAACAAGCCACTGGGATAGGACGAAGCAAATTGTGTTATTGAATCATTGTGTCACCTACCAAAACAACTTAGCTAGGTGTCTTTTAAATTTTAATCAGTGACTGTTGAGTGTTTTGGATAATCTTGATTTATTTTTGGGACCCCCAACAAAAGGATATGGGAGACTGCTGGACCCACTAATAAATTTTGGTGATATTCTTTTTCATAAACCTGAGTTTGCTTTTTTTTTTTATATCAAGTTTCTCGACTTACGCCACACTATTTTTGGAGATAGTAGTTTCGGTCCTCAGCACTACTATCAGTAAATCGCGGGATGTGATTGAATGACCAGAGTTTGAGAACAGAGCAACTGATATCACATACAAGGTCCTACTCCAGAAAAGAGCAAATTACTCTCACCAGAGTTCGAACTCACGCTGCAGCTGAATTTTAAGTTCTCCTTATTTGTCATCCAGCTATGCCCCGAGGGACTATTTTTCACTAATTTGGATACAGTGAGAAGTGGTCTGAGAAAGTTCCATTTTCGAATGTTAGATGTATGGGAAGTAAAGAATGTCAGTATTTGAAAATAATTGTTAGGGATGACAATGGAACAACGCAAATTTTAAATAGGGCAAGACAGGAAAACTTCTAAATGTGATGGGCGGGGCGAGGGCAGGACATTTTGTATACTGCTAATCAGGAAATAACGGATTAAAATCTTAGCGGGTCAAGAATTATCATGCCTCGACCCAAACATTCCTATCAATTGTAAACAGCAATGAAGGAAATCAATATTTAATGATTTATGGAGGGATCGATTGAACCCGAAAGAGCATAAAAAGTTGATCCGCAATCTCAATTACTTTGGTTCTCTCCCTTAATATAAGATTTCCATTGATAAAGTATTTTCTAGTTTTTGCGACAAATTAGAAAAAAGTAAGACGCGAAGGCAAATTTATTTTTTTTAAAATGATAAATTTTAAAATTTGAGTGAGCATCAAAGTTTGATTGGATTTCGTTAGGCCACCAGTAGAGCCATGATAGAATGTTTCAACAAATTGGGCAAGGACACTTATGAACTGAAGTTAAGCATAAAATGGATAACATTCAATATGAATTTATAAAGTGAGATTGCTTTTATCCCTGCGTTTAAAAGTAAGAAATTCGACTTGTTAGTTGATTAAATTTGTCTCACTGAACTTGTCGATCTCTTGTTTGGTGCATACTCATGTAAAGAAATCTCTTTCACTTTAGCAACTTTGAGACAATATAGTTGTTGTTGTTTTCTTTGATGGCATTGACAATAGTACTATTTCTATTTTAATACACTAGTGATATTCAGTTACTATTTAAAAATTATACAATACATTGTTATTTAATATAATAAACCAAACAGTAATAAAAAAAATAATGTCAGCATAACTAATCTCAACATCATTAATACACTCTATTCAATACTATTCTTATATATCTTACCAAAAGACTCCTTAGTTTTCAAAGTCTCAAATGGTATTGGCTATAGTACTAATAATTGAAGTGATGATGTAACATTTCTTTGTATTACTATATAAACTGAACCAACTGCTACGCTATCCAACCTTTTCTCCCATCATCATCAATCATTAAAGAAATAGTTAGATACTCGTGGTAGGTTGGTTATGCCCTAGTCCCAAACCATCTGCGTTCTTTTCTTTACCTTCTCTTTTATGGGGTTTCAGACTTGCAGCAGGAGTAACGATAAGGGTCCACCATCAAAAAGTTGTTTCAACTAGGGCTGGCCAACGGGGCAGGGCGGGGGAGTGCGGGGCGGTCCTCCGGCGGGACTGGCGGGATCCGCCGATGTCCCGTCCCGTTCTCGGTCGCGTTGGAAAAGGGACCGGTTTTATCGGGGCGGGATAGGGTTCCGATTTTTATTTTTTTTTCACTTAATTTTATAAAAAAATATATATAAATACCCCAATAATTGAACAAGATAGTGTAATAAAAACATCTCAATGATGTTTTTGTGCCTCTTATATTATTTAATAGAAATATGATTTTTTTGTAATACAATTTCAAAATTGCAACTTTGTGGTGTTGAAAGTTGCAAATAACATAGTAAAATTGCAATTAAAAAATCACATATTTATAAACACCTTTTCTAGTTTCTTCACAATGTCTTGTGGTTCTTCGGTTGGAATTGAAATTTGTTGGTCAAATTGCTCGACGTCGCTTCCACCTCCGTCGGATAAGATTTCGTTGTAGTTTTCGTCGTCTTCTTCGTTGATCTCTGGTTGACCGCACCTTCTACGCTCCGCTCGTATCCAATCTCTGAATAAAACTGCAATCTCCAAGCTGTCTCCCTCTAATGAGTGTTTGTGTTCTCCTATTTGAAATCTTCCGACAAAAAAAGCCCTTTCAGACGCTGTTGATGACGCTTGAATGTTTATCACATCTCTGGTCATCTTTGATAGTGTCGGAAATATCTTCTCATTCTCCCTCCAGTATTTTAGCAAGTCTTCACGTCCTTCTTCATTGAGAACTGCTTGGTACGGTACAACACCCTGCAAAACAAAAATATCAAACTCGCTAACTTGACTAGTAGTGGTACCACTAAACATTCTATTTCTAAGGCTAGAGGAGGAGGAAGAAGAGGAGGAGGAAGAAGAGGAGGAAGAAGAGGAGGAGGAGGAAGAGGAAGAGGAAAAGAAATAAATAATTTCAATAAGTGTTTTACAACCGTCTATTTTAATAGTCATATTTAATACAACACCAATAATATAAATAGTTGGAATATAAAAAAAAATTAATTTGATAAACATTTTTTAATAGGTCCCTTATAAGATGATTTTTTCATATATTCACTAAATAACAAAAATATTAGAACTATATAAAATAACATAGTTGAAATAGTATGATAATAAATACTAGAAAATTCTTTAGTAGCTTGAAAAAATTTCTTTAAAAATACAATAAGTTCTGAATTTTTTTTTCAATCGTTATCTACAATCATATCAGTTGAATTTCGATTATGAGCGTTAAAAAATAGAGTTATATGTCTTCTATAATCATAAGCAACAAGTAGTTGTTCATATAAAGAATTTCACCTAGTCGCTACTTCTTCGAAATTTTTTCTATAAAGTAGTCCATAATCGTGACAAGTTTTTTATATTCATTTTTTCTTTGTATTCTATTATTTCTAAAAATAAAGTTTATAGCAAATTGTACTTTATTAAGAATGTCTTCAAAAAGTGATAGACCATCCTTTACAACTAAGTTATAAATATGGCACGCACATTTTATATAAAAATGATTAGAAAAAGATAAAGCTAATAGATCTTTTAAAAGTCTAATAGCATAATTATTAGAAGAAGCACTATCTAACGTAATTGTCATTATTTTGTCAGTTATACCATAATACTCGCAAATTTGATGAATAATTTCTGCAATAAAACTTACAGTGTGCTTATCATCAATATATCTATATGCTAAAATACGTTTTTTTGCATAGACCATTTATAATATATCCAATGACATGTTATAGTTAAATAATCATGGCTGTTAGTATTGCGGTCTATATCAGACATGATAGATACTTTGTCATGAAAATGATATAATAAATACTGTAAATATTATTGATATTCATGTGCAAATTTAAAAACGTCTCTCCAAATATTTGATCTAGGAAAACCGTTAAAAGCAGGATTATACATATCTCTAATGTAATGAATAAAACCAGGAGAGGAAGGAAATGAAAAAGGCAAACCCTCCACCGCAACTAATTTTGCTATTGCTTCCTTATCTCTATGTTTATCGTATTTAGGACCTACAATTCCCCCGTCGTCGGGTTAATTTGACTCTGTACTTGGTCCGGGACACTATGTGAATCTTGTCCCGACTGAGAGCGCATTGGCCACCCGACTTTGTAGCCTCGTATTCATCTCATCTATCTTTATGAAAACTTTGTACATGTCTCAATAAACCTCCCGTCCCACTCTGACCTTTTTTCCATTTTAAATTTATAAATATTTTTACAAATTTGGCATCTAACTACTTGATTCTCTTGGTTCATATAAAAAAAAATCTCATGCAACAGATTTTAATTTTCGTTGTGTGGGCCTCGTTTCATACTAGGGCGAATAAAAAGCGTTCCAGTTTCAGTTTGAGGTGTACTAGTGGGTGTGTCATCTAGATTATCTTCTAAATTAAAGCCTGGTAGAGTTGTAGAATATATCTCATCGTCTAATGATATATCATTAAAAAAATTCAATTTCATCTATATGAGTATAATCAATCAAATCATCCTGCCGAGGAATAGGATGACTAGAAGAAGTACTCATGCCCTTGTTACCCCTACTAGATGAAGCACCCTTACCCTTACCCTTATCCTTAAACATACATCTTAATCCTTCCATTTTAATTATGCAAATAAATAGTTAAAGATAATGAAATTAAGTGGATAATTAAGATAAAGTAACAATAATAATTTAAAGAAAGAACAAAGGTACCAAACGCCGAAGTAACGTCGACTTGTAATCGAGGTTGAAAATTAAAACTTTGCTCGATGGAATGATCCTCAAGCTAGTTGCCAACTTCACTCCCAATTTTTTAACTTTGATATAAATGAGTAAAAAAAATATAATATTTAGTATGCAACTTAGAATTGTAAAGAGATAAATTGAGAGATTAGAGAGATTGTTGGAAGATTTGTGAGAAAGATGAAGAGAAAATGAGGTATTTACAGTTGAAAATTGGGTTAAAATGTAAATATATTAACTTAGGAGTTAAAAATAAATATTAAGGGGGTAGGGAGGTTGGAGGAGGCCAAAAATGATCGTTGCACAATGGCCAAAATATAAAATGACCGTTGTGCAACAGCCATTTTTGCAAAGGGGATTGGGGCGGGTCAGGCAGGATCGGGACGGGCCCGGGAGGAACGAGACCAGGTCCCGTCCCGGGTTCGAGTCCCGTTCCGTTTTTTTTTTTATGGAATCGGGGGCAGGACTGGGGCAGTGTCGGGTTGGGATCGGGCCGACCCAATCCACTGGTCAGCCCTAATTTCAATTGATAAATATTCTTTCATTTTTAACTCTATATATTCGAGCTATGAATATGAAATAACGCATTTTACTCCAAAAGTAAGACTTCGTGCGCATATTTGAATTAGGCTAACACTGAAATAGGTACCGAACACCTAATATTCTAGAAAAGAATAAGAGGGGTCCGCCATCACGAGTTTACTACTTTACTTCAACAAATCAGCCCGTGATAGTAGTAGTAGGGAGACGGCCTACTTTTCTATACCAATTTCTGCCCCTACTGATTCTTGTCACACCTAAAAGGGTTTGCTATCAGATAAGCATCCTATTCCTATGAATGAGCAACTGTTTCTTTTGCTTGTTGAAGGATTCTAGTGTTTTAAGTCACAAAGATGTCACTTTCGAGCCTTTTCCCCCCTACATTTTTTATTTTTTATTTTTTTGTTGGAGTAACGATGGGTGTGTAAATGATAGGGAGAAAAATATAAGGAAAAGATAGAACTCATCAAAACCATTCCTCTTTTCTATCTTTTCCTTATATTTTTCTGATTATTTTTTTCTCCGTAGAGATATGGGAATCCAATCCCACCAATCAAGTGAAAGCGCAAATAATCAAATGCTAAGATTTACAAAAAAACTAGAAATAAACACAAAAGAGCTTATTTAGGAATTCTCTCGTTAATTTTCTTTTCTCTTAATAAATTATTGGAGTGTAAGGAAAATAAGAGAACATTATCCAGTCCCCAAATTGAGCCTGCACATGATTCCTCAAGATCAAATTGATATAAAACCAAAAGTTAACAAAAGGCTCAACTTAAATTGTATACACCAGTGGCTACCAAGTATTAAATGCTACTTTCAGGTACCTTCTTATCCTCAACACCTCCAATAAGTTGAAACATGCAGCACCTCCACTAAGTTGAAACATCCAGGTGTCATTGTCGAAAAAATCTAGTGCTCTAAAATATCATTCACTGTGTATATGCTGAGGATTCTTCCATGAATCCAATCACAACCTTCAAAACTTGGGGATAATGGGTCCGTCCCTCAACCCTTCTAGAACTAAATATCATGTTTAGTTCGCATAGTATAGAGCTCGAACTTGTGACCTAAATCACAATTCCCTCAACTTCTATTGATTGGACTAATCCCTCAGGGCGTTCTTCGGTGATTTTTTATCTTTCAGACCATAATTAAAAAAGGAAGGCGGTAGAAAGCCTATATGTGACTTAACTTGTCACCTCACTTCCCTAGTCACCAGGAGTTGAGATCAAGGTTCGACATAACTACAACCTAAAGCCAAAGGCTTTTCAACTGAAGTTCATGTCATATATATGTTGTGTAGAACAAAGAGTACCAAATTAAAAAGATAAGAAAATTGTACTCCTGGTAACTAAATCCTTTGAGCAACGTTTAGTCAAGAAGTGATAGAATTTCAAAATATTTAATGTGATAAGCAAATTTATCCAAATTCCTGGCGAAACAAGAAATAGACAAATCTTGAAGCTATTATAAACTTGTCGAACCAGAATTCTTAATAGTTTGGAAGACTAAAAATAAGCAAAAGCACATCCTTGAAACCGAAGATCAAACCAGGGTGTATTCACATGAAGAACGTCAGCAGGACTTCGACCTCATGTTTCTAGCAAAACCTAATGATACAGATATTTGCAGTGTAGACGGAATAATTGGGCATTGGAGTAACTGGTAAAGTTGTTGCCATGTGACCAGGAGGTCATGGGTTCAAGCCCCTGGCTGAAATGCAAGGTAAGACTGCGTACAACAGACCCTTGTGGTCCGGCCCTTCCCCGGACCCCTCGCATAGCGGGAGCTTAGTGCACCGGACTGCCCTTTTTTTAACTGAATAATTGGGCATTCTCCAGCATAGATGGATCGAAGCACTAAAATATAAACACACATGAGAAACTTCCACCAGATATTCCTATACTACAATCTTAAAAGAACTAATCTACACACCAATAAGAAAGTGCTTGTTTCCAATTTGGCCGATAGATGCCCTTTGCACTGATAATACTCTGCATTCCACATCCAAAGAACTAAGAAGTATGCTAAAACTTCTTGATAAAAAAAAAAGTATGCTAAAAACTTCCAAAAGGGCATCTGCAATGCCAGTGCAAAAGAGATGCCCAGCAACCGCCTCACTCGATGTAAACCACAATTCGCATGTTAGGTCACTCAACAACAACAAACCCACCCAGTGTGATCCCACAAGTAGGGTCTGGGGAGGGTAGGATGTACGCAGACCTTACCCCTACCTTTGTGAGGTAGGGAGGCTTGTTTCCGATAGACCCTCGGCTCAAAAGAGAAGTAACGGATATTAGGTCACTCACTCTCCGGAAATACTCTTCTATACAATCTATGGAAATTTACTGAAGTCAAGAAGGATGTCTCATGCAACTAACAAGAAAGGTGAAGAACCTATAAGTGCAAAAGGGTGGCAGCACGTGCATGTTTGTCAAGGCATAACATAAGAATTATGAATTTATCTACTTGAAAATATCATTGATATTCAATTCAATAAAATTCTGTAGCAGTAAGAAGTACAAATACAAAAGAAATCATCTAAAAATTGCATATTGAACATATTGGTTTATACTTGCCATTTTTTATAAACCAGTGAATTGGAAAATGAATGAAATACGAGGAACTGGAAGTCCTCAAAGACACTTACAGGGCCTTCAACTCAAAGGACTAAACCTTGTGCTGGTGCAGGCTTGGCTGATTGATGCTCCGTGAAATCAGAAGCTTTTGGAGACTCGGATAAATGAACCTGTGCAAAATCAGTAACCATTTTCTGTCTTTGCTCATCCTCTGTCATTACCACTTTCTCTTTTGTCATCTGGCCCACTTCCCCTGCTGCCTTAGCAACTTTACTAAAAGCGCCTGCTACCCAAGTGGTTCCGGTGAGAACATACCGGTTTTTCATAATGGCTGATCCAGCGCTACTAACTTTTTGCTCTGCTGCAGAATATGCTGACCTTGCTTTATCAGAAACCTGGAGTTTCTGATCCACTTCTCGGACTTTTTCATTAACAATGGATGTACCAATACTTATCTTCTCAGTGAGACCAATTTTTTGGTCGAGTGAGGCCACTTTTGCACTTGCAGTTGAAGTCAACTTGTGCTTCTCATCAAAAGACTTTGCTTTGCCCACAGCATCTTTACCTAAGATAAAACCTTTTGCGAGCATGCTGCTAACAACGTCTTCTGCTTTCTGAAAAGCGGATTCTGAATTACCAGCAGTTTTCTTTTCTGTTGGCTGCAGATCACAAATAGCATATAAGAGAAGTGTGTTGTCATGTTCAAGGGACATGCCAGTATGTATATTATTTTCTTTTTTACCTCTGATGCTGTAAAAGCAGCAGGAGGAAGCTGGTAAACTGGATCCAAAGTCACAGTAACAGACATATCTACTATTGTTGCACCCTGAAATAAATATAATGACACTATTCAGAACTCTTTCATGTTTCCATATTTGTAAATATTCAACACATACAACAATGTACACATTAAAATGGAAAAGTGATATAGTCATAAGGATTAAAATGAGAAAAACTACAGTTTTATTTTATCTCACGTCTGACCACTGACTCTCTTTCTTGCTTCAAGTAGAGTTTATGCTGTATCAGAAATTTTGGAGCCCTTAAAAAAAAGAATTTTAAGGAAAAGATTCGAAAGGAAACGAAACCAACCAGTCTGAAGAAAACATGTTTTTTCGCATAAGGACTACATCATAACTGTCAACACCCTTATTAAGAAGAATTTCAAACATATAAACCTTAAATCTGAAGGTAAAGGTCAGCATTGAGGGTACATGACACCGTTCTGAAACATAGGGCCTTTGGCATAATTAATAATGTACCTCACTTGCATCATAATCATAGCCTAAAGAAGCTTATTTCATGTTATGAAAACCGCCAAAGCTTGCACCCAAAGCTGTGGTCAAGGAAGTTGGAATTCTTTTTGCTAGAGACGGTGCTCGACTCCCAACAATGAGAAAAAAACTGATCTACCTACGCTTTGGTGCACAAAGTTACCTGGAGGATGCAGGCTAGGTACCTGGTGGAATAGTTGAAACACCCAACCTGACTCAGAAACCACTTTAAAAATAAAAGGCAGATGTCAAAGCTTGCATTGTTGCATTGAACACCTTCTAATACTAGAAAGCCCAACAATACCCTAGGAAGAGAAAGGGAATAAGCATGAATGGCCTTTCATTTAACCATTCACACCTACATGGACTCTATGCTGACCTGAAAGTTAAACCTCCAGCTCAGTGTTCAGTCGATTTACCAAGTACTAGCTCGTGTTAGCATTTTTTCCATTGAACAATAGAAAGCCCTCAACATCTTCATTAGAACGACAAAGGATTGAGAAATTTTTACATGTACCTAACAAAGTTTGGCAAGTATCTGACATTTTGTGGCAAGTACCAAAGAAAGTTTCTTTTCCCCTTTCTCCAATAACATTAATATGATAAGTTTTCTTGGGAACACTAATATGTTGAGTTAGCGAAACTCGCTCCTAGAGTCTTTCAAAGGGAAGCCAGTACTACAGTCGTCTGCCCTATCAATCAAACTCTTATGCTTAGAACAGCATTAAGGGTGCACCTGGACTTCTATAGTGAAAACTGAAAATGCAGCATCCCTGAGGCCAGGCTATATAGTAGCACAAATTTCAAGAATTTAAATTAACTTAAAATTTTAAATGAAAAAAATAAATAACTTAAAAATGAATATATAAAATAACCTCTATCAGATATAAATTTTTTTGTCTAACAGTTGAATTGTCAGTTAGATAAAGTGATCATTTTATATCTATATTTATGCAGTCAAACATGGTAAAAGAAAGTTGTCAAGAAGCAGCATATTAACAAGAGTAAGCAAGCACGGGACTATAATGGAGGTTCATGACTAGAAAAGAACTGCTCTAGTAGTGAAAATAACATCTCACTCTTCATCAAATAACTTATAGTAGTATGCCAGCCTGCCAGGTCAATATAATGAGCAAAATAAGCATGAGTACTACTTGATAAAAATGCATATAGGAGACAACATTTTTGCAATTGTTAATCTTCAGATTTCAGATTATCAGCTTGATGCCCAGTCCCAGATAAGCATAATGCAAAGAGTAAGGGAAACAAATTGGAAATTTTGACTGATAAGGAGAACGATGATAACTGAAAGAAGAACTGCAGTGTCAGCTCCCTGAGAATCTTTGAATGTAACATATGCAATTTGACTTCGTTCAGTATCACTACAAAGTAAAAAAAAAATTGGTGTCAATGACAATTGAAGGAATCAGCTTAAAGAAAATGGTAAATAATCTCAAGAGCTAACCTTCGCATCTCGACATATTCAATATCACCAGAAAAAGAAAAGAATTCCTTGATATCGCGCTCTGATGCTCCTAGGGAGACATTGCTAACTTCAACAGTTTTCACCTGCTCAGAAATCAGCAAGCTGTCAAGAGCTTGGAAGACGGTCTCATTTTCAAAATTTCAGTTATACCTAATTCTCAATAAGACATACTTGGACAACATTTATCACTCTTTAAAACAATAGATAAAGCAACATGTTAGACACCAAAGGATCATGCAAAGATGTGTACTAGTAATTTAAAATGAAGACTTGGGACAATTAGGAATAAGATATGTTAAGAGAGGTACTTGGCTTGAAACTTATAGGAAATGTTTGAGCCATTGTAATTAGGTTAATTTGATACAATGATAAGTTTTACGCCCGGTTATTTTGACCCCTTTCTGTAAAATACCTATTAAAATACTCTCAACTCTGCTGCTCTTATTCAACATGTATTTGTCCATTATGTTGCTGTTGGACATTGTTAGAAATGTAATTTAGTGATAGTTTATACTTCTCAGACAAAAAATAAAAGTAATGTTTGCTGAATGAGTCATTTTAAATGAACATGTTGAAATTGCAATTAGATTATCTAATTTAACTTTTATTCCATTCCCCAAAAATTAACTTTTATTCGATACCCCGTGTATGAAGATGCCCTTGCCCTAAAAGATGTGTATATCCACTCATGACTTAGCATTGTGATATTGCTTGATAGGACATTCTATAGTAAGTTTGCTCCTCCGAAATCTAGCTGAGTCCAACTTCTTTGGTCTCCTTAGTCACAAAATTTCACATGATTGAAACCAAAATCTAGTAAACTAACGTGAAAGTTGCAAAATCAGTAGTACACTACACTATCTTAAATCTGAGAATGGCCAATCTCATCTCCTCCGGCCTCCCTCCCAACACACATATGTATATAGGAATATAATATTCCTCGTATTACATAGACAAAACTGATCCGGTCTCAGAATAGTCATTTCTTTCCTAATTTGAGCAAGAAAATGCACATTACCAGATCCTTAACCCAACTAATTTGTTTTTGTATAAGTTCAAAATAGAGGATTCGTCAAATTATAATTATTTTGAAGCTGGCCGGATATCAAAAACAAATTACATACAAGTATTGGAATGATACAGCCCAAATAGAGTTGAAGGGATACAAGTGATTTATATAGCCGCCTCCAACTAGTTTGAGATTCATGCTTAGTCAATTGATTGATATGATTCCTCAATTAATCAAACACAGAATGTGATGCATATAATCCACAACTCGGATAGTACACCAAATTTCTTCAGATTCATAGTCCATAAAACTAGCATTTGACAGGAATTTTTTTCACTAGTCAACTTTTCAACTAACCACAAATATTAGTCTGTTTTATACCTATTACAGCAAAACTGCCAACAATATCGTTTATAATCCTTTTGATCGCTACATCTCTGACGATGTCAAACAAATCAATAACAATTTACGAATAGCATAAATATATCAAAGATACGTAAAATAGCTAAATTAGCTTATAATTGAAGTAATTAGATACTTCAAAAGATCTCAATCTCAGAGCTCAATGATTAAAAAACTCGTACTGAACTTCAACAAAGGCAATCAATAGAAGCAAAATTGAAAATTATCAAATCAGATGAATAGACAGTAGAAAACTTGAAAAACGAAACCGCAACTGAATGCTCAAATGTAGATTATACTCACCGACATCGCAGCTACTCGATGAGAAATCGAAAAAATCAGAGGTCGAAGAAAATGAAATACAAACGGGCAGAGAAAAGTGAGGATTTTGTAGATGGGAAGAATTGAGGTTTGACGTTGCTTAGACAATGGAGAGCCGGCGAGAATTGACGGAGTTTGCAGATTATTTGTTTACTATTTTTTTTTTTTGGCTTCTACAATTGTGATTGGTTACACGGATTCTACTTAGACAATAATCAGCCTACGACCTAGGTTTTTGTGTTAGTGTTATGTACGACATTCAATTTTTACCTTGTATAGTCACATTTCAATTCTACGTTCAAAAATGATTTTTTTATATATTATTCACCCTACAAATTACCATTCCAATTTTGTTACTTATCAACTTGAACAATACTCATCCTATAAATTACAAATGTGTGAGCCACATGATGTATCCAATACCCAGGAGTGAGAGTTACTTATAGACATATTAATCTCAATAACAAACATACCTTATCCAGCAGGTCCATAAGCACCTAGTGCCTTGTCTCCTCCTGGAGTGGTGCAATCTTTCTTCCAATGCCCCTTCTGCTTGCAGTTGAGGCATACATCCCTGGCCAACCTAGACTTCTTCTTAACACCTCCTTTAGGCTTCAAGACTGTTGGTTTTGGCACCAGCCTTACCCTTATTCTTCTTGTTCTTACCTTTAGGTTTGAACTTAGTAGATGAGTCCACCATGAGCACATCCTTCCCCTTTGAAGTAGATGACTCATAAGTCTTTAGCATATTGTGAAGTTCTGGAAGATTCACCTTGGTTCCATTCATGTTGAAGTTCACAATGAAACTCTCAAACGAACCAGGAAGCGAAATCAAAATCAGGTTAACAGACACATTCTGGGGCAGCTTCGTTCCAATCAAAGCCAACCTTTCTATCAACCCAATCATCTTCAAAACATGACCAGACACTTGGGCCCCATCATTCAGCTTATATTTGAAGAGGTCTCTCAACAGCTCATACTCCATAATCTGAGACTGTGAATCATAAAGACTCCTCAAATGTTCTAGCATCTCATAGGGAGCCATGTTCTCATGCTGCCTCTGTAACTCTACAGTCATGGAGGACAACATGACACATTGTGCCGAGGTAGCATCATCCAAATGCTTCTGATAAGCACCCTTGTCAAACAAAGCATACTCAACAGACTTTTCATCAGGAACTTTTGGAAAGTCTGTGTCTAACACATACTCAATTTTCTCTTGTCTTAGTACCAAACGCAAATTATGCAATCAGTCGGATAATTAGCTCCGGTCAACTTATTAGTCTCAACCAAGCATTTCAATGACAAATTCAACATTTTAAATAATAGGAAAAAATAGATATGATTGAAATTAAATATAATTTCTATGAACACACTCGTTAACTAATTAACATGGCCTTTAGTTTAATTAGCTCTCATTATTTTAACATATTCTACGATCCCATGGAAGAATACAGACTCATATCAAATATGATCATAATGGGCCAAGATCCAAGTTCATACTGTCTCCGCGTTTGCTAGGGCTGATAACTTCAACATTACAACCTGGTAGGTCTCCAAACCAATTACAAACAATTTGCAACTCTTGGTTTGACCGACTATTCTAAACAATCTATCTGCGCCCTTAGATTATTCTGACGCTAGGGCGTCAAGACATAACTAAGTAAGTCAACCCCGTTACACGACTGCAATCGTGCATCTAAGCAAGTTTGGCCTTGTAGAGCAAACGCTAGGGCGTAAATACTCACAAAGGTTTCTCACTCACTACTGCAAACACATGCATCTATGAAGAGTCCGAGTCCTCGTAGACTTAGAGCAAACACTAGGGTGCAAATACTCTTATAGTCGAAAAGGATTTTGCACTCATTCAATTATAACGGACGACGCGTGGATTCCAAATCAGACTTATATTAAATTGGGAAACATTTTAATCGGGGTTTTATCAAGATCCTTATTGCGCGTGCTAGATCAAAAAGAGCACATATTGGGCGGCGCCTGCCCAAACATGACTTAATGTGGTCCGACAAATAATGGGTGCCGCCTACCCAGACATGCAAAATGCGGTCTAACAAATACTGGGTGCCACCTACCAAAACATATATTATGCGGATATTATACTAATTATTTAAATGACAATCAATTAAACAATTAGGAAACACAATTAATTCAAGCGCACATTATCAAATAACATGCTAAAATAACAATAATCATGCCTAATTAATTTGTTTCAACTTAGAAAATATTTAAATTCCAAATTTAAAACTCAATTTTCAATTTTCGGAATTTTCTGCTCATCCAAATAGTCTCTTAATAATTCAGAAATTAAAATTTAATTTTCAAGGGTTTTTCTGCAATTTTCATAACCTTAAAATAATTACAGATTCGTCCAGGAACCAAATCTGCTTTTCTGAATTTTACAGATTTACCCAGGGACTAAATCTGCTGATTTAAAAAAACACTTTAAAAATTTTAGAAAATTTCCAGGGACCAAATTACAATTCCAAAAGATTCTAAAAAAAAAATAGATTTGCCCCAAGGGCTAAATTGCAATTTCGGAAATCCTAATTTAATTTCAATTGGGTCCTTGAACTATTTCAAATTTTCAAAATCAATTTCAACCCCAAATCAAATTTGGGATTCAGATTTCAAGGCGAAATTGACGGAACCGAACACCACCGATCGACAGTCCTCGTCGGGCCGAACTCACCGGTGGTCTCAATTCACGGTGTGGTGGCCCACGGCGGCCGAAAAACCGTCGGCGGTGGCCCTTTTCTGTTGACTTTTGTCGTGTAACACCACCACCGTTCGATTCCTCTCATTGAGACGATCACGGTGGTGGTATTACTTCACCATTTCGACGCCCGTGGTGGCCGAAAATAGTGGATTTCTCGATAATAGTGGAGGCGGTGGTAGAACACGTCGAATTGTCGAAAACCCATCGGAAACTTCCACTGCCCCGCCGCCGGAACAATGACTGCCGCCACTGTTCACGCTATGGTGGCGATGGGTCAGTCGGCGGTCCGCCGAACCCGACTTTTTTTAAAAAATTTGCGATGTCGGGACTGATCGGGACGGGACATGACACGACCATTTAACATTTTGGTCGTTGTGCAACGACCATTTTCCCCTCCCCAATCCGCCTACCCCCTTAATATTTATTTTTAACTCATAAGTTATTATATTTACACTTTAACTCAATTTCCCAACTATAAATATCTCATTTTCTCTTCATCTTTCTCACAAATCTTCCTAATATATCTCTATTCTCTCAATCTATCTCTCTACAAGTCTACATTGTCTACTAAATATTGAATTTTATTTATTCATTTGGGAGTGAAGTTGACAACTAGCTTGAGGATCTTCCATCGAGCAAAGTTTTAATTTTCAACCTCTCGATTACACGTCGATGTTACGTCGGCGTTTGGTACATTCGTCCATTCATTAAATTATTATTGTCTGTTTATTTTATTTAGCGCACTTAATTTCATTTACTTTAATTATTTATTAGTATAATTATAAATTTAGAATTGAAGGATTTAAACGTATGCTTACGTGTAGGGGTCAAGCTTCTTCTAGTAGGAGCAACAAGGGCAATGATACTTCTTCTAGTCATCCTATTTCTAGACAGAATCATATTCCTACACAGGATAATTTTGCTAATACTGAACATTTTCCTACAATACCATTAGATTTAGACGAGGAGCTATTTTCTGGAACTCAAGAAGACTTTAATTTAGACGATGATCTAGATGATACACTCACTAATGTAGATGACAACACACTCACTAGTGCACCTTCAACTGAAATGACTCATATTCCCCCTAGTATGAGACGAGGTCCAGCAAAATGTCCATTAAAATCAGATGCATAGACATTTTTTTATAAGGACGTAGAAAATCAAGTAGCTAGATGTAAAATTTGTAAAGATGTTTTAAAATTTAAAACTGGAAAAGGTCACAGTGGGACGGGGGGTTTAATGAGACACGTAGCAAGGGCTCATCCAGCTAGGTATGCCCAATACGAGGCTTCAAAATCGGGTGTGCAAACGCCCGCTCCATCGAGACAAGGTTCACATACTGTCCCGGACCAAGTACAGGGTCAAATTAACCCCACGATGAGGGAAATTGTAGGCCCTAATTACAATAAACATAGAGATAGGGAAGTAATAGCAAAATTAGTTTATGTGGAGGGTTTGCCCTTTTCATTTCCTTCATCTCCCGATTTTATTCATTACATTAGAGATATGTATAATTTTTTTTAACGATTTTCCTAGATCAACTGTTAAGAGAGATGTATTTAAATTTGCATATGAATATCAACAGTATTTACGTTATTCATTATATCATTTTAATGGCAAAGTGGCTATCACTTCTGATATAGGCCGTAGTACTAATGGCCATGATTATTTAACGGTAACCTGTCATTGGATAAATTATAAATGGTCTATGCAAAAACGTATCTTAGCGTATAGATATATAGATGATAGGCACACTGATACTTTTATTGGAGAACATATTTATCAAGTGTGCGATTATTACGGAATAACTGATAAAATTATGACGATTACATTAGATAACGCTTCTTCTAACAATTATGCTATTACAATTTTATAAAATAGTTTAACTCCATCTTTTTCAGATCATTTTCATATAAAATGTGTGTGTCATATATATAACTTAGTTGTAAATGATGGTCTATCACTTTTTGAAGACATTCTTAGTAAAATACAATTTGTTATAAACTTTATTTTTAAAAATAATAGCATACAATGAAGAAAAGAATATAAAAAAACTTGTCACGATTGTCAACTACCTTATAGAAAAATCCAGAAGAAGTACCCACTAGGTGTAATTCTTTATACAAGCAACTACTTATTGCTTATGACTATAGAAAACCTATAACTTTATTTTTTAACTCTCATAATCAAAATCCAGCTGGTATGGTTGTAGATAGCAATTGTGGAAAAATTTCCGAACTTATTGTATTTTTAGAGAAATTTTTTCAAGCAACAAAAGTATTTTTCGGTATATATTATCCTACTATTTCAACTATGTTGTTTTATATAGCTCTAATATTTTTACTACTTAATGAATATATGGATAAATCAGCTTATAAGGCAGCTATTAAAAAATGTTTATCAAAATAAAAAATATTTTATTCATATTTCCACTATTTATATTATTGGTGTTGTATTAAATCCGACTATTAAAATAGACGGTACTAAATCACTTATTGAAACTATTTACGATTGTATTGCAGTACTACCACCTCCAAGTTCCAAAAATCCAAATCACCCACCACCTATTGAACAAACTAAAGAAGAAGTGTTGTCTAGCGTAGAAGACGAATGCAAAAAAGTATATAGGTTTTACCAACAAGAAAGTGCTAGCAACCTACCGACTTCCATACCATCTTCTTCTTCTTCAACACAACCTCACAAAAGGCATGTTGTTTCTGCTACCAGTATTGAAAGCCTCAGAAATAGAATGTGCGGCCGTACCTCTATTAACCAAATTAGCGAGTTTGATATTTTATTTTGCAGGGTTCTGTACCGTACCAAGCAGTTCTCAATGAAGAAGGACGTGAAGACTTACTGAAATACTAGTGGGGGAATGAGAAGACCTTTCCGACACTTTCAATGATGGCCCGAGATATTTTGAACATTCAAGCGTCATCAACAGCGTCTGAAAGTATCAAATAGGAGAGCACAAACACTCATTAGCCGGAGACAACTTGGAGACTGTAATATTATTCAGAGATTGGATACGAGCGGAGCGGAGAAGGTACGGTCAACCGAAGATCAATGAAAATGAAGACGAAAACTACAACAAAATCTTATCCGAAGGTGGTGGAAATGACGTGGAGCAATTTGACCAATAAATACCAATTTCAACCAAAGAACCACAGGAAATTATCAAGAAACTAGAACAAGTTTTTTTCAAAATGTAATTTTCTTAATTACAATTTTACTATGTAATTTGCAACTTTTGAACAACACCACAAAGTTGCAATTTTGACAATTGTATTTGTATTACAAAAAAAATTATATGTCTATTAAATAATATAAGAGGCACAAAAACAGCCTTGGGATATTTTTATTACACTTTCTTGTTTAATTATTGAGTTATATATATATATATATTTTAAATAAAGTGAAAAAAAAGAAGAAAAAACCTCCCCGAACCTGATCCCGATCCCGCCCCGACCCAATTCCTACGGGATCGGAAACAGGACGGGACGGCGGCGAATCCCGCCGGTCCTGACCCGATCCCGCCCCTCCCCCCTTCCCGCCCTGACCCGACGGACCCGATCCCGGCCCACTGACCAGTACTAGGTTGAATTAGATTCAAATTCATTCTTTACATGTTTAATAGTTTTTGTCATTACAGGCGGACACGTAAAGTAATAAATATAGCGTGGTGACCTTGTTCAAAATTGATGCCACGACTTTTATTTTGACTATATATTCGGCAGATTTTAGTCATTCGGACAACGTTTTTGATTTCTTTTTTAATAATATACTTCCACGTCTTTTCTTTTTTTTTTTTTAAAATGGAGGAATTTGTACTTTGTAAGCAAGCAAAATAAAATTCTAACTATTTGTTTCAGCTCGAATATTCATTTCTTAATCTTTTTACGCTTATTCTTTCATAATCTAAAATTAGATTAAATATTAACATAATTAAAAGAAAAAGTTATTTGACACTCCAAATAATACAATTGTTGACACCCAATTTTGTCCCATCTTTTCTGATTTTATTTGCAATTTTAAGTATTTTTGACACCTTAAGACAATTTTAAAATATAGGCATATATATGTATATATATCATCATTTTTATTATTATTTGCATTTTATTTGTCATTTGCATTTTTTATATCATAATCATACTTTTATCCTAATATTATATGTTATTTTATTTTGACAAAACGACATCACATTTTTATTTTTTATTTTAGCACCAAACATTTCACAAATATTATATTTTATCATATTGTCATCTTTACAATTTATAATTTTTTGCAAAGCTTTTTATTTATTTATATATAATAAAACCCTTTTTATATTTTAAAACCCATAACCCATTTCAACCTTTCTTATATCTTAATCCAAAACAATTTTCACCCAAACTAAAACCCATTTTAAAGGGGCAGCCCATTTGGCTACCCCATTTTCGGCCCACAACCCCTAAGCCCAACAGCCCAATTCCCTTTCCCCTTTCTTATTTCTGACCCACCCAACCGAAACCCCACCAAGCCCCAGCCCAAAACTCCTAAGCCCATCACCCTTACCCTTTATTTCCCCCCTAAACCCAAACAGACCCTAAACAATTTTTCATTCCACATCTCTTTCTCTCCTTCACCAAACACCCCTTTCTCTTTCTCTTTCAACCTCTCAACCAAAACCCCTGACACCCTACACCACCCACACCCTGATCCCCGAAAATTCGCCCCAAAAATTATATTTTTGCTCACTTTTGTTTGAAATTCAAACCCAATTTTTCATCTATAAAAACTCCATTGTTCTTCATTGTGAAGGGGTCGGATTTTTTTTTTGTTGATGTGCATTACATCCTTTGTTCTTCATACTTAAAGAGGGTCCTAAAATCCGAAAAGAAAGTGAAAAAATCGAGTCTGAAAAGGAGAGAAATTTTTTTTTTTTTTTTTAAAAAGTGCAGAAATTTTCTGTAGAAAATTCACGGGGAGCATCCAACTTCTTTGGTCGATTATCGCTTCGTTCCTTGTCCGATTGAGCTGATATTTGGACAGAGTGTTCCTCTCATCTCAGTCTTTGATTGGGAACTGACAGAGTTGGATTCGGAGATCTGTAGCTCCAGATTGTCGTCGGTGAACAGTAGATGTGTTTTGGTGATTTTCATCCAATCTTACCTTCTTTGATGTTTGTTCTTGTTGTTATTATTTCTTCGTGTTTGGCGTTGATGTTGTAGCCATTTTGGAGAACACTTTGTTAAGAAAATTAAAAAAAAACTGATTCGGGTCGGATTTCTGTTTCGGGTCGACCCGGGTCTGGTAATAATTTCATATTTTTTGTGTTTAATATTTTGTTGTTGGTTATCTGAAAATTCTAAAAAAATGTTTGATTCCGGGTCAGCACTGTTTCGGGTCGGGTCGACTCGGTTTGGTTAAATCTCCAGATTTTGTGTTTTTATCTTGTTGTTGGTTATCTGAAAATAAAAATCCAAGAAAAAACTGATTCGGGTCGGATTTCTGCTTCGGGTCGGGTCACTTATCCGGGGCGGGTCGACCCGGGTCTGGTAATAATTTCATATTTTTTGTGTTTAATATTTTATTGTTGGTTATCTGAAAATTCTAAAAAATGTTTGATTCCCGGTTGGGTCGACCCGAAATTCGTGTCGGGTCACTGTTCTGTCTCGGGTCGGATTTCAGAAGCGGATTCGAATTCTGTTTCGGTTCAAACATTCAGAATTCAGGTCGGATGTTTAATCGTGGACTGTTAATTTATTTTGGTATTTGAATATCCGTTACGCGGCTATTTGTTATTTTTACTGATTTGAACAAATACTATACTTAGGCCAATGAAATTGAATTTGAGGCCTCGCCCCTTCGGAAACTGCCTCTGTTTTAGTCTACTGTTTTGGCATTTAAACATCCGTGCACGGATATCTTACTGCTTTACTGCTTTGAATAAATACTGCTTTAGGCCAATGAAATTGAATTCGAGGCCGCCTCCCTTTGGACATCATTTCTTAGTTTTTTACTTTACCGCTTTACCGCTTTAATGCTTTACTGCTTTACCGCTTTAATGCTTTACTGCTTTACCGCTTTGAATAAATACTTTATTTAGGCCAATGAAATTGAATTCGAGGCCACCTCCCTTTGGACATCATTTCTCAGTTTTTTTTTTGGTTTTACTGCTTTACCGCTTTGAATAAATATTGCATTTGGCCGATGAAATTGAATTCGAGGCCACATTTTTTTTTCGTTTCTCTGTTCAGTTTGCTGTTTTGGCATTTAAACATCCGTGCACGGATTGTCTTACTGATTTACTGATTTAAATAAATACTGCATTTAGGCCAATGAAATTGAATTCGAGGCCGTGTCTTTTCAGAAATTGCCTCTGTTCTTTCTGCGTACTGTTTACTATTTTTGGTACCATTTTGCTGATTTGAATATTATACTACATTGGCCGATGAAAAAATATCCATCGATTTTTTAGGCCTCCACAGTTGTAAAGACGAAAAATAAAGCTTCTAGGCAAGGATGAAACTTAAATCTTTTTCACCGGAGAAACCAACATGTTCGGTAGGCAAGGCAACTAAAATGACCAATGAGTCATATGTTCGCAGCCACGACGTGATTGGAATGATCTTTTCAAAATTTAAGTCTGAGCCCTCCGTAATCAAAACATTTACTGTTTTGGTTACGAATCCGAAGTTATGTATATTCAATTGTTTCTAACCGTTTATTCTTGACAGCTTGCAAGGGATAAAGTCAAAGAAGATAAATATCCCTAAGAGATTATTTATTTTATTGTTGTTTTTTTTCCTTTCTTTAATTCAGCTTTATTTCATTCTGTATTGTAATATTATTGTACTCGTGAAATTATTGAAATGTTTAGAATAGGTAGACTTAGAATTAATTAATAGGGTAGTCTAAAACTTGAAACCTATCGCTAGTTTATCTATTTTTAGGCTCGTTGCCCATAAAAAATCACCTTGCATATATTTTTATCAATTTTCATGCAGATGCATATTTATTTATTTATTCTCTCAACTTTACATGTACAAAATGCATCATTTTATTATCTACTTGCAACATTATTTTTATACTTGTAAAACCATGCATTTTCTTAGTACAATAATTAACCTGAGTTTGATTGGATAACCGCAAGTTAGCGGATCTTAAAGGATGTCTAACCCCTTCCCTTTAGGATAATAAAGAACCCTTACCTAGAATCTCATTAGTTCTGCAGATCACAAAATTGGAGTTATTTTGCATTTTTTGGTTAGCATTTAGGTGTCCTAATTCACCTTAGAATAATTAGGTGGCGACTCCTCAAAGTAAGCATTTTTAACCGATCCAGAGGGAATCGACGCCATCACGTCGCGAAGCTCGCAGGTCAAAATCGGGTGCTACAGCATGGCGACCCCGTTGGGGACTTTCAGGTTCTTAACCATAGCAAATTCAGGTTAATTATTATTGCGCTTTATTTTGCTTCTTATTTGATCAACTGTTTTAAATTGTTTCCTTTTTGTAATTTTGTATGTTTAACTGCTTTAATTGTTACTTTCTTTATTGCTTTCCTTAATTTGGCATTCCGCTCATATTTCTTCCCCTTCGAAAAATTGACACTTATCACACATTACACGCGAGGTGTGTTTTGCGCACCCGCAATTATTTTTCAAATTTTAGGAGAGTTGGCATATGCGCGGAGTGTCCGGACCATCCGGTGGCCGCGTAGCCTTCTCACTCGAGTAGTCCGCTCGGGAACCATGAGTTTAGTTATCCAAATTTTAGAAAATTTAGGATAGAGCTATACCACCCTTTATCTTAAACCATGCATGCATTATACCTTAGGTGGGTCGATCCATGGCATCGACTCCACAATTAAGAAATCCGCCAAAATTGTCGACGGGTCTCACGACCCAACGGCCCATCAACATATTATGTGTAGCGTGATAATGATAGACGAATCCAAGCCTAATTTTGACATGCCGAAATTGGAAAATGTACATTCATAATGTCTTCATTTCCGACAAAAACATTGCAGTTTAACAGCTTGGATTAATCTGTCATAATCTCACATATTTGGCGTTTAGGCTCACCTCTGGCATAAGAGAGGCCCATGCATGTTAGGACGCACATTTAATTCTCGCACAATCTATTTGCTATTTTTCTGCTTTTCACTTTGTACATATTATTTAATGCAATAATTACTTGTTTTAATTATGTATATATCATGTCATGTCGCTTGCAAATCTGTGCATGAACATTTGCCATTTGCACTTTTTGACTATTGCACTACAATCAACTTCTACTGGGGCAACACCATATCTTTTGGTCCTCGGGACAGAAATTGTGTCACTGCCAGAGGATAAAGTGTTCTTGAACATTAAGACTCGGACCTTGTGAAGCAATCAGGGGAGTCTTTGACCATATTGTCACACTCCTACATTTTATTATTTTTGCGACTTTCCTCCTTTCACCCGGTGCTCTTATTTTTGCAAGAAGATCGTCCTCGCGAACAGCTGGGGGCGGTCGTTCTAAAACATTATCCTGGATATACTCCAGGAAAGAACAAAGCAAAAGATTTTCACAAAGATGATCGAAAGATGTTTTGATTAGAAAAAGTCAGCCAACACTAGATTAAATGAGGCATCACTCTAGTTTGTCTATACTTTTTTTTACATATTTGCAAATTCAATTTATATGCTTAATTTTCGTTACATAATTCTTTTGTATCATACATTTTACAACATATCCGCACGAACTACGAGTGTCTGATTCTCACCGTACGGTGTGATACGTAGGTAGCCCTTCTCGGGTTCGACAACAATAAAAAAAAAGACGCACTTCCTTGTCCACCTTAGAGAGGGACATATCTGGTTTATCAATCTTTTCATTCATCCTATAATGAACAATCATTTTTTATTATTATTACATTCATCCTATTGTGGATAATCATTTTTTCATTGCATTCATTCTACTGTGGACACTTATTTTTTACTTTGCATTCGTCCCATAGTGGACAATCATATGTTTTATACAATTTTTACTTTTACTATCCTATCATGGATGAATTTTTTAAGCATACATTTTATACATTTTTATAACCTATCTGCACGAACTACGCACACCTGATTCTCGTCAAAGATGAGATACGTAGACAGCCCTAATTGGGTTCGGTACCCTTTATTCAAAAATACAAAAATAATATATATATATATATATTTTAAGAATCATTGATGGACTTGGTTGATACCAACACAGTTAGGAGTGTGCATAGGAAGAACAAGTGGAGAACACTGATTTTGTGGTAAACCATATATTCTTCTGGTACCTCCCATTCACGCTTGTGTTGACACTTAAAAATTATTTTGCATGCTTCCAAGATATGAACAAAGCCAACCTCATCGTTTCATGTGCATTGTGTGGTGAGTTTTTTTAGAATAAGTTCAGTTGCATTGCATTGTGATCTAGAGCTTGGCTCGAATGTTTGTTGAGGCGAAATCCTGAGTAACACTTGGTATACGAAAGGATTGTAGGCTTTCTTTGATCCGTTTGAGCCTTTCCAGCTTACCAAAATAACATTATCTGTAGCACTTCCCCTTTGAGCCTAAAGCCTATTTTTTTTAACAACCACATCTTATGCCTATACCCTTTCTGTTTGCGTACACGTACTATCCCTCTTTTGGCCCGACCTCCTTGAGCGCATCAGAAATGTGCAAATTGCTAAAAAAATCCGAGTTGAAGTTGGAATGTTCTCGATAGAGGAAAACAAAACAAAACAAAAGGATGACTTCACACAAAAAGGAAGTCAAACGCCCCGACAATATCAACAAAAAAAAGGAAATAACTTCGAAAAAGGGGGAAAAGCTCCAAAAGAAATATTCAAAAGAAGTCGGTACAAAAAAAAGGGGGGCAAAAAGAAGCAAATCGGCATCAAGGCACACAAATACCAATCACGGACATATTTCAACGCTCAAGGTAGGATTAGTCACTCCTTACCCAAATGATATCCTTTCATTTCCCTAAGCCTACATTACAAACCCATAACAAGCCCTACATGTTCCTATACCGAGGGTTCTCACATTAGTAGATACTCACATGACGACTAAGTCTATGGTATCACAATTAAATGCATTGAACATCTTTCTGAGGGTGAGTGTACTTCTTTAGATGTCCCAAAGTTCAAAACACTGAAATACATATGAGAAAGGGACTTTCTTTCAGTGAGGGCATTTGAAACATGAGGATGCATATATGTCAAAACCTTGGCTTGAAGCAAGTGTCGATACTCAGGTATGTCTGAGGTATCATCTGAAGCTATAGGAATTACACTGGAGTCAGTCTCGGTTAGACAGAAAGCAAATAACGGGAACCCCTAAGCACAATACTAATTGTTGGTACCAACCAAAGTCAAGACGTGATTCTGTCTTTTTCATATTTTCAAAAAAAAAAAAAACAACAAAAACCTTGCAAAATATTGCATCATTTTTCATACTCTAGTCACTCTCTTTTACAAAAAAATATAAAAAAAAACATTCTACAAATACAATTCTCTTTTGTCGCATGAACTACGTTATGACCTGATTCCCTCGGCGGGATACGTAGGCAGCCACATTGGCTTCGGTCCCATTTTTGAAAAAAAAAATCCTTTTAGCTTGCATGAACTACGTTATGACCTGATTCCCTCGGCGGGATACGTAGGCGGCCACATCAGCTTCGGTCTCATTTTTTAGAAAATCCTTACAAAAACCTTTTTGCATGCATGAACTACGTTATGACCTGATTCCCTCGGCGGGATACGTAGGCGGCAACATTGGCTTCGGTCCCATTTTTGAAGAAAAAAAATCCTTTTAGCTTACATGAACTACGTTATGACCTGATTCCCTCGGCGGGATACGTAGGCGGCCACATCAGCTTCAGTCTCATTTTTTTAGAAAATCCTTACAAAAACCTTTTAGCTTGCATGAACTACGTTATGACCTGATTCCCTCGGCGGGATACGTAGGCGGCTACATTGGCTTCGGTCCCATTAAAAAAAATCCTTATAAATCTCTTAGTTTGCATGAACTACGTTACGACCTGATTCCCTCGGCGGGATACGTAGGCAACCACATCGGCTTTGGTCCCATTTTGGAAAACCTCACAATCGCCATTTTGCTTGCAGCGAACTACGTTATGACCTGATTTCCTTTGTCGGAATACGTAGGCGGCCTATATCGACTTCGGTCACATCATTGGAAATTGTCCTACATTATCTTGCACACAACGCATTAGGCTCACATGATCACCTTAATAGGACAAGCAAGTTGCCAGCACAAACTCGATTTTGTCCAGTTGGAAGTTCAGCATCTTCATATATATCAGAAACTGGGGCATATTTTAAGGGTTCACTGCAAGAATATGCCAATGGACCTGGAAAATGCCAGACATCTATGTCTTCAATCCAAACAAGTCTGAACTTGCGAGCGTCCAGAGCCAAAGCTACAAAGTCAACGCGAATCAACCGCCCTTCACCCCAAACTCATAAATTTCTTTGAGTACAGGTCTTCAGGTTGCCGAAGGCAAGGAAGCCGCAACATGTGTGTTAAATTCGGCACAAATATTGCATCACATTTTCGTCCGCGCAAGGACGACATTTCAATGCACAGTCCACAGGACTTTGAATCGGCTGAAGATTCAACACAACGTGGAATCATATTACATCAAATTGACGACAATGACATCATTTACATCTTTCACAGCATTACAACGACATCAACACGCCCATACAACGGCGTCATCAGCAACACGCCCATACAACGACGTCATCAGCAACACGCCCATGTAACAGTGTCATCTGCACAACGCGTCTACACAATGACGTCTTCAACGCACCACGTCTATGCAACGACGTCATTTCAACCCATGCTTGTCAAACGCATCACGTCAATACAACGACGTCATTTTAGGCGCCCACCTCCTAATGCGGGTATTTCAATTTCAGTCAGGCGCCAACCTCCTAATGCGGGTATTTCAATTTCACCAGCGCCCACCTCTAACGCGGTATTTTAATTTGATTAGCGCCCACCTCCTAACGCGGGTATTTTAATTTGATCAGCGCCCACCTACTAACGCGGTATTTTAATTTTGATCGAGCGCCCACCTCCTAATGCGGGTATTTTAATTTGATCAGCGCCCACCTCTGTCTGGGTATTTTAATTTGATCGGCGCCCACCTCTGTCTGAGTATTTCAATTTGATCAGCGCCCACCTCTAATCTGGGTATTTTAATTTGATCAGCGCCCTCTGTCTGGATATTTTAATTTGATCAGGCACCCACCTCTGTCTGGGTATTTTAATTTGATCAGTATACACCTCTAATCTGGGTATTTTAATTTGATCAGCGCCCACTCTGTCTGCGGTATTTTAATTTGATGACGCCCACCTCTAATGTGGGTATTTCAATTTCAATCAGCGCCCACCTCTGTCTGGGTATTTTAATTTGATCAGCGCCCACCTCCTAATGTGGGTATTTCAATTCAGTCAGCGACCTCTAATCTGAGTATTTTAATTGATCGGCGCCCACCTCTTAATGTGGGTATTTCAATTTGATCGGCGCCCACCTCTGTCAGTATTTTAATTGATCAGCGCCCACCTCTTAATGTGGGTATTTCAATTTCAGTCAGGCGCCCACCTCCTAATGCGGATATTTTAATTTCAGTCAGGCGCCCACCTCATAATGCGGGTATTTCAATTTCAGTGAGGCACCTACCTCTTAATGCGGGTATTTTAATTTCACTCAGGTGCCCACCTCCTAATGCGGGTATTTTAATTTCAGTCAGGCGCCCACCTCCTAATGCAGGTACTTTAATTTCAGTCAGGCGCTCACCTCCTAATGCGGGTATTTCAATTTCCGTCAGGCGCCCACCTCCTAATGCGAGTATTTCAATTTCTGTCAGACGCCCACCTCATAATGCGGGTATTTAATTTCAGTCAGGCGTCCATCTCCTAATGCGGGTATTTAAATTTCTATCAGGCGCCCACCTCATAATTCGGATATTTATTTTCAGTCGGGCGCCCACCTCATTATTCGGGTATTTAATTTCTGTCAGGCGCCCACCTCATAATTCAGGTATTTAAATGTCTGTCAGGCGCCCACCTCATAATTCGGGTATTTTAATTTCAGTCAAGCGCCCACCTTCTAATACGGGTATTTTAATTTCTGTCACGCCTATGCAACAACGCCATCTGCATAACGTATAAGCAACGACGTCATCTCATCACGCCTATGCTACAGTTTCAACTACATTAGGGAAGTACTTTGAACGTTGTTCCGCCCTTCCCCAGTATTTCGCCACATCTGCAACCAGGTCATCATAACTCAACTGAGCAATGTTTCTTGAATTTGCACCATCTTTTGCAACTTCTCTCCCCCCCCCTCAGGATTCTATTTCTTCCCACTCATCCATAACCTTCACTCGAGTCCCGATGATCAGGACAAAATTGGCTACTCAGTCAACTTCTTTGGCCGAAAACTCTTTCATCGTCTCCGGCCAAAGAGGGGCATATGTTGACACCCAATTTTGTCCCATTTTTTCTGATTTTATTTGCAATTTTAAATATTTTTGACACCTTAAGACAATTTTAAAATATAGGCATATATATGTATATATATCATCATTTTTATTATTATTTGCATTTTATTTGTCATTTGCATTTTTTATATCATAATCATACTTTTATCCTAATATTATATGTTATTTTATTTTGACAAAACGGCATCACATTTTTATTTTTTATTTTAGCACCAAGCATTTCACAAATATTATATTTTATCATATTGTCATCTTTACAATTTATAATTTTTTGCAAAGCTTTTTATTTATTTATATATAATAAAACCCTTTTTATATTTTAAACCCATAACCCATTTCAACCTTTCTTATATCTTAATCCAAAACAATTTTCACCCAAACTAAAACCCATTTTAAAGGGAACCCCTAAGCCCAACAGCCCAATTCCCTTTCCCTCCTTTCTTATTTCGACCCACCCAACCGAAACCCCACCAAGCCCCAGCCCAAAACTCCTAAGCCCATCGCCCCTTACCCTTTATTTCCCCCCTAAACACAAACAGACCCTAAACAATTTTTCATTCCGCATCTCTTTCTCTCCTTCACCAAACACCCCTTTCTCTTTCTCTTTCAACCTCTCAACCAAAACCCCTGACACCCTACACCACCCACACCCTTATCCCCGAAAATCCGCCCCAAAAATCATATTTTTGCTCACTTTTGTTTGAAATTCAAACCCAATTTTTCATCTATAAAAACCCCATTGTTCTTCATTGTGAAGGGGTCGGATTTTTTTTTTGTTGATGTGCATTACATCCTTTGTTCTTCATACTTAAAGAGGGTCCGAAAATCCGAAAAGAAAGTGAAAAAATCGAGTCTGAAAAGGAGAGAACAAAAAAAGATTTTTTAAAAAAAAGTGCAGAAATTTTCTGTAGAAAATTCATGGGGAGCAGCCAACTTCTTTGGTCGATTATCGCTTCGTTCCTTGTCCGATTGAGCTGATATTTGGACAGAGTGTTCCTCTCATCTCAGTCTTTGATTGGGAACTGACAGAGTTGGATTCGGAGATCTGTTGTTCCAGATTGTCGTCGGTGAACAGTAGATGCGTTTTGGTGATTTTCTTCCAATCTTACCTTCTTTGATGTTTGTTCTTGTTGTTATTATTTCTTCGTGTTTGGCGTTGATGTTGTAGCCATTTTGGAGAACACTTTGTTAAGAAAATTAAAAAAAACTGATTCGGGTCGGATTTCTGTTTCGGGTCGACCCGGGTCTGGTAATAATTTCATATTTTTTGTGTTTAATATTTTTTATTGTTGGTTATCTGAAAATTCTAAAAAATGTTTGATTCCGGGTCAGCACTGTTTCGGGTCGGGTCACTGATGCGGGTCGGGTCGACCCGATTTGGTTAAATCTCCAGATTGTGTTTTTATCTTGTTGTTGGTTATCTGAAAATAAAAATCCAAGAAAAAACTGATTCGGGTCGGATTTCTGCTTCGGGTCGGGTCACTTATCCCGGCGGGTCGACCCGGGTATGGTAATAATTTCATATTTTTTGTGTTTAATATTTTATTGTTGGTTATCTGAAAATTCTAAAAAATGTTTGATTCCCGGTTGGGTCGACCCGAAATCCGTGTTGGGTCACTGTTCTGTCTCGGGTCGGATTTCAGAAGCGGATTCGAATTCTGTTTCTGTTCAAACATTCAGAATTCAGGTCGGATGTTTAATCGTGGACTGTTAATTTATTTTGGTATTTGAATATCCGTTACGTGGCTATTTGTTATTTTTACTGATTTGAACAAATACTATACTTAGGCCAATGAAATTGAATTTGAGGTCGCGCCCCTTCGGAAACTGCCTCTGTTTTAGTCTACTGTTTTGGCATTTAAACATCCGTGCACGGATATCTTACTGCTTTGAATAAATACTGCTTTAGGCCAATGAAATTGAATTCGAGGCCGCCTCCCTTTGGACATCATTTCTCGGTTTTTTGCTTTACTGCTTTACCGTTTTAATGCTTTACTGCTTTACCGCTTTGAATAAATACTTTATTTAGGCCAATGAAATTGAATTCGAGGCCACCTCCCTTTGGACATCATTTCTTAGTTTTGTTTTTGGTTTTACTACTTTACCGCTTTGAATAAATATTGCATTTGGCCGATGAAATTGAATTCGAGGCCACATTTTTTTTTCGTTTCTCTATTCAGTTTGCTGTTTTGGCATTTAAACATCCGTGCACGAATTTTCTTACTGATTTACTGATTTAAATAAATATTGCATTTAGGCCAATGAAATTGAATTCGAGGCCGCGTTTTTTCAGAAATTGCCTCTGTTCTTTCTGCTTATTGTTTACTGTTTTTGGTACCATTTTGCTGATTTGAATATTATACTATATTGGCCGATGAAAAAATATCCATCGATTTTTTTAGGCCTCCACAGTTGTAAAGACGAAAAATAAAGCTTCTAGGCAAGGATGAAACTTAAATCTTTTTCACCGGAGAAACCAACATGTTCGGTAGGCAAGACAACTAAAATGACCAACGAGTCATATGTTCGCAGCCACGACGTGATTGGAATGATCTTTTCAAAATTTAAGTCTGAGCCCTCCGTAATCAAAACATTTACTATTTTGGATACGAATTCGAAGTTATGTATATTCAATTGTTTCTAACCGTTTATTCTTGACAGCTTGCAAGGGATAAAGTCAAAGAAGATAAATATCCCTAAGAGATTATTTATTTTATTGTTGTTTTTTTTTTTTTTAATTCAGCTTTATTTCATTCTGTATTGTAATATTATTGTACTCGTGAAATTATTGAAATGTTTAGAATAGGTAGACTTAGAATTAATTAATAGGGTAGTCTAAAACTTGAAACCCATCGCTAGTTTATTTATTTTTAGGCTCAGTTAGTTTTAAAATCGTTAATCGCTAGTTTATCTATTTTTAGGCTTGTTGCTAGGGATGGCAGGTGGGTATAATTTTGCGGATTCATAGCACACTTGATTAGAGTATGGGTATAACTTTGGCGGGTAGTAGGCGGGTATGGGTATTGAAAATGTACCGTCACGGGTAAGGCGGGTAGGTGGTAGATTTGCGATCATATCCGCCTACCCGCCTACCCGCACTACCCCACTCCGCCTACCCCTAGCTTATATAGCTAAAAATAATATCTGAGTTTTGTCTACATTTGTAATATATAGTTATTTGGGTGGATAATTTTTGGATTTCTTAGAAATTTTATTTTCTTGATTCTTTGTTGTGCAATGGGAAGAGGTGAAAAAATGGGTGGCGGGTAGGCGGACGGGTAGGCGGGGTAGGCGGACGGGTAGGTAGGTGGCGGGTAGGTGGCGGGTATAGGAATATACCCGCCTAGGCTATGGATGTTGAAAATTGTACCCGCCACGGGTGGCGGTAGGTGACTGGTATAATTTTTTTTGGCGAATGCAGGGTGGGAGGGGTACCGCAGCCCGCCCAATTGCCATCCCTACTTGTTGCCCATAAAAAATCACCTTGCATATATTTTTATCAATTTTCATGCAGATGCATATTTATTTATTTATTTATTTATTCTCTCAACTTTACATGTACAAAATGCATCATTTTATTATCTACTTGCAACATTATTTTTATATTTGTAAAAACATGCATTTTCTTAGTACAATAATTAACCTGAGTTTGATTGGATAACCGCAAGTTAGCGGATCTTAAAGGATGCCTAACCCCTTCCCTTTAGGATAATAAAGAACCCTTACCTAGAATCTCATTAGTTCTGTAGACCACAAAATTGGAGTTATTTTGCATTTTTTGGTTAGCATTTAGGTGTCCTAATTCACCTTAGAATAATTAGGTGACGACTCCTCAAAGTTAGCATTTTTAATCGATCCAGAGGGAATTGACGGCATCACATCGCGAAGCTCGCAGATCAAAATTGGGTGCTACAACAATGTCATACGAAATGATAGACTAATTTAGTTATGGATACACCTCTCATATATAAGGAAACATAAACTAAAGCTCCCAGCCCCCATATAAAATGAGCATCCTCACAAATATTTGTTTGTAAAATTAATTTTATTAAATAAGAGGATTAAATTTATAGATTTTTATTATATTTTGCCAAATTTTTGGGAGATGAAACACCTTTAATTTTTTTAGTTGCTTGATTAGTGAATTCACGTGTTTTTGAATATCACAAAAATTATGTTGAAGTGGTAAGTATTCCTTCATTTTTAACTAAAGTTTTCGAATTCAAGAATCAAGTATGAGGTCTGTCTTTGGTAAGAAAAACAGGGTCGAAAACTTTTAAGAAAAAAAGCTTTTGAGTAGATTGAGTAGTTATTTTTTGGAGGTACTTTGACACTTTGTAAATTTGACCTATAGAAAGTGACTTGCCCTCTGTCTGATAACGGTAACTTGACCGCTACTGCTACATTTGCACGACGCTAGCGCCGACGATCAGGTAAGTGACTAAGAGAGTTACATTCCCTTTCTTTCTCTACTTCTCTCCTTCCCTCCTCTTCTAGCTCACTGTTTCTCCCATGACTTTCTCTTTCTATATATTCTCGCCCAATCACAACCAGATCCGTCGCCGCCTATTACCCATATCCCTAGTCTGGCAGACTCATGCCCATTTTTTTTTGTTTCATCATCATCTGCGAGCTCGACCCATATGCCTTGTACGAAGCTTCGTCGCTAAACAATGTAAGAGACCTCTCCCATCAAGTCTCTCTCAATCCGACGGATACAAGCAATAATCACTAGAGTTTCCACCATTAATATCCCCAACGACTCTTCCCCTCTCGAATCGATCTGAAAAAGAGCTCTAACTCTGGCAACCACTGCTTGCTGCTCTATTTTATTTTTGCTATTGTATTGCTCGTTTGGGATCTGCCCAGGTAATTGGCGTTCCAGCAGTTCCGCTGGTGAACAATGATTTACCCAACAGGCTCTACCCAACTGGAGTTTGTACCTCCGGTCGCCCTTACTAATTCTTAATCTCTCGTCCTTGTAGCTAAATCTTGAATTTTTACATTCTAGCCTATACTTCTATCATTCTTGTCGTAGTAGTTAGACTTTCTTCTACATTCTTGCAGACTTGTGCTATAGTAGTGATTCCTGCTCCTTTTAGTGTGAACTTTTGATTAGTTTATATTTGTTTTAGTGACGTTGGTAAACGATGGTAGACTAGGGTCATGTTCGTGGTGGGAACGAGGGTGAGGGTTAGGGGGTAAGAGAGATGCTAGGCTGAGAATAGAGTCTTGGAATATTGGGAATTTAATGGGGAAATTCATAGAGCTAGTTAAGATTCTTAAGAAGATGAGGATTAATATAGCATGTGTCCAGGAGACCAAAGGGGTAGGACATAAGGCTAAGGATGTGAACGGGTATAAGTTATAGTTCTCGGGTATGTCGAGGTATAAAAATGGGGTAGGCATTTTGGTAGACAGTGAGCTAAGGGATCAGGTGGTAGAGGTTAGGAGGGTCAATGACATGATGATGGCGATTAAGTTGGTAGTTGTAGGGTTCATTGTGAACATTATTAGTGCTTACGCGCCGCAGGCGGGCTTGGACGAAGAGGAGAAGAGGCTTTTTTTGGGAGTATTTGGACGAGGTAGTGGGAGGTATACTACCCACTAAGAAGTTATTTGTAGGAGGGGATTTCAATGGACATATCGGGTCACTTCCAGGAGGTTATGATGACGTGCATGGAGGCTTTAGCCTCGGGGACAGAAACGGGAGAGGCGTCTCACTCTTAGAGTTCGCTAAAGCTTTTGGGATGGTGATAGCCAATTCGAGGTTTATGGAGAAGGAGGAGCACTTGATGACTTTCTGTAGCTCGGTGGCTAAGACTTAGGTAGACTTTTTGCTCCTTAGGAAGGTTGACAACGGTCTTTGTAAAAACTGCAAGGTTATTCCGATGGAGTATTTTACAACCCGACATAAGCTTTTGGTGATGAATTTAGAGATCAGAATGGAGAAGAAGATGAAGATTATAGATGATATGTTAAGAATCAAATGGTCGAGTTTGACCATGGCTAGTGCAAAGGAGATGGGGAGATGTTGATGGCCAAAGGGGCTTGGGGGTGTAGTGGGGATACAACCAGTATGTGGGACAGGACGACCAATTGCATTCGGGAGGTAGCTAGAGAAGTGTTAGGGGTCTCGTGGGGTAGCCGTGGTGGGCATCGAGGGGACCGGTGGTGGAATTGTAAGGTTCAAGAGAAGGTGGAAGCAAAGAAAGCGGTGTATACGAAATTGGTAGAAAGCAAGGATGAGGTGGAGAAGTGGACGAATAATGAATTATATAAGATGGCGAGGAATGAGGCAAAACTAGCGATTACGACGGTGAAAACGGAGGCTTTTGAACGTTTGTGTGTGTTATTAGAGAAAAAAGGTAGGGATAAAAAGTTGTACAAACTAGCCAAGGAGAGAGAGAGGAAGGCCCGTGACTTGGATCACGTGAGGTGCATCAAGGACGAGGACGATAAAGTACTGGTGGAGGACAAACACATTAGACGGGGGTGACAGTCTTACTTCTATAAACTCTTGAACGAAAAAGGAGATAAAGACATTGTGCTGAGAGACTTGGAGCAATTTGGAAAGTACCAGGATTTTGGATATTGTAGATGCATTAAGGTTGATGAGGTTAAGGGTGATATTCACATGATGCGCAGGGGACGAGCGACCGTGCCTGATGAGATCCCGGTTGAATTTTGGAAGAACACGGGCAGGGCATATTTGGAGTGGTTAACTAAGTTGTTTAATGTCATTTTAAGACGGATGGAATGCCCGAAGAATGGAGGTGGAGTACAATGATTCCTTTTGTACAAGAACAAAGGTGACATCTAAGTTGCAACAACTATATGGGTATCAAGCTGCTAAGCAACACTATGAAATTTTGGGAAAAGGTCGTGGAGATGAGGGTGAGAAGAGACGTGTCTATTTCTGAGAACCAGTTTGGTTTCATGCCGGTGCGTTCGACTACAGAAGTCATTCATCTTATTAGGAGGTTGGTGGAGCAGTATAGGGAGAAGAATAGAGACTTACATATGGTTTTTATCGACCTCGAGAAGGCATATGACAAAGTCCCTAGGGAGGTTCTATGGAGATGTTTGGAGGTTAGATGTGTACATGTGGCGTACACTAGGGCGATCAAGAATATGTATGATGGAGCCAAGACCAGGGTACAGACAGTGGGAGGAGACTCAGAGCACTTTCCAGTGATAATGGGGCAGCAACAGGGATCAGCTCGTAGCCCATTCTTATTTGCCTTGATAATGGATGAACTGATGCGACAAATCAAATGGGAGGTGCCATGGTGTATGTTATTCGCAGATTACATAGTCATGATTGATGAGACTCGCAACGGAGTGAACGCTTGGCTGGAGGTTTGGAGACAAACTCTACAATCTAAAGGGTTCAGGTTGAGTAGGACCAAGACAGAATGCTTGGAGTGCAAGTTCAGAAACGGGAGCGACCTTGAGACAGGCGTGGAGGCGAGTCTTGGTACTCAGGTCATTCCAAAAAAAGAAGCTTTAAGTACCTCGAGTCTATTATCCAAGGGAATTGAGAGATTGATGACGATGTCACACATCGTATTGGGGCAGGGTGGATAAAATGGAGGCTCGCATCTGGAGTCTTGTGCGATAAAAAAATGCCACCAAAACTTAAAGACAAGTTCTATAGGGTGGTGGTTAGACCGACTACGTTATTTGGGACGGAGTGTTGGTCAGTCAAGATTTCGCACATCCAAAAGATGAAATTGTGGAGATGAATGTGTGGGCATACAAGGAGGGATAATATTAGAAATCATGATATCCGGGACAGAGTGGGAGTGACCTCGGTGGAGGATAAGATGCGGGAAGCGAGGTTGAGATGGTTTGGATATGTGTAGAGGAGAGACACAAATGTCCCAGTGCGGAGATGTGAGAAGTTGGCTATAGATGGGTTTAGGAGGGGTAGAGGTAGGCCGAAGAAGTATTGGGGAGAGATGATTAGACGAGATATGACACATGTGCAACTTACTAAGGACATGACCTTAAATATGGGGTTTTGGAAGACACAAATTATGGTAGTAGGTAGTTGAGCGTAGTCCTACTTACGCTTATAAACTGGTAGTTGTAGTGTTACTATTGTAGGCTTGCTTAGCATATCATACTAGTAGGCGCAATATTGTTTTATAGTCCCCCGTCGCTTGATTTCTGTTGCTATTTGTTTTTTAGTGTACTTTGTTTATCTTATTTACCTGCGCTAGTTATTGCTTCTTTTTTCAGAACGCGCTATCATGGCTTATTCGCTTTAGTTACCATCATTTTCATACTGCTTTAAATTTCGTGTCTGGGTCTGACCATTCTCTCTTGATTTGTTTGTGCTTATGCTTTATCTTGATCCGAGGGTCTTTCAGAAACATCCGATCTACCTACCAACGTAGAGGTAAGGTATGCGTACACTCTACCATCCCCAAACCCACGTTGTGGATTTCACTGGGTATGTTATTGTTGTTTGAGTAGTTTTTTTTTGCTATTTAGGGAGAAATCTTCTCAAAAGCTAAAGGAAAAAAAAAGAAAAATTACTTTTAAAGATATATTTTTTTATAATGCTAGCCCTTGGTAATTAAAAAGAGAAATAGAATGTTGTTCCTTCTTTCTTTACCGTGACCTTTTTTTTATTGTCTTCCCAATTCTTATTTCAGCAAATCTTAACGAATTTCAAATAAAATAATAATAATATTTTCATTAAATAAATTTCAAGTAAATTTGTACATATTATTGAATCTTAAAAATATATTTTTAAAAAGAAATAGGCAAATATTTACACATTTTTCTAACACTAGTACTACAATAACATACCCAGTGAAATTTCATACTTGAGATCTTAGAGAATAGAGTATAAGCAGATCTTACCCTTGTAGATGTAAAGAGGTTGCTTTCGAAAGATACTTCGCCCATGTAACACATATCAAAGAAGGTGAAAAATAAAATACAAAAGTAAAAAGAACATGACAAAAATAGAGAAGGCATTGCATAACATTTAGTAAAAGGAACATTAACAATAACGAAATAATGCGACAATCGAAGCACGAGACACAAAATATAATAACAAAATTGAAGCACAAGAAACTACGAGAATAATGCTACTACTTATTTGAAAGGGGAAAAATGTACGATGCACCAAACTACCATGAAGCATGTCCCATAGAGTGAGACAATACTCAACTACCTACTAACCTTCTATCCTAGTCCGCCACCTCCATATCCCTTTGTTTAAGATCATGTCCTCAGTAAGTTGAAGATGTGTCATACTGTCTAATCACATCTCCCCAGTACTTCTTTGGATACATTTACCTCTCCTCAAACCTGCCACATTGTCAGCCTCATGCACCTCCTCACTGGGGTGTGCATCTCTCATTCTCACATGCCCGAACCATCTCAGCCCAACTTCCCCATTTTGTCCACCACATAAGTCATTCCACACATTGTCTCGATTCTCTTAATTCCTATCTTATCTCTCCTAGTATGTCCGCGCATCCACCTCAACATCCTCATTTCGATAGCTCTCATTTTCTAAACGTGAGAGTTCTTGACTGACCAATATTCTGTCTCATAAAACATACTCGACCGAAGCACCCCTCTGCAAAACTATCTTGGTGGTACATTCTTATCGCACAAGACTTCATAAGCGAGCCTCTATTTTGTCTACGCCACACCAATACGATGCGTGTCATTCTCGTCGATTTCCTCATTTTTTTTAGATTAAAGAACCAAGGAAATTTGCTAGGTTAATACTAATAAAATTACTTTTCTAATGATTTGACAAAATAAAAATTGCTAGTCTACTACAAATTTATAGTATTTTTTTTCAAAAGCACTTTACACGAAAATCACTTTTTTTTTTTTTAAAAAAACATATTTTTAAACCTTGACCAAATAAGCTCTTAAATATATCGAATGTAATTGTAAAGTAAATTAAAATATCAAAGGGATAATTAAAATTAAAAATAAGGGACTCGTTATTTTAAAATTTATAATTTTATATTCATACTCGCACATGTCTCATAGCAAAGGTCCTTTCCATCCTAAATTGAATATGACTTCGCCTTTAGAACTCGAACCCTCTATAGCATCATGAACCTTTTCTTACTTTTCATATTCCAAACAAAAAAATGAGCTTCTATTGCAGAAGCAGTAGCTTCCCTGTTTTGTCTTTTGAATCGACCCTGATTATTGTTCATTGTCCTTAGAATTTTAACTGCATATAATATTCTTTATATTTGTTAAACAAGGCAATATACCCGTGATATACACCCAATATACAAGAATGTATATCACGGGCAAATGGAACAGTGGCCCAGCACGGAAGCCCAGCAGTGGGGCAGATCTCGGAGCCCATTGCGGGATTGGTACAAGATATCAATCTTGTATATATGGTATATTTATTTGATGTATATTGTAGTGTATTTGTTACCTAAATTAGGATTATACACTTACCATAATTGTATAGTTAGAATTATGGTAGAATAAGGTTTTAGGAATAGAATAGGAATAGGATTCACCTATTTTGTAACTTGTATAAATACCTATTCAATTAATGAAAATAATCAAGGGGATTATTTCTTTCATGGTATCAAGAGACTAGGTCTTACAAAAAAAATTCTCTCCCAAATTTTGTCCATTCTCGACCGAAACCCCCCCCTCGGGTTTCTCTTCCGAAATTAGTCTTCCGCTCTCAAAATCTCTCTTACTTTCCCCAAATTTCCCCTCCTTCTTTGTTCTTTCAATATGTCTAAGAACAATTATCATCCTGCCCTCATGGTTTCTAATGTCAAGAACAGTATCCCTATTGTACTTGAGATGGAAAACGTCCAATATGCGACGTGGGCAAAATTGTTTAAAATTCACGCTATCTCCCATCAAGTTATTCATCACATCATTCCTCCCGCTACACCTCTTCCCGCGGAGGATCCTCAGTTATGGATTACTCTTGATGCTACCGTTCTCTAATGGATCTATTCCACTATTTCGGTTGACCTTCTACAGACGATTATTGAGCCAGATACCACGGATATGGCTACCTGAAATAGATTGCGTGACATATTCCAAGATAACCAACATTCACGTGTCGTCACACTCGAGCAGGAATTCTCTCTAGTTCGCATGGAAGAATTTTCAAACTTCTCTGCATATTGCAAGAAATTCAAGGAGTTGGCGGATCAACTCCGTAATGTTGGCGCACCTGTAACAAATAATCGTCTGGTTCTACAATTGGTTGCCGGACTTTCGGAGGCCTATAATGGTGTTGGAACTCTCCTTCATTAAAGCAACCCTATTCCCGCCTTTTATCAAGCCCGCTCCATGCTTACTTTGGAAGAAGTCGGTTTGGCTAAAAAGGCTGCTACCGGAGCAAGCCCCGTTGTCATGATGGCGTCCTTCCCAAGTTCTTCGGGTTTTGTTAATAATTCGGGCCAAAACCATAATCATGGTGGCGGCAAAAATAATCGAAAGAATAATAACAAAAACTGCTGGGGAAAACGCGGTGGTTCCGGTGGTGGTTTCGGCGGTCAACAAGCAGGAAGTGGGGCCCGTCCAGTGAACAGTGGCCCACCACCACCCTGGGGCCCATGGCAGTGGGCCGTGGGCCAGCAACCCCTACGTTCCAGCAAATACCGGCGGCGGTGGCCACCTTCAGGCCCAACAACCGGCGATGGCGACCATCGGCGATGGCCCAAAGAACGCCGACTCCGGCCATTCGCCCGATTCGATCCCGTCATCCTGGAATACTTGGACCCCGACCTCCGCAAGCCCATCACGCAGTAGGCCCCACTCCGACCGATATCGTGGCCGCGATGCACACATTGGGTTTGACTCAACCGGACCCAAATTGGTATATAGACATCGGTGCCACTACCCACATGACTTTCGATTCAGGTACTCTCTCCTCTTATTCTAATTTGAGCAACCCTCGGGGGTATAATTATTGAAAAATACTTTACATGCCCCCAAATTGATTAAAAACTTAGTGTCTGTCCGAAAGTTCACCACTGACAATTCTGTTTCTGTTGAATTTGATCCGTTTGGTTTCTCTGTGAAGGATTTCAAGACGGGGAGTCATCTCATGAGGTGTGATAGTAGGGGGGATTTGTATCCTATCATGCCCGGTTTCAGTCCATCGAGTCAAGCTTTGCCATCAGCCTTTGCAGCCATTTCTCCTTCCTTGTGGCATGCTCGACTTGGTCATCCGGGATCCTCTATTTTATCAGCTTTAGATAAAAATAGTTTTATTTCGTGTAAGGGTACGAGTCGTACTCCAATTTGTCAATCTTGTTCGGTAGGAAAAATTGTTAAATTGCCATTTGTAGACTCAAATTCTCATACTTCAATGTCATTTGATATTATTCATAGCGACCTATGGACGTCTCATGTTCTTAGTTCGTTGGGTCATCGATATTATGTTCTCTTTTTAGATGATTATTCTAAATTTTTGTGGACGTTTCCAATTGCGAATAAATTACAAGTGTTTTCAGTCTTCATAAAATTTAGAGCGTTCATTCGTACCCAATTCGAAAGAGAAATAAAAAATATTCATTGTGATAATGGGAAAGAATACGACAATAGGGAGTTTCAGGAGTTCTGTGCTAATAATGGGATCAATTTTCATTTTTCGTGTCCTCATACATCTTCACAAAATGGGAAAGCCGAACGCAAAATTCATTCCATAAATAATATTATCCGAACTCTCTTAATTCATGCTTCCATACCCCCATATTTTTGGCATCATGCTCTACAAATGACCACATATCTCCTTAACATAATTCCTTCCAAAGGTCTGACATATTCTTCCCCCATCCAAATATTATATAATAAGAACCCTTCTTATTCTCATCTTCGGGTTTTTGGGTGCTTGTGTTATCCGTTATTTCCATCCACCACAATTAACAAACTTCAGGCTCGGTCTACTCCGTGTGTGTTTTTGGGTTATCCGTCTAATCATCGGGGTTATAAATACTTTGATTTATCCTCCAAGAAAATCATCATTAATCGCCATGTAATTTTTGATGAAACTCAATTTCCATTTACTAAAGTTCATACTCCCGAGCCTAGTTCGTATAATTTTTTGGATGATGGTATATCTCCGTTTATTACTCATCATTTTTTGGATGAAACTCAATTTCCATTTACTAAAGTCCATACTCCGATGGCCGGAGCAGTTTGGCGATTGGGCGATCGACCCAGTGCAGGCGGTTCGATTTGACCCAGATTAATTTGGGCGGCCAAGAGGCCACTGCGTTGGCGATCCGTCGAGCCCAACAAATTCACTAAATTCTTTCTCGAGTCATAGACCGGTCACTCGTAGTCAGCGGGGTATTTTTACACCTAAAAGACATTTTAATTTATATTCTAATGTCTCTAAATCCACATTGCCCCGTAATCCTGTGTCCGCCTTAAACGACCCGAATTGGAAAATTGCTATGACCGATGAATATAATGCTCTTATTGATAATAAGACGTGGGAGTTGGTGCCCCGTCCATCTGGTATTAATGTTATCAGGTCTATGTGGATTTTTGCTCATAAGGAGAATTCAGATGAGTCATTTGCTCGACATAAGGCGCGGCTTGTGGGTGATGGTAAGACTCAACAGGTTGGGATAGATTGTGGTGAGACGTTTAGTCCGGTGGTCAAACCGGCTACCATTCACACTGTGCTTAGCTTGGCTCTTTCAAAGACTTGGCTTATTCATCAGTTGGATGTCAAGAATGCTTTCCTACATGGTGATCTCAAAGAAACAGTCTTTATGCATCAGCCGTTGGGTTTCAGGGATCCCAACCGCCCTCATCATATCTGTTTATTGAAGAAGTCCTTATATGGGCTTAAGCAGTCTTAACGGGTCTGGTATACGAGGTTTGCTGACTCTGTTTCGACTATTGGGTTCACTCACAGCAGGTCAGATAATTCCTTGTTCATCTACCGTCGTGGTTCGTCCTTGGCCTACATTCTGTTGTATGTGGATGATATCATTTTGACTGCCTCTTCCGATGCCTTACGCCAGTCTATAATGGTCATGCTCAGTTCTGAGTTTGCTATGAAAGACTTAGGGCCCTTGAGTTACTTTTTGGGGATTGCCGTCAAGTGTCATTCAGGTGGTTTGTTTTTGTCTCAAAGAAAGTATGCGGCTGAGATCATCGAGAGGGCTGGGATGTTATCATGTAAGTTTACTTCCACTCCAGTTGATACAAAGCCCAAACTTAGTGCAGAGGCCGTCGCACCATACGAGGACCCGACCCGATATCGCAGTCTTGCAGGGGCCCTTCAGTACCTTACTTTTACCAGACCGGATATTACGTATGCGGTTCAGCAGGTGTGTTTATTAATGCATGATCCTAGAGTTGAGCACATGAATGCAATCAAACGCATCATCTGGTATATTCAGGGGACACTGGACTATGGTTTACATTTGTATCCTTCATCGACATCCACACTTGTCTCATACATAGATGCGGATTGGGGTGGTTGTTCGGACACCAGACAGTCTACGTGAGGATATTGTATGTTCCTTGGCAACAACTTGGTCTCTTGGTCTGCAAAGCGTCAGACGACTCTATCCTGCTTAAGTGCCGAGGCAGAATATCGAGGGGTAGCTAATGTGGTCTCAGAATCATGTTGGTTACGTAACTTGCTGTTAGAGCTTCATTGTCCCATTCAGAAGGCAACCTTAGTATATTGTGATAATGTTAGTGCCATTTACGTCTCAGGTAATCCGGTTCAGCACCAACGCACTAAGCATATCGAAATGAACATTCACTTTGTCCGTGAAAAGGTTGCTCGGGGGCAGGTACGCGTATGTCATGTCCCGTCAAGATATCAAGTTGCAGACATCTTTACAAATGGTCTTCCCTCGGTACTCTTTGAAGATTTTAGGGACAGTCTCGACTTTGAAGACCGCTCATATGGCGGTGTGTTAAACAAGGCAATATACCTGTGATATACACCCAATATACAATAATGTATATCACGGGCAAATGGAACAGTGGCCCAGCACGGAAGCCCAGCAGTGGCTGATCTCGGAGCCCATTGCGGGATTGGTACAAGATATCAATCTTGTATATATGGTATATATATTTGATGTATATTGTAGTGTATTTGTTACCTAAATTAGGATTATACACTTACCATAATTGTATAGTTAGAATTATGGTAGAATAAAGTTTTAGGAATAGAATAGGAATATGATTCTCCTATTTTGTAACTTGTATAAATACATATTCAATTAATGAAAATAATCAAGGGGATTATTTCTTTCAATATTAAACAATAAAACAATATTCATTAATCAATTTAATTAGAGTTAATTCAAAACTAGAGTTCTAAAGATAATAAACATTAAATCATTTCCATCGATAAGGAGATGAAATGATCTTAATCAAGCCACACATGTTCAAAACTATGGAAGCTATCTTGAGATTTAAACCCTTCCATATTCTTTAGGAGATAAAGAAATCTTAAATCGACCCACACATATTCAATTGTGGAGTTATCTTGAGATTTTAGACTCATATATGATATAACGGTGTTAACAAATCATTTCACGTGTCAACAAGTACACTAAGTTTATCCAATTGAGATGATACGATAAAGTAAATAAATACACTAATTATATTTACTTAATTATTTCTATCAAAGTAGGAGTAATATTACTATGAAATTTTACGCGATTTCTATATGCTATTTAAGCCTTTAACGAATAAAGTTATCCATTAGGTGTGTTCATGAAATGTAGTAAGCTCCCGTTTGAGCATAAATTGTTTTTTGGAAATATTGTTTGCTCATGAAATTTAATCAGTTTTCAAAATATTTTTGAAAAGAAAATTTCAAACTTTAAAAATTAGTTTGGACCAGGGTGAAATATCTTTCTTTTACGTACAAAACTTCTAACTTTTTTCAAAGTAAAATGCATGTTCAAATATAACTTCTAACTTTTTTCTTTAAGTTTCAAGAAAATTTATATCCAAACGCTAGCTAAGTATTTCATGAATTATTCGAGACATGCATAAACTGATTTGAACACTATAACTATAAAAAAGTTAATATAAAATTCTAAGAGCTTGTTTGGTACGAGAGATAAAGATAATTAATTTTGAGATTAAATTTGGAATGAGTTATTCATATCTGGTTGAGACAAAATTTCAAAAGTTATCTCAAGATTATAATATTATTTTTATCTTGTAGGATAATAATTAATCGCTATATAATTTATTTTCCAATCAAAAGAGCCCTAATATTCCCTTGTCGTGTGTCATTCTTTGATTTTTATATATCATAGAAGATGGCTAGTAGGGATGGCAACGGATCGGATCTAGACCGGATCCTACTAGATCCAGATTCAGATCCGTTTTTCATACCTGAATCCAGATCTGTCGAGTCCATAAAAATCATATCAAAATCCGGATCCATCGGATCTGGATCCATATGTAAAAAAAATTGTCTTGCTAAGAATTTTTTTTTTGAACTGACAAATGATTTTTACTTAGCTAACAATTTACCGTGTTTCAATTTTAAAATGTTCATATGAGATAATTTGTTCGTTGTCTCGTTTTGATTGTGAACTATTAATTGAAAATGTTGGACAATGACAATAGTTGTGGAAAATGCTGACTAGTATTTCCACAATGCCGAACTTGCATGTGCTTGAAATCTTCACAAATAAAATGAATATAATTTTAACTACTTGTCTACGGAGATGTTAGTCATTCACTAATATAACATTGATTTTATTATCGAAGTTACCTCTTTATTTTTTGGTTTTTGAGTCAACTCGGGGATAAATTAAACTTATTTTGAGAATTAAACTTGCAAGGATGTGCTTAGCAATTTTAAGAAAATACTTATAAAATTACATTCTAGGTTATGAATATATTTAATAAAAAACGGATCCACGAGTCGGATCTGGATCGGATACGGATCTCAAATACAAGATCCATATCCATATTCGATCCATCAGAAACGGATCCGGGTCCGATTCGGATCCGTCGGGTCCAAATTTTGAAAATCCATATCCTATAAAACGGATCTGAATCCACCGAATTTGGACTGAATCCAGGATCCACTGTCATCTCTAATGGCTAGCATGAGTTACCAATTCAAGATAAACAACTAAATAAATACAAAGTAGAAACGCATAAAGCTGCCAACAACATCCACCTGTCACATTATACAACCATGAGTCCCGCTGGTCGCTCCATTATTGATTATTCTATTCAATTCAAATTTATCCTTCTAATCCCATTTAACCTCTAACCCCCACCTAGACCTGTCCAAAGGTCGGGTCGGGCCGGGTCAGGGCCGGGTCGGGTGGCGTTTTTTTTCCTCCTTGCCCGACCCTGGCCCGACCGACCTATATTTTTTAAAATTCGACCTGGCCCCCGCCCGGGGACCCTACGGGTCCGCGTACGACCCGGCGATTTTTTTTTGGCGGGCAGGGTCGGGTCGGGTCGAGATTTTTTTTTTTTTTTTTAAAATTGAATTTTCAAAACTGAAATTGGTATTCATCCCTACATTACCACGAAATTTCGACGTTGAAATGTATTGTATATCGTGAAATCTTGACTAAAGAAAAAGAGAATTGGAAATCGATTTGGGGAAAAACACAAATTGATTGGAAAAACTGACGTTTTTCTAAAACTTGGCTGCGCCAAACCGCCTTATGGCGGTTTGACCGTCCCTGTCTCGAAAAAATATGCAAAATCAAAAAAAAAATCGGATAAAACGGACATCCGAGCGCAGAGTTATGACCATTTAAAGTTTCACCAATTTACAACTACTTTATCTCCCTACATTATGCTTCCATGATATTAACAAAATGACTAATAATATAAATATATAATTAATAATCAGCTACCGTTTTTATCTTATTTTATGTCGAGCTAAATGTAGATTAGATATATATATATATATATATATATATAGCATTATATCACTTATTAATGACAAAAATATATATAAGTACAAAATAAATATTAATGAAGGAAAAATAATATAAATTATATTAAAAAAATATGCGGGTCGGGGTCGGGCCGAGGTCGGTCGTAGGCCGGCGGTCGACGGGTAATTTTTCGACCTGGCCGACCACGACCTGCTGGTCGAGTGGCTCTCGGTCAGTGGCTCTCGGTCACCTAAAAGCGACCACTGGCCTTGTTTTTTTCGGGCCGGGCGGGTCCCCGACCCTATGGACAGGTCTACCCCCACCACAATCCCAACTAGAGATGGTAGTGGATCCTGGACCCGATCCGGATTCGGTGGATCTAGATCCGTTTTATAGGATATGAATCTTCAAAATTTGGACCCAACGGATCCGGATCGGACCCAGATCCGTTTCTGACGGATCGGATATGGATCTTGTATTTGAGATCCGTATCCGGTCCAGATCCGACCCGTGGATCCATTTTTTATTAAATATATTCATAACTTAGAATGTAATTTTATAAGTATTTTCTTAAAATTTCTAAGCACATCCTTGCAAGTTTAATTCTCAAAACAAGTTTAATTTATCCCCGCGTTAACTCAAAAACCAAAAAATAAAGAGGAAACTTCGATAATAAAATCAATGTTATATTAGTGAATGACTAATATCTCCATAGACAAGTAGTTAAAATTATATTCACTTCATTTGTGAAGATTCCAAGCACATGCAAGTTCTGCATTGTGGAAATACTAGTCAGCATTTTCCACAACTATTGTCATTGTCTAATATTTTCAATTAATAGCTCACAATCAAAACGAGACAACGAACAAAATATCTCATATGAACATTTCAAAATTATAACACAGTAAATTGTTAGCTAAGTAAAAATCGTTTGTCAATTCAAAAAAAAATTCTTAGCAAGGTTACATTCTTAGTAAGGCAATTTTTTTACATGTGGATCCAGATCCGATCCGTGGACCCGGTGGATCCGAATTTGGTTCTGATTTTTACGGACCCGATGGATCTGGATCCAGATATGAAAAATGAATCTGGATCTGGATCTTGTAAGATCTGGTCCAAATCCGATCCGTTGTCATCCCTAATCACAACGCATATCAAATCATTACGTCACTTTCCCACTATTTATTTTCTCCCAAATATTTAAAAAAAAACACTCCTTCCCCAATTTATAGTAGTGATATTTTTTTATTTTTAGTAATAATTTAATTATAAAATTCTTATTTTATTCTTAATAAAATAAATTTTAATCATGAAAGTTTATCTTTTTATTTTAGATCATTAGATTTAAAATTCTTTTTTATTTTCAATCATCTGTTGAATTTTGGATCGGTGTTCCAATTTAGGGGGTGTATTCAATTAGGATTTTAAAAAATTATTTTGGAATAAATGAAAGAAATAATCCCCGTGATTATTTTCATTAATTGAAAGGTATATATACAACTTACATATTTTCATAATAGCAATAAAATCCTATTCCTATAACCTTATTCTACCATAATTCTAACTATACAATTATGGTAAGTGTATAATCCTAATTTAGGTAACCTTTACACTACAATATACAAACAATATACATTCCATAGATACAACATCTTCGCTCGTGATGGGTCAAGCCATCGCTTGAAGATGGGCTGACGCCACTGCCGAGATGGGCTGAAGCCCACTGTCCAGATTCTTTGCCCGTGATATACACTTCTATATATTGGGTGTATATCACGTGTATATTGCTTTGTTTAACACACACCCGCGTCATAGCGGGCGGTCTTCGAACGCTGAGACTGTCCCTAAAATCTTCAAAGAGTACCGAGGGAAGACCCTTTGTAAAGATGTCTGCAACTTGATATCATGACGGGACATGACATACGCGTACCTGTCCCCGAGCAACCTTTTCACGGACAAAGTGAATGTCCATCTCGATATGCTTAGTGCGTTGGTGTTGAACCGGATTACCTGACAGGTAGATGACACTAATATTATCACAATACACTAAGATCGCCTTCTGAATGGGATAATGAAGCTCTAAAAGCAAGTTACGTAACTAACATGATTCTGAGACCACATTAGCTACCCCTCGATATTCTGCCTTGGCACTTGAGCGGGATAGAGTCGCCTGACGCTTCGCAGACCAGGAGACCAAGTTGTTGCCAATGAACATACAATAGCCAGACGTCAACCGTCTAGTGTCTGGACAACCACCCCAATCAGCGTCTGTGTATGAGACAAGTGTGGATGGCGAGGAAGGATATAAATGCAAGTCATAGTCCAGTGTACCTTGAATATACCGAATGATGCATTTAATTACATTCATGTGCTCAATTCTGGGATCATGCATGAATAAACACACCTGCTGGACGACATACGTAATATCTGGTCTTGTAAAAGTAAGTTACTGAAGAGCCCATGCAAGACTGCGATAGCGGGTCGGGTCCTCGTATGGTGCGCCGGCCTCTGCACTAAGTTTGGGCTTTGTATCAACTGGAGTGGAAGTAAACTTACATGATGACATCCCAGCCCTCTCGATGATTTCAGCCGCATACTTTCTTTGAGACAAAAACAAACCACCTGAATGACCCTTGACGGCAATCCCCAAAAAGTAACTCAAGGGCCCTAAGTCTTTCATAGCAAACTCAGAGCTGAGCATGGTCATGATAGACTGGTGTAAGGCATCTGTAGAGGCAGTCAAAATGATATCATCCACATACAAAAGAATGTAGGCGAAAGACGAACCACGACGGTAGATTAACAAGGAATTATCCGACCGGCTGTGAGTGAACCCAATAGTCGACACATAGTCAGCAAATCGTGTATACCAGTCCCGTGTTGACTACTTAAGCCCATATAAGGACTTCTTCAACAAACATACATGATGAGGATGATGTGGATCCATGAACCCCAACGACTGATGTATATAGACTGTTTCCTTGAGATCCCCATGTAGGAAAGCGTTCTTGACATCCAACTGATGAATAGGCCATGCCTTTGAAATAGCCAAGCTAAGTACCGTGCGAATGGTAGCCGGCTTGACCACCGGACTAAACGTCTCACCACAATCAATCCCAACCTGCTGAGTCTTACCATCACCCACAAGTCGTGTCTTATGTCGAGCGAATGAACCATCTGAATTTTCCTTATGAGCAAAAATTCACATAGACCTGATAACATTAATACAGAGGGACGGGGCACCAACTCACACGTCTTATTATCAATAAGAGCATTATATTCATCAGTCATAGCACTTTTCTAATTCGGGTCGTTTAAGGCGGACACATGATTACGGGGCAAGGGAGATTTAGAGACATCAGAATGTAAATTAAAATGTCTTTTAGGTGTAAAAATACCCCGCTGACTACAAGTGACCGGTCTATGACTCAAGGAAGAATTGAGTGAATTTTGAGAATTTCTTTGGGTTCGGAGACGGGTAGCGGCGAGCGATGGGCTCTTGGCCCAAATCTGAAGCGAACACAACGTCGGAAGCGAATCGAACTGGACCGATTCGGTGTTGGCTGGCCCGACCCGATCTGAAATTGGCCCGATGAGAAAGGCGGCGAGCTAACCGAGACGGGCGATTGGGACCCGGAGCGATGGGCCATTGGAAAATTTTGGATGCGGGAGATGTCCGAAAAATGCCGAATAATATACAGGGATATTTGGTCATCCAAAAAATTATACGAACTAGGCTCGGGAGTATGAACTTTCGTAAATTTTAATTGGGTTTCATAAAAAATGACATGACGATTAATTATAATTTTCTTGGAGGATAAATCAAAGCATTTGTAACCACGATGATTAGACGGATAACCCAAAAACACACACGGAGTAGACCGAGCCTGAAGTTTGTTAATTGTGGTGGATGGGAATAACGGATAACACAAGCACCCAAAAACCCGAAGATGAGAATAAGAAGGGTTCTTATTATATAGGATTTGGAGGGGGGAAGAATACGTCAGACCTTTGGAAGGAATTATGTTAAGGAGATATGTGGTCATTTGTAGAGCATGATGCCAAAAATATGGAGGTACGGAAGCATGAATTAAGAGAGTTCGGACAATGTTATTTATGGAACGAATTTTGCGTTCGGCTTTCCCAGTTTGTGAAGATGAATGAGGACATGAAAAAGGAAAATTGATCCCATTAGTGGCACAAAACTCCCGAAACTCCCTATTGTCATACTCTTTTCCATTATCACACTGAATATTTTTTATTTCTCTTTCGAATTGTGTTCTAATGAATGCTCTAAACTTTATGAAGATGGAAAACACTTCAGATTTATTTGCAATTGGAAACGTCCACAAAAATTTAGAATAATCATCCAAAAAAAGAACATAATACCGATGACCCAACGAACTTAGAGTAGGAGACGTCCATAGGTCGCTATGAATAATATCAAATGACATTGAAGTATGAGAATTTGAATCTACAAATGACAACTTAACACTTTTTCCTAACAAAGAAGATTGGCAAATTGGGGTATGACTCGTACCTTTACAAGAAATAAAACTATTTTTATCTAAAACTGATAAAATAGAGGATCCCGGATGACCAAGGTGAACATGCCACAAGGAAGGAGAAATGGCTGCAAAAGCTGATGGCAAAACGTGACTCGATGGACCGAAACAGGGCGTGATAGGATAAAGATCTCCCCTACTATCACACCTCATGAGAGGACTCCCCGTCTTGAAATCCTTCACAGAGAAACCAAAAGGATCAAATTCAACAGAAACAGAATTGTCAGTGGTGAACTTTCGGACAGACACTAAGTTTTTAATCAATTTGGGAGCATGTAAAGTATTTTTTCAAGATAAGGGATGGATTGGGGGGAGACAACGTTTTCTGACCATAACCTTGAATTGGAATAGAGTTGTCATTACCAATAATTATACCGCAAGGGTTGCTCAAATTGGAATAAGATGAGAGAGTACCTGAATCAGATGTCTTGTGGGTAGTGGCACCGGTATCCATATACCAATTCGGGTCCGGTTGTGTCAACCCTATTGTGTGCATCGCGACCTCGATATCGGTCTGAGTGAGGCCTGGTGCGTGGTGAGCTTATGTAGGCCGGGGTCCAAGTATTCAGGCAGGCTGCCGTGGTGAAATTTGAAGCTGAGGCTGCTTTATCGTTCTTGGGCGATGGGCAGTGGGCCGTCTAGGCTGCTGAAAAGGCCACTAGCTAGTTGTTGAAAACTGTGGTGGAGGTGGACCGTAGGGCCACTGCCCATTGGTCCAAGCCCATGTCCCAGAGGCCCAAGGCTGAGACCAGGGGTTCGGTGGCTCACTAGAACTTGGATGGGACCCACTGCCACTACGTTGGCCACCGTAACTGCTGCCGGTGTCGCGCCCCATTTTCGACCCGCTCGGGTCAAAGAGCGGAGCACAGACGTGTTCAGTGATTCCTGGGTAAAAGGGTTGAGGAGTCGCCACCTAATTATTTTTACGGTGAATTAGGACACCTAAATATTAAACTAAATGCTGCAATGTAACTCCAATTTTAAGGTCTGCGAAACTAGTGAAATTCTAGGTAAGGGTTCTTTATTATCCTAAAGGGAAGGGGTTAGGCATCCTTTAAGATCCGCTAACTTGCGGTTATCCGGTCAAACTCAGGTTAATTATTACTAGAAAAATGCATGTTTGAAGTATGAAGTTAAAGATGTTTGCAAATAATTAATGAAAGAGATGCATTTTGTACATGTATGCATTCGAATGACATAAAAAGAAAGATACATGTAAAGTTTTGGAAAATATGCATTTGTGACAATAAATTATTTATAATGCCAAAAAAGTAAAATTTTGGGAATCATTGAATTGTAAATTGACAAAAGATAAACTTATTCGGAATGATTAATAAAGCAAATAAAAAATGACAAAAGTTATTTTGAAAATCTTGAATACGCGTGACGAGCCTAAAATAAATAACTAGCGGATGGTTTCTAAGTTTGAATTTAATCGAGCCTACCAATAAATAAGCTAGCGACGGATTTCAAATCTTCAACTACCCTATGAATTAATCCTAAGTTTGCCTATTCTAAGCATTTCAATAGTTACATAAGTGCGATAAATAATATTACAATACAAAGCGGGATAAAAGCTGAATTAAAGAAAGAAATAAAATAAATAAACACCGAGGGAACATCTGCCTTTGTTTACTTTATTCCCTGCAATCTGTCAAGAATAAACGGTTAAAAGCAGTTAAATACAAATAACTTCATATCCGCATCCAAAACAGTGAGTGTTTTGGTCACGGAGGGCTCAGACTTAAATTTTGAAAAGACCATCCCAATCACGTCGTGGCTGCAAACGTATGACTCGGTGGTTATTTTGATTGCCTCGCCTACTAAACATGTTGGTCTCTCGGATGAAAAGGAAAGATCACTATAATCACGTCGTGGCTGCGAATATATAACTTGTTGGTTATTTTAGTCACCTCGCCTACTAAGCATGTTGATCTCGGATGAAATAAAAAGGTTTAAGTCTCATCATTGCCCTGAAGTTATATTTTCGTCTTTACGACTGTGGAGGCCTCAAAATCGACGGATATTTTTCATCGGCCAGTGTAGTATCGTGTTCAAATCAGTAAAATTAAAATGAAACAGTAAACAGTAGGCAGCAAGCAGGAAAACAGTAAGCAGAAAATAGTTTCCGAAAATGACGCGGTGTTTTAGTTTAAAACAGTAAAAACAGTAAAATATCTGTTGCCCGGATACTTAAAACAGTGCTGAAAAACAGAGAAATGAAACGAAAGAAAAGCGCGGCCTCGAATTCAATTTCGTCGGCCTTAATGCAATATTAATAAAATAATAAAACAGTAAAAGCAACGAGCAGTGAGCAGTTAAAGTATCCGACCCAAGTTCTGAAATTCTGGAAATATCCAGATCGGGTCGACCCGACCCGGATCAGTGACCCGACCCGAATTAAATTTCAGCACCAATTTCAGATAACCAAGAACAAGAGTGTGAAATGCAAGAATTCCAGAAGATATTCAAATCGGGTCGACCCGACCCGGGTCAGTGACCCGACCCGAATCAGGTATCGAATCCGAAATCAAATGATCCAAACCCGAATCAGATTTTAACACCAAATTCAGATAACCAACATACAAAATACAAAATGCAAGAATTCTGGAAATAATACCCGACCCGAATCAGTGATCCAAAATCCGAAATCAAATATTCACTAAATTCAGATAACCAACATACAGAAACATGAAATGCAAGAATTCTGAAAATAATACCCGAACCGGGTCGACCCGACTTCGGTCGCTGACCGACCAATCGATGATCCAAAATCGAAATCAAATATTCACCAAATTCGGATAACCAACATACAGAATTTGAAATGCAGAATTCTGAAAATATTATCCGAACTGAAGTCGACGAGATTGTCGATGACCGACCGAATCGGTGATCCAAAATCCAAAATCAAATATTCACCAAATTCAGATAACCAACATACGAAAATGAAATGCAAGAATTACGAAATAATACCCGAATCGGTCGACTGACCGGTCAGTGATCCAAAATCCGAAATCAAATATTCACCAAATTCAGATAACCAACATATAGAAATATGAAATGCAAGAATTCTGAAAAATAATACCCGAACCGGGTCGACCCGATCCAGGTCAGTGACCCGACCCGAATTAGGTGTCAAAATCAGAGAATCAAACGTAGAGAACCAACCTTTTCGGACTTAATTCTTGAACAACAAGGGAGGAAAAAATGTTTGAAACCAAGAACACAACCAAAAATATTTATATCCAATCGGACCTCCCAAAAAATCTCTCTGTTTTTTTTTCTCTTTTTCTCCCCCTTTCGAAGAACACAAGGGGTTTTTATAGCCCCATTCTCCCAAAAAACCGAGTTCAAATTCGAAATAAAGGGCCCAAAATAATGATTTTGGAACGAGTTTTTTTAGGGGTATGGGTTGGTGGTGTCAGGCAGCGGTGTTGGCGAGTGGTGGTATCAGGTGTAGGGCGCGACGACGTAGGGGGTTAGGGGTGCGGCGATGTAGGGGATAGGGCGTAGGGAGTGCGGCGAGGTTAGGGGTGTTAATTTGTTAGGGTTTTAGATTTTCTGATTTTGGGTTTTGGTTTGGGAATAAAAGGAGGTCGACCGGTCGGGTTTCGTGGGCAGACGGGTTGAGAATTTGGGCTGGGGTTTTCAGGTGGGTTTTGGGCTTGTGGTGTTGGGCCAATAAGAAAAGGAGTTGGGCTTGGTTTTGGGAAAAAGGAAAAGGGAATTGGGTTTGGGAGATTTGTATTGGGTTGGAAAAATGAAATGGGTTAGAAATTGTTTTGGGTTTAAAAATATAAAAGAGGGGTTTAACATTAAAAAATATTTATATATTTTTTGTAAAATATGTGAATTATTTAAAATAACATAACGATGTGATAATAAAAATATAATATTTGCGAAATGTTTAATGCTTAATAAAAAATGAAAATGCAAATGCAATTGAGAATAAAATAACCTAGAATTTTTGGATAAAACTTATGATTATGATAAATGTGCAAATGATAGTAAAAAATGCGAATAATAATAATAATAAGATATATAATATATATATATATACGCGTGTATGTATATAGATTAAAATTGTTTTTGAGGTGTTAAAAATATTAAAAAATTGCAAATAAAATCATAAAAGATGGGACAAAATTGGGTGTCAACAGATGCCCCTCTTTGGACGGAGATGATGAAAGAGTTTTTGGCCAAAGAAGTTGACCGAGTAGCCAATTTTGGTTCCGATCAACGGGACTTGAAGGAAGATTAGGTATGCATGGGTAGAAATAGGATCCCATGGGGAGATAAGTTGTAAAATATGATGCAGATTCGGGAAATATTGCCCAGTGTCGAGTTATGATGACATTGGTCGCAGATGTAACAAAAACTATTGGGAAAGAGCGGATCGACGTTCGAAGTAGGTCGTTTGACCCATTTGCCTCGTTTCGCCGTAAGAGATAGTTCCACGTTGTGATGAAGTTCCTGCAAATAAAAACTCCTGCAAACTAAAGCTTAAGACAAAATTAGTGTATAACTGCTGGAAAAAATTATAGAGAATGTAACTTGGAAATACCCGCATTAGGAGGTGGGCGCCTGACTGAAATTAAAATACCCGCATTATAAGGTGGGCGCCTGACTGAAATTAAAATACCCGTAATATGAGGCGGGTGTTGTGTCGAAGACGTCGTTGTAATGTTGTTGATGTCGCTGCAATGATGTAAAAGATAGTTGTGCTGCCGTAACGTAGAGAAAGTTGTTGTAATGCTGTAAAAGTAACTGTTATGCTGAAGACGTCGTTGTAACGCTGTTGACGTCGTTGTAATGATGTTTATGACGTCGTTGTATGGACGTGTTGCGTTAAAGACATCATTGTGATATTGTTGTTGCAAGAATGTAATGTTGTTGATGACGTCGTTGTATGGACATATTGTGTCGAAGACGTCGTCATATAGTTGTGTTGTGTAGACGTAATGCTGATGACATTGCTGTAATGCGATCTGCTGTAAGATGTAGCTGTTGTGCTGTCATAACGTTGATGACGTTGTTGTAATGTTATTTGCTGCTGACATCGTTGTAATGCTGTTGATGTCGTTGTAATGCTGTAAAAGGCAGCTGTTGTCGCGATACGTCGATAATATTTGTTGTAATGTTATTTTGCTGTAGAAGATAATTGTCGTGCTGCCATAACGTCGATGACGTTGTTGTAATGTTGTTTTGCGGTAGAAGATAATTATCGTGCTGCCATAACGTCGATGACGTTATTGTAATGTTGTCTTGCTGTAGAAGATAATTGTTGTGCTGCCATAACGTCGATGACGTTATTGTAATGTTGTTTTGATGTAGACGATAATTGTTGTGTTGCCGTAAAAGATAGCTGCTGCGTTGAAGACGTCATTGTAATGTTGTTGACGTCGTTGAGATGCCGCAAAAGATAGTTGATGCGCTGAAGACGTCATTGTAATGCTGTTGACGTCGTTGAGATGCTGTAAAAGATAGTTGATGTGCTGAAGACGTCATTGTAATATTCTTAACGTCATTCAGACGCTGTAAAAGATAGTTGTGACGTCCTTGCCGTCAATTTGCTGTAATATGGTTCCACGTTGTGCTGAATCTTCTGTTGATTCAAACTCATGTGGACCGTGAATTGAAATGTCACCCAGACGAAAATATGATGCGACACCCTTGTCGTCGTTTGATGTAAATGACGTTCTTGCCGTCAGTTTGCTGTAATAGATGGTTCCACTTCAGTTTGTTGTGTTTAGGCTCCCTGTGATTTGAAATAACATCATTGTGCAGACATAATAGTCGGGACCCTGTAGGTCAAGATGATGTCTTCATATAAATGCAGAATAAGAACGTAATCCTTGTAGTGAGTTGTGGTGCCGAAATTCTTTGGGGAATTGATCATAATTGATGTGGCTTCCCTGCTTTTTCAACCTGAAGAACCTGTACTCAAAGAAAATTTGTGAGTTTGGGGAGGGGCGGTTGATTCGCATTGACTTGGTAGCTTTGGCTCTTGATAGCTGCATGTCCTGCTGATTCGGACCTGTAGCCCCTGTCTGGTTCCCAATCTTGGCTAACCGTTAATGAAAACATTTGTTGAAAATAATTTGTTTATAAGAAAGTATGCTTATCATTAAAAAGTTCTTGTCGAACTCTAATGAAAATATTTGTTGAAAATGATTTGCTTATAAGAAAGTATGCATATTAGTAAAAAATCTTGTCAAACTCTAATGAAAATATTTGGTGAAAATAAATTGTATATAAGAAAATATGCATATTAGTAATAAAAATCTTGTCAAACTCTAATGAAAGTATTTGTTGAAAATAAATTGCTTATAAGAAAGTATGCATATATGTAAATGTCTGTCGAGCAGCGACATGCGGTGAAACAAAGTAAACGTCTTATCCAAAATCCTCTTAGGCTGAAGACTTAGTTTGCCGATGTTTTTCCATGTTTATCGGCGTCCTCCGGCAGTGATCCCTTAAAAATGCCCCAGTTTCCGATATGTGAGAATGACGATCTTTTGAACGGACAACCGAGTCTTGTGTGGGCTGCTTGCATGTCCTATCAAGGTGATTAGAAGAGTGCATTTTGTCATATGTGATATAAAGGAGAGAATATTTCCTAATGGTGGGACCGAAGCCGATTTAGGCCGCCTACGTATCCCCATGAGGGAATCATGTCATGACGTAGTTCATTACAAGCAAAGGAGATTGTAAGGGTTTTTTTTTTCTAAAATGGGACCGAAGCCGATGTGGCCGCCTACGTATCCCGCCGAGGGAATCAGGTCATGACGTAGTTCATGGTTACAAGTAAAAGGAACTTGGGGAAATTTGTGATCTAAAGAAACTGAACCCTTCGTGGGTTCTATGCGTATCCCGCCGAGGGAGCGCAACTTTTACAACATAGAAAAAGTATTACATAGAGAATAACTAATCTTAGATATAGTATCTCTTCACTGCATCTGCATTGATGGTTTTTTGCCATTCTATTCTGATAAGGTTACCCCGGACAAACTGCGTCCATCTGCTTTTCATCAATCAGTCTCTTCGTACATGATTCTGTATCCACTTGGCTTCGAAAGATATATCGTTGCCCCAGAAGAAAATGCTCGGACCAATGCTTTGTAATTATCAACCATCTTGATGTTTCATCCAAACCTGGCTTTGGCTTATGCCCCTGTTCTTCCGGTTGTGAGTCTTCCTTATATTCTTCGAAGTCTTGCTTGCTTGTTTCAAATATGTCACACATTATCGACAGATTAGTTTGCATGATGGAAAAGAAAAGAAAATTATTAAACAAAACAGATTTTAAAATAGCAAAAGCAATGCAGATTTGTCTTTTTAAGCTTTCAAAAGATAGAGGTAAAACATATTAGATGCACATATGTGATTCAGGCCTCAATCTGAATCGCATTGTTTCATTAAATATTGATGCAGTTAACTAGTTTCCGGGAGTAACAAGGCCAGGGCACAGGTCCAATTTTTCCAAAACATCTCCTTGCTCTGCATCCCAAATGGTTGAGCCTCTAGCGTGATCATCGAGAATCACACTGCATCCTGCTTCTTTTTCAACAATGAAAAAACTTTTGAATCCCCATCGAGGTGGCTGCATTGTCCTCCTTTGATTCCTGAGTGGCGCATGCTTTGACGAATGTCTGACTCAGAGGTGAAACAGGCTTTGGTAAAGGAACATCTCTCTTTCTTCGGAGATTGGTTGATAAGACTTTTCCAAGAAAAGATTGTGCCATGGCCCGCGGCTTTGGAGGAAGTACTTCTACTCCAAACGGTGCCCTCACTTGGACTGTAATCACAGGGGTGATAAAGGCTGATGATTCAACATTTTCCTCTCTCGATCGCACAATGGTTCCTTCCAAGTTGTGTTCTTCATCAACAGAATCATATTTACGTTGGCATCGTCATGATTTGGCAAAGGGTTATTATTTACATTAAAGGAAGGTCCTTTCGCTTGGATAACTCCTTCTTTGATCAATGTCTCAATTTTGTTTCGAGGGCATAGCAATTTTGATTGTCGTGTCCAGGGATTCCCGAGTGGTACGCATAATGCTTAGTCTCATCGTGCCATTTTGGAACAGGATTGGGGACATTTCCTTGGATAGGTGGAGTATTCCTGCGGTTCTCATCGTTCATACAACCGCTCGAGGTTGGCTAAAGGTGTATAGGTTTTAGCCGCTTTCTTTCGTGTTTCTTGCGCGGTGCAGGTGCGTTTGGTAGATGGACTCGTGGCTGAGGTAAGTATGCGGGTGGATATTATGGGGGATTCGGATAGGCTGGCGCTCGAGGCAGGCTATATATTGGCTGGGTATGGGAGACAGGGTAGGGACCAGGTGGGTATTGATAGTAAGGTTGAGGACTTTGGGCGTATGGGCAATAATAGGGAGGCTGAGGTCTTTGGTTGTTTTGATTGTAGTAGGGAGGTCAGGGTGATGGCATTTGGTAGGTTGACATTTGATTTGGCCTATGTTTCGAGCTGTCACCACAGAGGACACTCCGTCTCTCTTCCTCTTTCGCTTCCTCAAATGAGTCCGACTGGATTGTCTCACTCGTTGCTTGCAATGCTATAAAGTTTGTAATTCTTCCCTGTTCGATTCCCTCTTCTATGAACTCTCCCATCCTTATCACTTCAGAGAAACTTCGTCCTATGACGCTTATCATTCTCTCATAGTATGTTGCATCTTTCAAAGATTGTACAAAAAGAGTGGTCATCTCACTTTCTTCTATCGGGGGTTGAACTTTCACTGCTTTACGCCCTCCACTTCATGGCATATTCTCTGAAGGTCTCTGTGGACTTCTTTTCCAACTTCATCGGATAAAATCGGTCCAAGATCGTGTCGATGTTGAATTTAAATCATCCACGAAATCTTGTGCCATCGTGCCCCAATTACGCCATTTTCGCGGGTTTTGGCTCGTGTACCAGTCGAGTGCTTCTCCTGTTAAACTCCTTACGAACAACTTCATTATGATGGCCTGGTCTTTACCTACCCCAATCAGTTTGTCACAGTATGATCTTAAATGAGCGTGAGGATTTCCTTTCCCATCAAACAAGCCAAATTTTGGCACCTTATATCCTACAGGCAATTCAATGTCGGGATGCATGCACAAATCTTCGTACTCGAGTCCTTCATGCCCCTTGATGGTTTGGATATTCTTGAATGCTTCTTTTAGGCTATGAATATCTTTCGCCACGCTTTTATTGGTTCTGATCATTACCTGCCTGTCCATTTCTTCACACTCGCTGATTTCCTGAAAAGCCATGTTTGGTACTGTGGTAGTAAAAGGTTGAGCTTCCGTTGCATATACTGGTGGCACATGCTGCTCGTTGGGATCATCGACGTGTGCCATCAATATGTGTTGGGCTGTCTGGTGATTTTGCGTGGAAGAGGTGTTTTGGATGAGTGGAGTAATTTGGGTATGTGGAGTTGTGAAGGATGCCGGATCATTTTGTGGTGGGCTTTGTTGTGGACTAGCTTGTGATTTAGTGTGTTGTGGATTGGTTTTGTTTAGTGGCGAATTTTCGTGGAGGTTTTGGGAAATGGCGATTCAGAGATGAAAAGGTTCGCGGTGCGATTTGCATTCGTCCCTTGTTCAGGAGTGGGATATTGGCACTAATGGACAAGTTGGTGAGATTTTGAGCTGCTCTATCTCACCGCATGACCGCCATTTGTTGTAAATAGCTTGGCGATGTATTTTCTTGGGCGGAAACATTTCTATTTTCCAAGCTTCGTTCATCACCGAAAGAGCAATAAGTTCCAGGCCACCGTTCGGATGCATCTGAATCAGTCATTTTGCTGAATGATCGGGCCTTTGATCTCGTGAAGTAGGGATGTTCCGCCAGTTTTAGTCAACGCGAATAAACCTTTGGGAAAAATAACCTAGGCAAAATAAACCTTCTAAAAATGAAGAAAACCAAGTTAGTATAGGGCGAGTAGTTATTGCTTCGAATAATATGCACAGAGTGAAAAAGCAGGAGAAAATAACAAAATGATTGTATGGCAATTAAATGCGCATCCTAATATGCATGGGGCCTCCCTTATGCCGGAGGTGGGCCTAAACGCCAGATATGAGAGATTATGACAGAATAATCCAAGCTGTCAAACTGCAATGCTGTTGTTGGAAATGAAGACAACGTATGTACACTTTCCAATATCAGCATGTCATGATTAGGCTTGGATTAGTCTATCATTATCACGCTACACATAATATGCTGATGGTCGTTTGGGGGAGCGAGACCCGTCGACAATTTTGGTGGGTTTCTTAATTATGGAGTCGATACCAAGGATCGACTCACCTAAGGTGTATGCATGCATGACTTAAAAATAAATGGTGGTATAGCTCTATCCTAAATTTTCTAAGATTTGGCTGACTAGACTCAAGGTTCCCGAGTGGACTGCTCGAGTGAGAAGGCTACGCGGCCAACTGGATGGTCCGGACGCTCCGCGCATATATCAACTCTCCTAAAAATTTTGGAAATTTGAAAGAAGTTTGCGGGTGCGCAAAACACACCTCGCGTGTAATGTGTGTCAGTGTCAATTTTCCAGAGTGGAAGAAATATGAGCGAAATGCCAATTTAAGGAAAGCAGTAAGAGAATATAGTAATTAAAGCAGTTATGCATAAAAAATTTCAACAGAAAATAATTAAAAACAATAGATCAAATAAGGAGCGATATAAAGCACAATAATGATTAACCTGAACTTGTTATGGTTAAGAACCTGAAAATCCCCAGTGGAGCCGCCATGTTGTCGCGCCCCATTTTCGACCCGCTCTGGTCAAAGAGCGGAACACAGACGTGTTCGGTGATTCCTGGGTAAAAGGGTTGAGGAGTCGCCACCTAATTATTTTTACGGTGAATTAGGACACCTAAATATTAAACTAAATGCTGCAATGTAACTTCAATTTTAAGGTCTGCGAAACTAGTGAAATTCTAGGTAAGGGTTCTTTATTATCCTAAAGGGAAGGGGTTAGGCATCCTTTAAGATCTGCTAACTTGCAGTTATCCGGTCAAACTCAGGTTAATTATTACTAGAAAAATGCATGTTTGAAGTATGAAGTTAAAGATGTTTGCAAATAATTAATGAAAGAGATGCATTTTGTACATGTATGCATTCGAATGACATAAAAAGAAAGATACATGTAAAGTTTTGGAAAATATGCATTTGTGACAATAAATTATTTATAATGCCAAAGAAGTAAAATTTTGGGAATCATTGAATTGTAAATTGACAAAAGATAAACTTATTCGGAATGATTAATAAAGCAAATAAAAGATGACAAAAGTTATTTTTGAAAATCTTGAATACGCGTGACGAGCCTAAAATAAATAACTAGCGGAGGGTTTCTAAGTTTGAATTTAATCGAGCCTACCAATAAATAAGCTAGCGACGGATTTCAAATCTTAAACTACCCTATGAATTAATTCTAAGTTTGCCTATTCTAAGCATTTCAATAGTTACATAAGTGCGATAAATAATATTACAATACAAAGCGGGATAAAAGCTGAATTAAAGAAAGAAATAAAATAAATAAACACCGAGGGAACATCTGCCTTTGTTTACTTTATTCCCTGCAATCTGTCAAGAATAAACGGTTAAAAGCAGTTAAATACAAATAACTTCATATCCGCATCCAAAACAGTGAGTGTTTTGGTCACGGAGGGCTCAGACTTAAATTTTGAAAAGACCATCCCAATCACATCGTGGCTGCAAACGTATGACTCGGTGGTTATTTTGATTGTCTCGCCTACTAAACATGTTGGTCTCTCGGATGAAAAGGAAAGATCACTATAATCACGTCGTGGCTGCGAATATATAACTTGTTGGTTATTTTAGTCACCTCGCCTACTAAACATGTTGATCTCGGATGAAATAAAAAGGTTTAAGTCTCATCATTGCCCTGAAGTTATATTTTCGTCTTTACGACTGTGGAGGCCTCAAAATCAACAGATATTTTTCATCGGCAAGTGTAGTATCGTGTTCAAATCAGTAAAATTAAAATGAAACAAGAAATGTGAGGCGCAAAGGCAGGAAAACAAGAAGCGAAAATAGTTTTAAAATGACGCGGTGTTTTAGTTTAAAACAGTAAAAACAGTAAAATATATGTTGCCCGGATACTTAAAACAGTGATGAAAAACAGAGAAATGAAACGAAAGAAAAGCGCGGCCTCGAATTCAATTTCGTCGGCCTTAATGCAATATTAATAAAACAATAAAACAGTAAAACCAACGAGCAGTGAGCAGTTAAAGTATCCGACCCAAGTTCTGAAATTCTGGAAATATCCAGATCGGGTCGACCCGACCCGGATCAGTGACCCGACCCGGATCAGTGACCCGACCCGAATTAAATTTCAACACCAATTTCAGATAACCAAGAACAAGAGTGTGAAATGCAAGAATTCCAGAAGATATTCAAATCGGGTCGACCAGGCGGTCGATGTTGACCGAATCAGGTATCGAATCCGAAATCAAATGATCCAAACCCGAATCAGATTTTAACACCAAATTCAGATAACCAACATACAAAATACAAAATGCAAGAATTCTGGAAATAATACCCGACCCGAATCAGTGATCCAAAATCCGAAATCAAATATTCACTAAATTCAGATAACCAACATACAGAAACATGAAATGCAAGAATTCTGAAAATAATACCCGAATCGTCGACCGACTGGTCGATGACCGACCCGAATCGGTGATCCAAAATCCAAATCAAATATTCACCAAATTCGGATAACCAACATACAGAAATTTGAAATGCAGAATTTCGAAAATATTATCCGAACTGAAGTCGACCCGACCGTCGATGACCGACCGAATCGATGATCCAAAATCCAAAATCAAATATTCACCAAATTCGGATAACCAACATACGTAAAATGAAATGCAAGAATTTCGAAATAATACCCGAATCGGTCGACTGACCGGTCGTTGATCCAAAATCCGAAATCAAATATTCACCAAATTCAGATAACCAACATATAGAAATATGAAATGCAAGAATTCTGAAAAATAATATCCGAATCGGGTCGACCCGATCCGGGTCAGTGACCAGACCCGAATCAGGTGTCAAAATCAGAGAATCAAACGTATTTCTCCCTCCATTTTCGAAGAACACAAGGGGTTTTTATAGCCCCATTCTCCCAAAAACCGAGTTCAAATTCGAAATAAAGGGCCCAAAACAATGATTTTGGAACGGTTTTTTTTTGGGGTATGAGTTGGTGGTGTCAGGCGGCGGTGTTGGCGAGTGGTGGTGTCAGGTGTAGGGTGCGGCGACGTAGGGGGTTAGGGGTGCGGCGATGTAGGGGATAGGCGTAGGGTGCGGCGACGATTAGGGTGTTAAATTTGTTAGGGTTTTAGATTTTCCGATTTTGGGTTTTGGTTTGGGGAATAAAAAGGAGGTCGACTGGTCGGGTTTCGGGTGGGCAGACGGGTTGAGAATTTGAAATTTGGGGTTTTCAGGTGGGTTTTGGGCTTGTGGTGTTGGGCCAATAAGAAAAGGGGAGTTGGGCTTCGGTTTTGGGAAAAAGGAAAAGGGAATTGGGTTTGGGAGATTTGTATTGGGTTGGGAAAATGAAATGGGTTAGAAATTGTTTTGGGTTTAAAAATATAAAAGAGGGGTTTAACATTAAAAAATATTTATATATTTTTTGTAAAATATGTGAATTATTTAAAATAACATAACGATGTGATAATAAAAATATAATATTTGCGAAATGTTTAATGCTTAATAAAAAATGAAAATGCAAATGCAATTGAGAATAAAATAACCTAGAATTTTTGGATAAAACTTATGATTATGATAAATGTGCAAATGATAGTAAAAAATGCGAATAATAATAATAATAAGACATATAAGACATATAATATATATATATATATATATATATATATATATATATATATATATATATACGCGTGTATGTATATAGATTAAAATTGTTTTTGAGGTGTTAAAAATATTAAAAAATTGCAAATAAAATCATAAAAGATGGGACAAAATTGGGTGTCAACAGCCGGAACCGCCGCGTTTGCCCCCGTGATTTTTATTTTTTTGGCCATTCTTGTTGCCCCCGTGGGATTGGTTTTGGTTTGAATTGTTGCCAAAATTTTGAGGACTAGTGGAGGAAGTCATCATGACCACGGGACTAGCATTAGTAGCCGCCTTTTTAGCCAAACCGGCTTCTTCCAATGTAAGCATGAAGCGGGCTTGATAAAAGGCGGAAAGTGGGTTGTTTTGACGAAGGAGAGTCCCCACGCCATTATAGGCCTCAGAAAGACCGGCAACCAGTGCGCCCATTACGGAGTTGATCCGCCAACTCCTTGAGTTTCTTGGAATATGCAGATACGTTTGGAAATTCTTCCATGCGAACTAGAGAGAATTCCTGCTCGAGTGTGACGACACGTGAATGTTGGTTATCTTGGAATATGTCACGCAATCTATTCCAGGTTGTATAGCCGTGGTATCCGGCTCAATAATCGTCTGTAAAAGGTCAACCGAAACAGTGGAATAGATCCACTGGAGAACGGTAGCATTAAGAGTAATCCATGACTGATGATCCTCCGCGGGAAGATGTGTAGTGGGAGGAATTATGTGATGGATACCTTGATGGGAGATAGCGTGAATTTTAAACAATTCTGCCCACGTCGCATATTGGACGTTTTCCATCTCAAGCACAATAGGGATACTGTTCTTGACGTTAGAAACCATGAGGGCAAGATGATAATTGTTCTTAGACATATTGAAAGAACAAAGAAAGAGGGGAAATTTGGGAATAATAAGAAAGATTTTGAGAGCGGAAGACGAATTTTGGAAGAGAAACCCGAGGGGGGGGGGTTGGCCGAGAATGGTACAAAATTTGGGAGAGAAAATTTTTGTTAGACCTAGTCTCTTGATACCATGAAATAAATAATCCCCTTGATTATTTTCATTAATTGAAAGGTATATATACAAGTTACATATTTCCATAATAGGAATAGAATCATATTCCTATTCTATTCCTAAAACCTTATTCTACCATAATTCTAACCATACAATTATGGTAAGTGTATAATCCTAATTTAGGTAACCTTACACTACAATATACAAACAATATACATTCCATATATATATAACATACACTTCGTGATGGGCTGGAAGCCACTTTATGAAGATGGTGACGCCATCTTAGAGATGGGCTGAAGGCCACTGTCCAGATCCTTTGCCCGTGATATACATTTTTGTATATTGGGTGTATATCACATGTATATTGCTTTGTTTAACAATAAATAAGTTCAGTGAATTTTAAAAGACTATTTAGGAATATAATGACTTAATAGATTTTAAAAGACAATCAAAATTTTTTATGTTTGAATTTTAAAAGATTTATCATAAGATTTATAAAGATTTAAAACGACCACTTAAAATTGTTTCCATTTGTTTCCAATTGGACTAAAGAATAGCAAAGGGAGACCAAAATATTTTTTTGTAACTACTAAATAAGTTAACAGATGACAATACCACTTATTTAAGTTTCTCTAATACTAAAAGATAATGGTGGTTAGTAACCTAATATCACTGTTCATAGTAACAAACGGCACAGAAACTCTTTTATTGGTTTCTGTTTGCCTGAGGCTTCTAAGGAATCACATTTATCAAGAAAGGTAGAGGTGAGGAAAAGCTGGGAAAACTAACATTTTGCTCTCAAGTCTCAAGCAATAAAGACCATCAGGCAAACATCCTAAGTCTCAAGTTGTTCATATTTTCTAACAAACAAACAAAAGAAAATCTCAAAAGTCTGATGGGTTACGATTAAATTTTATATAAATTTTATTATTTATATCTTTCATTAAAAAGTAATATAAAATTTTAATTAAAAAAATCTTTCAAAGTTAATAATTTTTTGAATACAAAAAGACTTTTTGTTATTTATTTAAAATTTTGATTGACCACTAAATTTGAACACATTTTTAAAAAAATTTTAATATTCTTAATTAAATAACACAACACTTATTTAGATTATTTAAAAATATTAATTGAATATCATAAAATTTATTTATTCAAAATAGTCTTTTAAAATTCTAATTAGTTCTTTGTTGCCGATTGTTGGGTTTGTGGGGAATTAAGAGAAAGAGATGAGTTTTCAAGATCTTGAAGCGGGTCGTCCATTGCCCCCCCGACGGGGCTAGATGAATGGGAAGCAAGACCCGACCCAAGCTGTAGCTTCTGGAATTTTCTAGATTAATACAGCTGTTTCGACGTTTCAAAGGCTGGTCAATACACTTGGAACACCCAAAGATACCCTGAGCTACGTGAAAAGCTGTAAGCTTTCGAAATTTTGACCTAATTGTAATAAATTGAAGTTGACTTGCTTAGGTTTTTAGAGTCTATTTTGTCAATTTGAATTTTTTTGGGTGAAATTTTGCATTTTGTAATAAAATTGGAATTGCATTCATTACATGTTGAATTTTGATGTTTATGTTATGCTATTTTTTGTTTTGTTGAGTTATTGTCTTGTGAAGTTATGGATCAATTGAGCACAAGTTCATAACTTTTGTGGTGATTGAGGTCGTGCAGTTGCGATTATCATTTCCTGAGATAAACCCGGTCAACTTAGGGGCGAATCTAGGATTTCTGAAACATAGGTGCACCACTAAAAAAAAATGAACAAATGTATTGAGTGGGAATTGACCCCTCCCTAGTTCTCTAAGTAAATAACTAAACATTCAACCAAGTACAACATATAGCCATCTTGTAGCATGGGTGCCAGCATGTAATATTATACTCCCTCCGTTTAAAAAAGATTGTCTGTTTTTGACTTGACACAAAGTTTAAGAAAGTAGAGAAGACTTTTGAATCTTGTGGTATTTAAATTAAAGATGTGTTGAAGGTACAAAAATGACATTTGCTCTTCTGCTCCGAAACGGACTGTTCCAAATGTTCATGGAAATTCTTGCTCCCATTGGACCATTTGTATCTATATGCATCAGGATCCCGATTCATGGATCTCTCGGTTCGAGAAATCAAAATAGGAGGCTTGAACCAAAAGTAAACCAACCCCTTGGACTGCTACGAAAAACACCATCGGATTTCAAAGTAGCACGATCTAATTCAAAAATTTCACCCAATTGAGCACGTCTAGCATATTTTTTCACAGTAGCAGGATCACTATAACTGACGCCGTTGAGTCTTGTGGTCTTAAACATGCCATGTTGAAAATTGGAATGAAAAAGTCCATAAAAAGGGAAAGAGGCATTATTTTTTTAACGGACTAAAAAGGAAAGTAAAACAAACATTTTGAAACAGAGGGAGTACCAATTTTAGAAAATATATACATAAAATATCTAGTTTTACGGAGATACCATGAGTTCACGTGCCCCAAAATTTATATATAAGTTCGCCCCTGCGTCAACTGATACTGTTTTATGGTATTTTTTTGTTTGGTGATATCATCTTTAACTGTTAATTCGCGAATTTTATATCTCATTGTGTATCAGTTTTAGCGCTCACACGCAGAGTTAGAGAGAGCATTATACTTGAAACTTGATGTTTTACGTTGTGAGGAAACCATTGAGGAAGGGATTATCACATGATAAAAGGAATGTCTAATTATATTCAAACATGTGCAAATGTATTCTCTTGAATGCTTGATAATTTTGATATAGAGAAAAGCAGTAAGCCTGGGAAACATTATAAATCAAAATGAAGAAAGTCATTTTCAGTAACAGTGCTTCATGCTTCAGGTATATATATATAATATTGTGGGAAGAAGTTTGAACTTTAGGTTCATGTGCCTTTGAGAGGGTTGAATAAGGCTTTGCTTGACCCCTTCATGTAGTCAAACTAGAGTTGGGTTTCAGAAGGCATTTATTAGTTTGTACCTATCAAAAAAGGGATTAACTAGTTGCATGGTGCACTCAGATTTTTATACAGACAAATTTTTAAAATGCTGCCACCTTAATATGTCTGATATTGAAAGTTCTCTTTGTGTGTGCGCATGGTCCTTATTGTGCAACAATCTACTGAATAGTATTCAAGTTATTGAGCGAGTTCTTATAGGATGGCTCAAAGAGGTTTGCCTATCAAATGCCTCTAGAACGGGACTGGGGTTGAATGTTGCATCAGCTGAAAGTAAATAGAATTGGTGACGGTTCACCGGGAAAAAATGGGGTGGGGAGAGGAGAAATGCGATATGTGACCATCATGAATCAGAATCTGGCATTCATGTTTTAACCATTACTTGAGCAGATTCTATAGTCAATACTACCTTTCCAGATCAATTCTGTTTTCCAGTTTGGTGCTGCAATGAGATTGTGCAGTGTTTCAATTAGCCAATAGACAGCTTTGCTGTTATCTTGTACTACTAGTTAATACTACTGATTAGCATTGGATTTAAAATCTTGGTTTCGCTTGGGGCATATGCTAATTTTGGTAAGTACAGGCACAAGACGAGGGTACATATTGGGAAGTTAGTGAAAGATACATCTGCAAAACTTAAGCAAGCCAGCGAAACAGATGATCGTGTTGAAGTCAGTGTAAGTATTAATAGCTCACCTATTTCCTCTTCCTCTCTGTGTCTGCCTTTGTCAGTGTGGACTTCCATGACATATATTTGCAGAATACACATGCTCTTTATCTTCTGTCCTCACTATATATATGAGGTTCTCATCATTTTGTTTGATTAACCTTATATGTCTCTTTCACCATTAACTATGAACTCCTGCTTTCTGCTATCAGGCTAGCAAGAAAATAACAGATGCTAAACTCGCTAAAGATTTTCAAGCAGTCTTGAAGGAATTTCAAAAGGCTCAGAGGCTTGCAGCTGAGAGAGAGACAGCATATACACCTTTTGTTCCCCAAGCAGTTCTTCCTTCTAGGTAAGTTATTCCTGATAGTACTTTATTAGTTTATTATATGAAATTTCTATCAGTTTTATAAAAATATGAATTGTTTATTAGAAACCTGCGTTATCAACACATGAAATACATATAAGCAATGTCGCTAGGGCTTTTGTCTAGTGGTAACAGCGCAGCACAAGATGTGTGGTCAAGCGCATGTTAGGGGTTCTAACCCTGTCGCGTACAAAATCCTGGTATTTAAGTGGAGAAGGGTAGAGGGGCGGGTGCATTATTTACCGAGTTTTGTACCTTGTGCCACAGGTTCTCGGGGATTTTATGGTTACAAAAAAATACATATAAGCAGCTTCTGCTGCAGGCTGCAGGAATGATAGATTCATAGTCTCTTTAGTTCTCAATTGAAATGTTTTGCCTTCAATTTCACTGATACCTCTCATTTTTGGTTTGGTCATCTTTTGGTAAACTGTTATACAGCCAGCGAGATAGATGTTACGGAAAAGAGTCTAGAACTGCGGGCTCTCCTTGTGGAATCAAAGGTCAGTTAGCTGATCATGTCCTTGTACAGGTTTAATCTTTTGTGCTTGTTTGTGAGACTGTTAATATCATAATTATCAAATTAAGCTATGCATGAAGTTTACGGACACCACTATGATTCAATTAATTGTAAAATGTTGTAAGCAAGACTTGATGTCAATCGTATGAGGAAATGAATTGACCTCTGGGTTTGGATCCAAGATGAATGCTAGGTAGAGTAAATTAGATGCAGATTTGTTTTTTGTGCAGCACAGAGAAATTGGATGTCGGTTGAAGTTTGGGGCTTAATAGTGTTAAACTTTTTGTAAGTGGTGTAAACAGTTGGAAAATTTTGCTAGTGGTAATAACATGTGAAGAAAATGTACAGGAGAATATGTTATTGATGAGTGACTCGACTTGCTGTTTGCTAACTGCCTAAGTCATTTGGTTAAAGCAAACTGACTTTAGTGGTCCAATATTTTGGCTTGTTCTTGACTGTGAATCAGGAGTGGAGCAACTCCTAGTTTTCTGAAATTTGCGAGGCAGACTTTGCAATAATTTTTTAGGTTTAATAAAATGCTAAGGAAAAAAATTGTTGTATTAATGGAAGGGACATCAGAGGATGCTGAATTATAGATCCCTCTTGATTTGGGCACAATTTTAAAAGCAAAAGCACAAAAAAAAAGAGCTTTGGGGCTTCAAGCTAGAGTAGAAAAAGAAGCAAAAGTGCACACTTCTTCGAAATAAAGCACAGAATTTACATAAAATGCTCCATACTTTTTCCATTTTGGGGTGTCCCAGAAGCTTTGACATAATTTTATTTCTTTGCAATTTCACGACTTTCAATTATTCAAATTCATTTAACTATCCAAGTTTTGAAATGTGCTGTGATGTTTTCTCTTTCAAACTACTTTTCAAGCATTAACTTAATATTTTCATCTCTCACTAATGTAATATTAGCCATTAACATCTAAAACTGTGTGCGGTCAAATATTGTCATATAAAGTATGACAAATAGCACAAAAATTAGCTAGCATATATGAATTTAGTAGACATCGAAATTGCAATCAACATTGCTAGTTTCTATATACAACAATGCCAGTATTACTTTGAACAATTAAAATTAAATATCATCTATATGCAATTTTGATAAGCCTTTATTAAGGTAACTGCAAATGCAAATTGATTTTCATTTTTGACTTAATCTACCATAAAAAGAAGATAAATTGCAGCATTCAATTTCATATTCGACTGCGTTGATAATTGTACTAATATTTAGCTTCAAATGCACAAGTTTTTGTTACTGTATCATCTCAAATGACATACTTTGTTAATATATATTTCTGACAATTAGCCTATAATCAAGCATTGGAGAATAGAATATGAAAAAAACAAGAAAAACAGAAAGAAATAATGTTTGACAGCAAAGAGACAGCAGAAAAGAAGTCCAAAGGCAGAATCCCTAGAAGAAGCTTTACACAAAAGAACAAGATAATTATCTTAAAACAAGAAAGAAGTAAATCAATAGACGTGGGGAAACAGAAGAAGAAAAGTTACTATAGCTAGAATATTTTTTTGATAAAGAAGTTATTATAACTAGAATATTAGAACGTAACTGGAGAGGAGACCTTGTATTCATATTGTATAAGGCCTGCTTTTTCTTCTCCTTTTCTTTATCCTATTTTTTTTAAAAGTCAAAATCAAATCCTTGCTCTCTCCTTGCAAAGAGTGTGCTTCTTCGAAGTCACGCTGCTTAACCTGTGCGAAAGTGATATAGATGGGCGATCATTTTTACTAAAAACTGAATATAGTGCTGGCATGGATGTTGGTTTAATGAAGCTTACATATCAAAGCTTCATTTAGTTGGTCATATGCTGAAGTCAAATTTGTTTGAGCTCGGATGCATTATATAGAACTACTTTTATGATGTTGGGATCTAAGAGCAGTGGTGTTACCTCATCAGAAGATGTATCTCCTTTCCTTTCCTGTTTTTGGCAACTTTATATTCCATTGTGCTGCAGACAGGAGGTTTTACTTCGGACAACGAGATTGCCTTTAATGAAGCAATTATCGAAGAAAGAGAGCAGGGAATACAAGAAATACAGCAACAAATTGGTGAAGTGAATGAAATTTTCAAGGACCTTGCTGTGCTTGTTCACGAGCAAGGAGCTATGATTGGTAGGTCACTCTGTTTTGTTTCTGTATTCAAATTTCCATATTGAATGTCATATGATATTTACAATTCTGTTTTCTGCAGATGATATTGGTTCCAACGCTGAGAATGCACATGCTGCGACTGCACAGGGGAGATCTCAACTTGCTAAAGCTGCAAAGACCCAAAGATCAAATTCATCTCTGGTACTTCATCACATTTGATTCATCTTATTGATCATAGAACTGTATGACTGGTATGCTTAAGCATGCTGTGTGTTCAGTGGGAGGCCTTTTATTAGTTCTGTTGAACTTGTATTTGATGTGAAATCTACAGGATTAGTATCACTTATAAATTGGCTAACAAAGTTTTAATAGGTTTATGATTCTGATACTGACCAGCTACCGTAATTGTATTTTTATGCTGTACTTCACGTTACTGCTTAAATAGGAATGATAGGAGTGGGAAGTCATGAAAGGGAAAATGGTGGTAAGGCTGGGGTTTCAGTTTTTGGGGGCATACTTCAGATGCTTCCAGTTTTAGATCATACAACCCATTCTTTTTTTCACACCATCCTTTTATTAATCCCGGGCGAGAAACCGTTCATATTGCTTACTCCCTCTGTCCCAATTTGTTTGAAGGTTGACCAGTTTGGAGAGTCAAACAACTCTTTTCTTTGATTATGATTTTTTCGGGCTCTTCTCGTATATTGTGAATTATTAATCATGCAGTTTGAAGGGGAGCCTTGGAGTAATCGGTAAAGTTGTTACCATGTGACCTGGAGGTCACTGGTTCAAGCCGTGGCAACAATCTCTTGCAGAAATGTAAGATAAGGCTGCGTACAATAGACCCTTGTGGTCCAGTCCTTCCCCAGAACCCACGCATAGCGGGATCTTAGTGCACCAGGCTGCCTTTTTTATTAATCGTGTAGTTTCAAATATGTAAATTTTATTATAAAATATTCGAAGAATCTATGTTTAAAATTAAGTCAAAGAAAAAGTTGTTTGACTCCCCAAACTGGTCAACCTTCAAACAAATTGGGATGAAGGGAGTATTATCTTTCTCCTCTGAGTACAACTTTGAATTTTTGCACTTTTACATTCCTTACACTGAACAATATATGCTATAGATGATTTCCCTAACGTATAATATTTTCTGCAGACTTGCTTACTCCCTAGTGACTTTCGGATTCGTGCTCCTCACTGTGATCATAGTACTTGCAGCCTGAGCTGAGGTTACTGGGATATAGAAAAGGGTCCCTAACTCTGTTCAGTGACAGAAGTGATTGCTTTGATTCGAAAAAAGGTGACTGTTTTGGTTTGAGTCATTTCAAAAGGCACCCTGTAGTGTGGCTCGGCTGTCCCGATCCTTGGTTCTTCTAGTCATAGTAGAGAAGTTGCGTAGTTAGGGATGTGCGAGAGCAAAGCTTTCTGTTCAATATGTAAACCTGTGCTGTGGTTGCAAAGATGTATTGCTGCCATGTAATGGTGGGTCTGTCAATAAATATTTATTCTTGTTTGGAGGGGCAATCTCTTATATTTGCACTTTGGGTACCCTTGAACCAGATGACATTTGACATTCAATTCTTTATTGATGCTTGTGTGTGAAGCTTTCACTAATGTGATATATTGATTTGTTTGTCTTGCCTTGGTGGATAAATTTTGTATGGAGGGCTTCCTGCTTCTATTTTCTGCTAAAGCAACCTGATGTGTCCGTAATTATTAGATAAAACTTATGTACCAAGGGTGTGGTGTAGTGACCAATGAAGTGGAAGAAGAATTTTGAGGTCTCGGGTTCAAGTCCCAACAGACGTTAGGTGATTTCTTCTCATCTGTCTAAGCTTGGGTGGCCAAAGTTCAGTGGTACTTGTGCTGGTGGAATAGTTGAGGTGTGCAAATTACCCACGCCACCTTGAACAAAAATGAAACAAATCAGACGAGACTTGCTGCTTTGCTCCAGCCTCTAGTAAGCATATTCACTATTGCTGAAAACTCTGTACGTAGCAGGAGATTAAAATCTATGGTGGTACCTGGGTATAAGATGTTAATGTATATACTTAATGTATTCTGGCCCTCAAAATCGTGAATTTTTAGTTTTGCTATCCAAGAAATATTGGTATCTTCCATGGAAATAAAAATATAATCCGTGCTCAACTTAGGTAAGAATAGGTTTGAGGTGGAGCTATGATTGAGTAAAGAAAAGTCTATGAATCATAATCATCGTACACATATTTAAAATAAGCTACTACCTATTTCTGATTGCCAGGTATGATATATAGCGTGGAGACAATATTTCCATATCATGGGACACTAAAGGCCACCGTATCTCCACCCAAGCACAAAAGAAAATGAAAAAGGAGCATCTAAATGGAAGCTGATTCGATACATTTGTGTGGGTGAAGTCTTCATTACTGTATCTGCAAAATCTTAAGTATAAACATTAAACGGCACTAACACTTTGATCCTAAGCAAATTGGAGTTAACTATATGAATTCTTATCTACCATGTCGATTTACGATCACCGTTCAACATAAATAAGTCAGGAAAAACTTAATTTGCTTATAACTAAAACATCCATTATTCTATGTTTGGTGTTTTAACTATGAAAGTTGTTCACATAAATGTAGTTGATTTGAGAAACTAGTAATAGCAAAAGCAGCAAGACATTTTAAAACATAGATAAGCAACGGCTTATACTGATAGAGGTTGGCTTATACTGATAGAGGTTACCTAACATCAAGTGAGTTTCATTTGTCAATGGTTAGTCTAAAAAGGGGAAAGAAAAAGCTTGCAAAATTTATCAATCACTCATGATTGTTTTAAGGTATTACACCATGTGTTATCAGAATATCCAATTGAGACAACAATGATAATAATATTTATGCAAGTCGTTTAACCAATCATCAACTCTCTGTGGAGGAACTGAATAAGATAGTGAAGGTATTAATTTCCATGTGAGGCAGCATCTGATATATTGAAGCTAAGGAAACGGCCACATGGGAATGAGCTAATACGCAGACAGACGAGAGCTGCTATATAACCGGATGCCTGTTAACTTGTCAGAGCATACCTTTCTCGGCCTTTTGGCTAAGATCAAGTGTAGTATTTGTTCTTATCAGTTTAATATCTGTGGGTCATTGGCGGCTCACATGATATTAATTCAAATTCTTAAGGGGGAAGGCTCATCCGAATAGGTTGCTATTCGCGGGCATCCGCGCGTCGCCTAGGCGTTGCACTACAGCCCAGGCCTGGCGCACCCCACCGAATCTAGTCCAATATTGTGGGTCAAGTCTCAGTATATTAAAAATTGTACTCCCATCGTTGAACTAATCTGTGATTTTACTTACCATTTGTCTTAAGTGTACAAATTACAATCTAATTCTTACGCAAATTTAGTGTCATAAATTACACATAAGGAATGGTAATTTTATTTAGCATTCAATTTTTTCTTTCTATACTATATCTTGTTACTGATGGGTTGCCAAGTTAAGTTGGTATATTCAGTTTCAGTGTTCCAATAATGAATTGGTTGTTAAATTTGGTTAGAATTTTTTGAGTTGCCAATGACGAAACTGTAATCCGTGCTCAACTTATAGGTAAGAAAAAGTTCATGGAGCTATGGTTGAGTTGGAAAAAGTCTATGAATCATCATGCACAAGAATTTGAAATAAGCTAAACTTATTTCTGGTGGCCACAAGTGTGGTTTCACTGCTGCTATGTGTTCTTTAGTATATTTTGTTTAGCTTATTTAGGTATGTTAGCTACTGCTCTCTTTTGTTTGAATGCACTTTATACTGATTTAATTTCTTATCTGAGTCTAATCATTTCTCTTGCTTTACTCTTTACTCTTGCTTTGTTTTGACTGCCTTGCTTGTGATTATGCTTTGCCTTGAGCCGAGGGTCTCCCGAAAACAGTACCAAGGTGGAGGTAAAGTCGGTGTACACTTTACCCTCCCCAAACCCCACGGTGTGAGATCTCACTGGGTATGTTGTTGTTGTATAGTGTGGTTTCACTGCTAATTGGTCCTTGGGGCTTCCAGTTCATGGCGAGGCGGGTGAAATTTGTTTCGAACAATGATCTATTGTTCCATATCATGGACACAAAGGCCACCATTCCCACCAAACACACACAAATTTAAAAGCAATCATCTAAATGGAAGCTGATTCGATCACTTGTCTGGTTAAGTCTTCGTTACTCTGTCTGCAAAATCTAAAGGTATACACATTAAACAACAATTACACCTAAATCCCAAGCAAGTTGGAATCTACTAGATGAGTCCTCACTATCTATGTCAATTTACAATCACTCTTCAGCATATAAATAAATCGAGGAAAAGCTTAAATTTGCTTATAAACATAAGCATCCATTATTGGATATGTGTTCGTGTTGTAACTATGAAAGTTGTTCACATAAATGTAGTTGATTTGAGAAGTGTTGTAACTATGAAAGCTGTTCACATAAATGTAGTTGATTTGAGAAGTGTTGTAACTATGAAAGTTGTTCACATAAATGTAGTTGATTTGAGAAACTAGTAATAGCAAAAGCAGCTAGACATTCTACAACGTAGATAAGCAACGGCCTATAACTGATAGAGGTTACCTAACATAAGCATCCATTATTGGATATGTGTTCGTGTTGTAACTATGAAAGTTGTTCACATAAATGTAGTTGATTTGAGAAACTAGTAATAGCAAAAGCAGCAAGACATTCTACAACGTAGATAAGCAACGGCCTATAACTGATAGAGGTTACCTAACATCAAGTGAGCCTCTCTTGCAAAATGCCAATGGTTAGTCCAAAAAGGGAAAAGAAAAAGCTTGCTAAATTTATCAATTACTCATGATTGTTTTAAGACATTATTTGCTGTGTTATCAGAGTACCTAATTGAGGCAACAATGATGAGAAGAGCTGATACAACAGCTGAGATGAAAGTAAAAGCAGTTACTACTTCTGTGTGTTCTCTATTTCCACAGGGCACTTCCCACACAGGGTGATTATCATTTGATTCAGCAATCTGTTTGTCTAACAGAAACAAACAACTCGTGCCATGTTGTTTTCCTTCAACGTTGCAGCGTAGTAACAAGTCAGGTGAAGAAAATTTAACTCTTGAGAATCCGTGTCCTAGTGGCTGCCAGGAGAAAGAATGGGATGTTACAGTCAATAATTGACAATCTTTTAATTATATGTTCGTGGCTTCCCTGATAAAAGTATTTTACAGACTCCTCTATGATTTTGAGAATTGTTTATGTGATGTACCTGATAACGTGCATGTAGAGGAAGTTCCATGTGTATGTCCAGTTCATCCTTCTGTTGTGATGTTAAATTGGAATTCACTTCCAGATGAACCTCAACAAGCGATCGGTTTGACAGAAAGGAGGGTAACTCTAAATTTGTATCTCCAAATACAGCAGCATCCCTGAAAACTGCACCAAAATATGGATACCAAACAAGCCTCAAAATGAAGAGTTGCAGTGTTAAAAAACCATAGAATTTGATAGTAGTTTACCACCACGCTGCACAAGGTGTTGTAGCTCAAAAGGATCTGCAAAGACTCCGGAAGGTAGTCTTTCAATAATTATCACCTCAAAAGATTTTGGAGACCTGGAAATGAACTCTGACGACATCTTCAATCTGAGAGATGACGACAGACGCCGATGGGAGCCTTCACCAATCAGCTTTCGATGCAAAGCAGGCCGCTTAGGTGCAAATTTGGCGTTGCCACATGCACTCGACAGCATGCCATGTGCAATGAAATCTTCAAAGTTAGAGTCTACCAAATTGTCATGTTTGCTAAAGTAGGATTTTGCAACATATTTATCAACACAAAGTGCATGGTCCTGAAGAAGATGGGGAAAAAGTAAATCTGGTGAACAATGGAAACAAATTAATGAATGCATGATTAAATTGAGTCTAAAAATATATTGGCAACACCAATCCATTTACAGTTTTCTGTAAATTCGAATATTACTGACACCCAAATGTATTGAGAAATAATTGCACATCTTGAGATTGTTTAGCAGATTGATCACTTACTTCACTTAATACTGCAGTATCAAGACATGAGCCGATCCTAGCAATTAGTGTCATTGTGATGATCATCGCCAAACATCGTGCCAGAAGATCATGAAGTTCCATTGTAAATCTGAAAAGGTTGCATGGACATTACGCATGGACCACAAAACTCACGTCGAGATAACAAATAGCTTCTACCACAACTCATCAGATATTACCATATTAATTCATTTACCATTTAAGAGCCCCCAACAAGCTTGTCTAACTAATCAGAAAGTCAGATGACCTCCTTAACTTGACATCTATACATAACTTCTCCATTACAAATATAGATTGAGGCTTATGAGATGCAACTCAAAAAATTCATTTAGCTGGACAAAGGCATATATATGCCCACCCATACATATTGATGGAAGCATGCTAAGAAGATCTTTCATAATTTGAGGGGAGATTAGTTAGATAATTCAACAACGGCGACAACAAACCAAGAGTAATCCCACAAGTTGGGCTTGGGGAGGGTAGTGTGTACGCAGACCTTACCCCTACCTTGAGAAGGTAGAGAGGTTGTTTCCGATAGACCCTCGGCTCAAAGAATAAAGAATTTTTCAGAGTTGGAAGTTCCTCTATGCTAGAGAAATATTCCAAAGAAGAAGTTTTCACTATGCTTCCACCACTAGCATCTTATGAAGCAGAAGCTTCGAGGAATAACGAAGTTCAAAACCAATTGCTTTTCTCAAATTTAACAAGTCGAAGATGCCAATTTTCAATCCCTCAAAAATGTACATGCTCCTTATTATTTTTCAAGCAGCCTAGCAACAATTTTGAAACTAAAGGAAGTATCTCTAGTGCTAGGCATCAAAAATCGAAGATTCATCCACCTTGGATATAGTCAATAAAGTTACAAATCTTTTAGGGGCATCTGATAGTTAACATATTCCCGGAGCCTGAGAATTCATTGCTGTAGAAAGAGTTCACAGGAAAAGATTTTGCCAGAACATTTATATCCAAGTAAAAAGTTAATTAGTATAATACAGTGAAACAATATTTTGAATGCACAGAAATTTCCACTCACTAGTACCACCCAATAGTTCTTACATATCTAGTTAGCTTTTGCATTATGAAGGCCAAAGCAAGAGTTACCAGAATATGCTAAAACAGTTACGAACCTCGGACACTCTTTTTTTTTTCTTTAAGGGAGTGACTAATCCTCTTAAAACTAGTTTCTAATTAGTTAGATAATTCAAGTTAGATAAATAATCAAGATGGTTAGTGATGATGTGGGTGCACATGAGCAGCAAACAAAACTCTCATCTGCATTCTCTTCTTCTCCGTTCTACTTCCCCTCTCTTCTTTTTGTAGATAAAGTAAGTAAATTTTATTAATGCAAGTACCAAGAAGGTACTGCAGAACACAACTATAAATTTTGTTAAAAAATATTACATTCAATTATCTCAAGGATTCTAATAAATGTAAAACATCTGAAACTGACTTCTCCTTACACCAGAAATCCATAGTAGTAGATTCTCTAAACACTTCAAAATTTGACAAATGAAACATCTTCTTTCTCTCTCTCCCCGTCCCTCTTTCTGCTTCTCTTAGCCTTCACTGTTTTTGTGCTTTGAATGTCTGCATTTTGTAATTACTTCTTAAGAATGCCTTAAATTTTATTTAACTAAGAGTACCAACAAAATCCATCCCGCTCGATGTCCAGTTCTTTGGGATTCATAACAAGATCGAATCAGCTTGAATCTATTGTATTTGAAGTCATGCTCCATTTCCATATGAAATCCAACTCTCTTCGCTCCAATATAAAAATAGTAATTTGTTGGGATCGAAAATATCATGGCGTCATGCGGAAGCTTATAATTGCAAACCTCGAACGACGATAAATCAGAGGACACATAAAAACTATAAAAAAGACTTTATGATATGATGTGAGTTTGGTCAATTGACTTACATATGATAAAACTAATATAAAAATATTCTAAAGCTATTGAGAGAAAAGTCTTTCCCTAAACAGAATTCTCTAAACGACTACATTGTGGATGTTATTATGTTATTAATGAGAAGAAAAAATATCCTATTTATAGAAGTCCAAAACTTCTCCTACAAGAAAAGAAAAGGATAAATATGGTAAAGTTTTTTCCTAAAAAGAAAACCTTTTCCACCAAGAAATTCTTTCTGAAGTAAAACACAATTATGGTAGAATCCAAATAAGGTAGGAAATTCAGGATAAATCCTAACATAATTAACCATGATTTCAGGTGAACAAATTTTTTATACACCAAAGAAACCAACATATATAACCACGCTAATACAGTACCTGATAGATTTATGAAAATAAAGGCAACATTATCACACTCTACATGAGCTTTTCGCATTACAATAAGAAAAAGACTCAATTTTTAGAGTCAAATCCATCAATCTCCAAATGTTAACAGAAGCTTCATCAATCAAAGTTAAGCTAAATATTACTAGAAATAAAGGAGATAACAAAGGGATTAATGATTTGGAAAGAACATAAAACAGAAATTTGAAAGCTAAAAAAATTACCAGAAATTACCTCTTAATAGGAGATTCAAATAACCTATTTTCGTTTTCAATTAGGCTAATCGATCTGCGTTTTGTAAGGAGGAACTGTTGCAGAAATTCAGATCCTATTCATGGGGAAGAGCTGAAAGTGCTCACTTGTGATTTCTTGAGTTCTTCATTTTTCTCTTTATAATTGCTGTTAAATATAATGACTACAGTTTGTTTAAGACTAAAACTAAGGGGAAAGTGTGGAAACATATGTGAGGTGGGGTGGGGTGGAGCGGGGAGAATAAAAAATAGATATTTAGATTTCGTGAGTTGGAATCTCATATTATAATTCGCTCCCCAATTTTATTTTTTCCGGCTCTCTATTTCTCATATGAACGTTAAGGTGTATGAAGTTTTATCTTTGATTTTTTAAGAATAATAGAAACTTCATTTAACTTAGGTTGATCTAAGGCTCGCTAGTGGGCCGGGTCGGTCCAGTCCTGCTCCGACACCGTCCCAAACTAGAGTTTTTTTTTAAAAAAAAGTGCGGTATCGGGACTCGAACCGGAACGGGACAAGGTCTGGTCCCAACCCGCCCCGCCCCGCCAGTCCTGACCCGATCCCGCCTCGATCCAGCCCGAAACCCTCCATTTTGCAAAAATACCGTTGCTGACCATTTTGCATTTTGGCCGTTGTGCAACGGTCATTTTTGGCCTCCCCCAACCCCCTACCCCCTTAATATTTATTTTTAATCCATAAATTATTATATTTACGCTTTAACCCAATTTTTCAACTATAAATACCTCATTTTCTCACAAATCTTCCTACAATCTCTCTAATCTCTCAATCTATCTATCTACAAGTCTACATTGTCTACTAAATATTCAATTTTATTTATTCATTTGGAATTGAGAGTAAAGTTGGCAACTAGCTTGAGGATCTTCCATCGAGCAAAATTTCAATTTTCAACCTCTCGATTACACGTCGACGTTTGGTACATTCGTTCCTTCATTAAATTATTATTGTCTGTTTATTTTATTTAGATTTACTTTAATTATTTATTAGTATAATTATAAATTTATAATGGAATGATTTAAAGTATGCTTACGGGTAGGGGTCATGCTTCTTCTAGTAGGGGAAACAAGGGCAAGAGTCCTATTTCTAGACATAATCATATTCCTACACAAGATGATTTTGTTGTTACTGAACATTTTCCTACAATACCATTAGATTTCGACGATGAGCTATTTTTTAGAACTCAAGAAGACTTTAATTTAGACGATGATCTAGATGATACACCCACTAATATAGATGACAACACACCCAATAGTGCACCCTCAACTCAAATGTCTCCTATTGCCCCTAGTATGAGACGAGGTCCAGCAAAACGAACATTAAAATCAGATGCATGGACATTTTTTGATAGGGACGTAGAGAATCAAGTAGCTAGATGTAAAATTTGTAAAGATGTTTTAAAATTTAAAATTGGAAAAGGTCACGGTGGGATGGGGGGTTTAATGAGACACGTAGCAAGGGCTCATCCATCTAGGTATGCCCAATACAAGGCTTCAAAATCGGGTGCGCAAACGGCCGCTCCATCGGGACAAGGTTCACATACTGATACTGTCCCGGACCAAGTACATGGTCAAATTAACCCCATGACGGGGGAATTGTAGGCCCTAAATACAATAAACATAGGGATAGGGAAGCAATAGCAAAATTAGTTGATGTGGAGGATTTGGCTTTTTCATTTCCTTCATCTCCCGGTTTTATTCATTACATTAGATATATGTATAATCCTGCTTTTAACGGTTTTCCTATATCAACTGTTAAGAGAGGTGTATTTAAATTCGCACATGAATATCAACAGTATTTACGTTATTCATTATATCATTTTAATAGCAAAGTGGCATCACTTCTGATATAGGCCGTAGTACTAACGACCATGATTATTTAACGATAACTTGTCATTGGATAGATTATAAATGATTTATGCAAAAACGTATCTTAGCGTATAGATATATAGATGATAGACACACTGGTACTTTTATTGTAGAAAATATTTATCAAGTGTGCGATTATTACGGAATAACTGATAAAATTATGACTATTACATTAGATAACGCTTCTTCTAACAATTATGCTATTATAATTTTAAAAAATAGTTTAACTCTATCTTTTCATATAAAATGTGTGTGCCATATATATAACTTAATTGTAAATGACGGTCTATCATTTTTTGAAGACATTCTTAGTAAAATACAATTTGCTATAAACTTTATTTTTAAAAATAATAGAATACAACGAAGAAAAGAATATAAAAAAACTTATCACAATTGCCAACTACCTTATAGAAAAATTTCAGAAGAACTACCCACTAGGTGGAATTTTTTATACGAGCAACTACTTGTTGCTTATGACTATAGAAAACCTATAACTTTATTTTTTAACTCTCATAATCAAAATCCAGCTGATATGGTTGTAGATAGCGATTGGGTAAAAATTTCCGAACTTATTATATTTTTAGAGAAAATTTTTCAAGCAACAAAAGAATTTTTCGGTATATATTATCCTACTATTTCAACTATATTGTTTTATATAGCTCTAGGATTTTTATTACTTAGTGAATATATGGAAAAATCAGCTTATATGACATCTATTAAAAAATGTTTATCAAAAAAAAAAATTATTCATATTCCCACTATTTATATTGTTGGTGATATATTAAATTCGACTATTAAAATAGACGGTACTAAATCACTTATTAAAACTATTTACGATTGTATAGAAGTACTACCACCTCCAAGTCTCAAAAATCCAAATTATTCACCACCTATTGAACAAACTAAAGAAGAAGTGTTGTTTAGCGTAGAAGACCAATGCAAAAAGTATATAGTTTTTACCAACAAGAAAGTGCTAGTAACCTACCGGCTTTCATATCATCTTCTTCTTCTTCAACACAACCTCACAAAAGACTTGCTGTTTCTGCGGCTAGTATTGAAAGCCTCAGAAATAGAATGTGCGGCCGTACCGCTACTAACCAAATTAGCGAGTTTTATATTTTTGTTTTGCAGGGTTCTGTACCGTACCAAGCAGTTCTCAATGAAGAAGGACGTGGAGACTTGCTGAAATACTGGAGGGGGAATGAGAAGACTTTTTCGATACTTTCAATGATGCCCTGAGATGTTTTGAACATTCAAGCGTTATCAACTGCGTCTGAAAGCGCTTTTTCTGTCGGCAAATATCAAATAGGAGCATAGACACTCATTAGCTGGAGACAGCTTGGAGATTGTAGTATTATTCAGAGATTGGATACGAGCGGAGCGGAAAAGGTGCGGTCAATCGGATATCAACGAAGAAGAAGACGAAAACTACAATGAAATCTTATCCGAAGGTGGTGGAAGCGATGTGGATCAATTTGACCAACAAATACCAATTCCAACCGAAGAACCACAGGAAATTATCAAGAAACTAGAACATGTTTTTTTTAGAATGTAATTTTTTTAATTGCAATTTTACAATGTAATTTACAACTTTTGAACAACACCACAAAGTTGCAATTTTGACAATTGTATTTGTATTACAAAAAAATCATATGTCTATTAAATAATATAAGAGGCACAAAAACAGCATTGAGATGTTTTTATTACACTATTTTGTTTAATTATTGAGTTTTTTATATATATATATGTTATTTTTAAAATTAAGTGAAAAAAAAAATCGACCGGGATCCCGACCCGACCTGATCGGGGCGGGACTTCGGCAAATTCCGCCTGACCCGACCCGATCCCGCCCTTTCCCCGTCCCGCCCTTTCCCCGTCCCGCCCCGACCCGATCCCGCCAAACCCGGCCTGCCGGTCCCGAGCCCGGCCCATTGGCCACCCCTAGGTTGATCTAGGCCAGAAACAGACTTACGTAAAGATAATTCCACCCTTGAAACACTTTGATAATGCTCTCAAATAATGAATCAGAGCACATTAAGCTATTTTCTTATCTTTTTTTCTATCTAGAAAAAAATGGCAGACTAACTAATATAATGAAAGAGCTCAATGCAAAAAAAATGCATGTTGGGTCTTTAAAATAATTCAGATCATTTTAATAATAATAAATTTGATCTATTTTACAAACTTTTTAAAAAGAAAGACTAAAAAATGTTATTGCAACAAACTTAGACGATCAAAATTGTGGAAGAATATATTTGAGGGACCATTTTAAACCTATCCTCAAAATATTTGTGACCATTTTTGTCATTTTCTCGAAAATTTAATCCTATATAGGGTTTTAGGATTCTGAATCAGCAGGAGGGAAAAGTATTAGTAGAAAAATGAGCACCGGCAGTTCGCTGACGTCGTCGCCGGCGAGGTCATCGAGTTCGACGATGGCGATGATCGGAGGAAATGTAGGGCCCTCATCGTCCTTAGCCGTTGATGACTTCAACTTCCCAACTGATCTCATCTCCATTCAAGACCGCAAAGACGAGGCTCTTCATGGTCAGTGCAATTTTCGCATCTATGTTTACAATTTCTAGGTTATCAGTTATAATTATATTAGTTTTCATGTAAATTTCTGTTTGCTTGGAAAAAGATCCAATTAATTTTGCAAATCAGCTGATTAACCTCAAGCTAGGCATGGATTCATGATTTGAACTGGATGTTAACAATACGAGTAATTGATTGTCTTATGTAGTTGAATATTATACTATAGACTACAGTTTCGAACAAATTTTATTGGAAGAACTTGCTTGTATATTGAAAATTGCAAAGTTATGCCGGTATACAAAGTTCTAGTCTTGAGACTTGAGAGTGTTAATATGCTTTAGTCACTGATAATATGTTATGGCGTAGTACGGCCTATGTTTTATTAGCAGGTGGAAAATGTGGATAAAGCTCAATTATAGGTTTTTATACTTTTGCGCATCATCATCATGTCTATATTGTTCTATAACAAACAAACAATAACATATCCAGTGTAATCCCACAAGTGGGGTCTGAGGAGGCTAGGTTGTATGCATACCTTACTCCTACCTTGGGGGTTGTTTCCTAGACCCTCGGCTCAGAATGTCTATATTGTTCTATATCGAGTGAGAATAAATAATTTTCATTGGTTCGAAGTGCTTTTTTAGCTTTTTTGCCTTTTTTTATGTGACTAGATGGTTAAGCGTTATAGATCCTTTTTTTTTTCTCTAATAAGTAAAATGCATACTTATTAGTGTATCTAGCGGATACATTTTATTATGCAGAATATAGTAGTATTCCCTTATCAAAAGTGTATGTAAGGAAACTGTGTCGTCTATCTGGATCAATCTTGTTGTTATATAGGTAGTTTGAATGAGTGCTGGTTACTTTGGTTATAAAAAGTAAAAAGCAAGTCAAAATCTTGTTACTTATAAAAAGAAGTCAAAATCCTTTCTGCAGATTGTATTATTCTTATAACTTTTAATCTAGGTGGAAATAGCGAGATATTTGATACTGCCCTTGTTTTTAAGTTTCTAATTTCAGTTTTATAATATTGTAGCTCTTCAAAACAGCCGGTACATCATTATATTACTCATTTTGTTGCTCGATAGTTTTAAAATGTTGGTTTAGATATACACTGATTATAAGTTTTGAGTAAATTCACTTGTTAATTAATGGAAGTGAGTGATTTCACTGTCTGAAACAAGTCTAAGTTTGAAAGTTTCTTGTGAATTTAGAGGAGCACCATATTTCTGAACAAATGACTAAGTAGCAACAATGATTGCATAGATTTATCAGAGGCATCACAGCCTGGGCTATATGGGTGGAGATAATAGGGCTAACGTTTCAAATAGGTGAAGTGTGTTGGTGATTGAGTTCATTCTTGTAATATCAGATAGTGAGAATATGGTGATTGTGATTGTGAGTGTGCTAATCATTGGAAGTATGAATGTCAGACTGGATATCAAAGGATTAAGGCAGTCTTACATTTTCTGCGAGGAAAATTTACGTGGATGTGTTTCATTTACTGAATTACTGGCAACTTTTTCTTCGTAATTGGTAGAAAATGCTGAAAGCTCCTTTAAATTTAATGATGTTGACTCCATTTTTGCTGGAAAGAAGACAGAGAAATTAAGTGAATACATCTCTGTGTTTCCCTACAATGTTATTGGTGTTGGTAAAGCCTTGATGTTTTTCAAATTTTCTGAAGGAATAACTTAGAAGTCAATCATCTACTGGTTTAATTTCCATTTTCCTAAGATGGAAGTAACTGAAGTCGAGCACCACCTCACCAAAGACACCCTGGTAACTCTCAAGTAATGCATGTGCAAACATCATGTTAAGAAAGCATTTAGATGTTATATGTGAGTTTGAAAAAGCGTTTCCACTTACCAAAAAAAAAGACTTAAAAAAGATGAAAAAACTGAAACAGTGTGTCTCCATTAGGGTCCTTTTAAGCATTATGCAGTATGAACCACCACACATCCAAGAGGCCATTGTTTATCATGTCAGATTTTTATCACTGATAATCTCAGCTAGAATACATTTTCTAGCAAAGAAATATTTGTAATTAGTCCAATTTTTTGTTTTAATTCCTTTCAGTTTTTGACAAGATGGTTAAAGTCATGCATCTAGAACAGCCTCTGCATCCTAAAGGTACTTTGATAAACGATGTAGATGTAAAAGTAAATAAAGGTGACAAATTAACACGAACTGTATTTCAGCAGGTTTTAACTTATATCTATTATATTAGGGATTTTTCTTTTTTGGTAAAGCTTTTATTCAAGGATTTTAGCATGGTGTTGTATGTTAACAAGATACTTAATTTTGTGCCTTGTACTAGGTTTCTCATTTTTTTTATTCTCAATGCTATACTGTCTTAAATCTGTTTGTGCTTCATGAAGAATATTCATCTTTGTTATTTGTTAAGTTTAGCTGTTGGTTCAGATATCAGATTTACAATGGGTCCGAATGACTATTCACTTGTTAATAGAGTTAAAATGGCAAAGAATTTCGCTTGTGATGCAAGAACCTAATATGTTTAGGATTATTGTTGAGTAAGTTGTTGTCGGTTCATTGAGCTCGTTTCTGAAATTTTATATTCTTGTGCCATTTACTGCTAGAGAAGAACCTAAATGGTTGATGACTATCTGATGGAAAAAGTGTCTGCCTTTGTTTTAGCTCACCAGCTTGGGTTATAGGTTCTGCCATGGGAGCTTTAGGGTAGCTGAGCAGTGTTACCACAGATAAAGCCAATTGAAGCTCTTAGCTCTATAAAACGTGATAACATAATTGATAGTTAGGCAAACACAAACCAAAACAGAATGAATGGTGTCCCTACCTCTCCTTTTGAACAAAATAGTATTGTTTGCAATTAGTCAGAATGCTTGGCCAGTGAATTTAGCTTCTTCGGTTGTTCAAAACAATTTTTTATCAAACTGAGAAAGCCAGTGCCAGTCTTTGCATTATTTTTCTCAGGGGAAAGATGAATTATTACTAGGTCAATGATGTAACAGCTTTCTTTATCCATTTTTTTTTAGTTGTTAGTTGATGATTAAAGTTTTCTTTGTTCTGCTTGCAGTTCTCAAATCTGATCTGATGGCTTCACTTAACAAAGAGGTTAAATCCCTAGATGAGGATAGCTGGATGTTTGAGGGCCCTAGGTCTCGTATTCACAGGATTTCTAGGCCAGGTAGCTCGCGAAAAGCAAAAATGATAGTAGTATTCATTTTGGGAACTTGATGATTCATTTAAGGGACCTAATGATAATGTAACTGACGCATTACTGCTATGCATTTACAGGCCGTCTTCACAAACATGGAGAAATTGGGAAGCAGAACTCTAAGTTGGTGGTCACGTTAAAATGAGGAATGCTTTGTTTGTTGAGAATTGTACTATAACGTAGCCTTCATGTTAATGAGCTTGTCTTGATATAAATGTGCCACCAATATATTACTTTGTTTTTTTAATATTTTAAGTGTACAAATTTCATGATATTTTCTCCCTGTTTCTTGATAGTTGGTTGTTCAATTTAACGATGTCTTGCTCATTGGTTGAATGCAATGTAATGTAAGGATTATAAAACCAATTGGAAAAACTTAAAGGACATTCGTAGATTCGAGTATATATGTAGCCCTTAGCCTTAAACTTTACTTTGGCGAATTTAAGTTACAAAAGGTCATGATATTTGAACTGATTCACTTGAACATCTTTTTTGATTAAAGAGACCACAATATTTATCATTACAGCTATAAAAACCATTATTTTTGAAAAGAATGTCCCACTAATACTACTAGGTTTCGTCTCAAGAGCAGTTTACTTATTTCAGTTGAACTTTAATTTTTTAAAATGATAGTCAACACCTTTTTTAAAAATAATAGTAATAATAAGATTGAAGGTAATAATACCGTTAACTAATCCTTTTTAATTGTGTATTTAATAATATTTGTCATAGTTTAATTAACACTTAGGTAAATAATTTTTTATCAAGATTTAAAAAGCTACCCCTCTCCATGTCAAATACGGATTATTGTTTGGAAATAAAAAGTTACCAAAAAACAAGGCGGCTAGTTTTAGGAAACCTTCTCCACATCAACCAAGGATTGGGGGAATATTTACTATAAGAAAGGAGCTACCCTATGTTATTTTTCACAATCATTCAATAACATAGTAAGAAGAAAGTGAACAGAGGAATATATTTATGGAGTACTGGAAGAAGCTTTACGTTCTTGGTGCTGGCTCTTATGGCAAAGTGTATTATGCAGTGAAGATCGATTTTTCTTCGTCGTGTGCTTCAGTTGCTGCTGTTAAATGTGCATATATCCGCCGTTCAATTTCACTCCAACAAAAAGCGCAAATTGTGACAACTCTAAAAGGTTGTCCTTACATCGTTCAATTCTTTGGAGCAGATGTAAGCATCGACAACGGTAATATTCCAACTTATATATAATCTGTTTCTTGAATATGCATGTGGTGGATCATTGCATGATTTGATCAATTCAAAGAGAGGAATAACAAAGATGTCAGAATTGGAAGTAGGTTTCTACCCATATCAACTCTTAAAGGGTATTCAACATGTTCATAAAAAGGGTGGGTTCATTGTGATATTAAATTAACCCGATAATGCTAATAATGAAGGTGGTGGGATAAGTTGAAGTTGGCTGACTTTGGATTGTCGTTGAGAGTTGGTGATGGAATCGCATATGTGACTGGAACTCCGTTGAGCAATCGAGGAACTCTACTTTATGCGCCTCCAGAATCTTTGACGGGTGGTTTTCATGCCAAAGCTTATGATATATGGTCGCTAGGGTGCACTGTGGTAGAGATGATGACCGGGAGTCGCCTTTGGATTTATTGCTATACTAAAGATTTGCTATGGCAGATTATGAACGGAGACCCCGTGATTCCAAGTACTCTCTCCGTCTCAATTTATGTGACACTTTTCGTTTTATGAGATTCAATTTGCATGAACTTTGATCAACATTTTAAGATATTTTTTCACCAAAATGATATGAGAAAAGTTACAACTTATAGTACTTTTCATGTTTTTAAATATATAAATTTTAATATTAAAATATTGAGTTAATTTAATCCAATTTAGATTCAAAGTTTAGTCAAATTGACTCTCGAAAAGCGAAAAGTGTCACATAAATTGAGATGGAGGGAATAATGTTTCTGAGGTTGCTAGGAAATTTTGTATAAGTGTTTCATAAAAGACCCTCGAAGAAGATGGAAGCCTTACAACTTGATACAATAAAGGAGAGAAACAAAGAAACTAACTAGGAATTTAAAAAGACAATGAAATTAAAGGATAGATAAGTTGATACAAAGAGAAATACCAATTGACAACCAAGGTTTTATATAATCAAGACCTCCAATTGAGTAATCACAAGCACTAAGCTTCTTAAGGTGGCCTCAAGGGAAACAAAGTCCCTAAGCAACCAACCTTATCAACAAAGCATTCAACCAAAATATTAAACAAACTCTCATCTCTCATGCTCCCAATGGAGTCTAACAATTTCAATATTTCATATCATAAAAGTCTACCTAATGAAATAACTAAAGTAGTATTTATACTAACTAGAATAGGAAGACTACTATGGCTATTACAATACTACCCTTAATGAAGTAAGAGCCTTGTTTGGTAGTCTTCTCAAGAGATGGAACGGTTGCATTCAAGGAATGGCCCTCTTTTGGCATACGTAACCACTTTGCACAAATAACCCCCAAAGCTATCTTCCATATCTTGAATGTGATGGTCTTGAAGCCTCTGATCCAAGCTATCTCCCATATGTTGAAGGTCGTCATGATCTTCAAAGACTCAATTTTCATGATAATGCTCCATGAATTGTGATTCAATGCACCCTCCAATCATCCAAAGTAATGACTTGATGAAAAGTCCATGAATTCTCTAGCTTGACTTTGTGTACAAGTTCTTGATGAAGTTTGTCTTGTATCATTCTCCCCTTCTTGAAAATGATTCATCATCGAATCTAAACCTTGCAAAACCATAGGGGACAAGCAACAACAAGGTCCTCAAAGGATGAGGGTTAGTATTAGAGTAGCCTACTCTACTAAGATGTCAAGTATGCACACACTTGTGATATAACCAAGTATCAACAATTATTATGAAGAACAAGCTCTCACATAGAGCACTAAGAACTTGGCTATCCCAAAGAACATTAAATAAGGATATCATAAAGGAACCAATGGTTTCAAAATACCAAGTAGGCAATATCACATTAGTTCTAATAGACATGACACATAAACGATCCTCAATTTCAAAGTGATACCACCCCAAAGGTAGTACTATGACCAAGTCATACAAATTTAAAACATCACCGGGGTCAAAAGGAAAGAATATCCACGCATCTTGGCTAAGAAAACCACCATCTATCCCATTAGATCCCCTCTCAACATAAGATGCACCCCAACACAAGCATGAGTGTCATCATATGCAAATAGATAGTAAAGAAATGCGTCACACAAAACAACTTCATCTATGGTGTTCTAACATGTAGCTTCACTATAAATTCAAGTACAATATCAAGCATGGTACTAAGATTCAAAACACACAAGGAAGAGTTAACAATTTGCAAACAAGTATCACATTCCTTTTCAAAATACTCCTTTCCTACAAGTGTATTATCATTTCCAAGGGAAGTTCTCCATCATAGGGAAGAGCGTCATCATTCCATAGTGGATTTTCAAATACCATGTAGTCCCCAAAAGTGGCTACACTTTCACCATTATAATACATTCCACTAGGCACTTCACTCTCATTAGTCATGTTATCATCAAATAAGACATTATCTTTAAAGAGAGAATAATCAATGAACAATGATGAGTCAAAGCATGTAATTTCATTCTAAAAATGACAAATGTCATCTTTTAAAGTACCTTCATTCACATGACCATCCACATGACACACATCACAATCACAAACAAGAGTCTCATCACTTGACACAAAGATAAGACCAAGAGACTCATTTTCACATTTATCAAATAAGGGTGGGGTGTCACACTCATTTAAATGATCAACTACAACCATATCATCACTAATCGGATGTTCATTAATCACATCACAAAATTCCTCGACTAGTAGACTAACATTACACTCAAGTTGATCACATAATAGTGTATTTTCATTCAAAGCACAAGTGTCAACACTAGGTAGACACAAATCGATTTTGTAAGAAGAATCAATTCGGTCATCAAAAGGATCAACTAGTGTATGAGCACTTTCAACAATGACATTATCTTCACATGGTAAGAGTCATTAAACTCACACAAAGACAAGTTATTACTCACACTAACATCACTTACTTGCTCATTCAAATAGTTTGAAGTGTTGAGTTTAACTATTGTACCTTGAAGTTCATATAAAGAATCTTCTTTAACTTGATATCCCAATTGCAAGCTCATTTGACCAAGTGGAAATGTAGTCTTGACCTCCATTCTATCTTCCAAGCATGGGAGTGCTTCACGTGAAGACTCATTTAGAAGTTAATTTGCATGGGTACCTACAAAAGCTTCTTCATAACAAGATGAAGAAGTATAAATGTTATCTTGAATTTGTGGCAACTCCCTCACATCACTCTGCACATCCCCTTATTTGTCCACTCTTGAGTTGCCACTTTGTTCTCCCTTACTCTTCTCTATCTTTTGTCTCTCAAGGGGTACGATAATTTCCACTTCTTGTGGCATCTCACAAGAAGCACTTTGCTTCCCTTCCTTTGACTTCTTCTTTAGGTACTTGTCTTTGGTTTTATACCCCTTTTCATGTGGCTTAGGATAATGGTATCTCAAACACCTTTTCAATACATCCAAAGTATCAATTGTACTTCTCATCATCTTCTCTCTTGTGATATAGTTCAACCAATAATCAACGGGCCTTCTTTAAAAGGTTTTAAGAGCCAAAACGAACTTCCTTCCGTGTGAGTAGTTGTGGCTAGCAAAGATGTTATCCATCATGAATTCTCATTTGTCGTATTCTTCGTTGCTAGATTCCATACGCAATGTAGGCCATGTCACATGGGGCTCTCTAACTATCACACTTGGAAGTTCTCTAGGAGGTATATGTGGAAATAGAAGTTTCCCCCTTTCGTCCACAATTTACCTATGCCAATCGCGCTCATAAGCAACTCCATGGTCTTCGAACCAAGAATATATCAAACACAAGTCGCATGTTCCCACAGAAAATACTATACACAACACTTCCTCTTGATGGTTTCCATGAGAAAAGAATACATTCACTATATCAACCAAATATCCCTTTCGGCCAATATATGGGTCTTCTTTCCAAGTCCAATGCAATCCTAGTCGGAGTGCGGCTTGAGGAGAAATGTAGCACCCACGAAGACGGTCATTAATTTCAAGGTGAACTCCCCAATCATCTTGTACTTTCACCAACATTGAATGAAATATCTTGTTAGGCTCAATTCACATCTTGACCTTGGGTTGAACTCTACTCACAACACCTTGAGTAGTGTTGGATGGAAATGGTCTCAAGCCCTCTAGATACGATTGTTTCATTGCACCACTTGAGGACGGGCAAGTAAAATCACCACCGGCACACATAATGGGCTTCTCATGACCTTTAGATTCACTTTCATCATAACAACTTGATACTTGACTATCTTCATACTCAAGGTCGAAACCTTCATCATTATGTTCATCACAAGAAGAGTAAGAGTTGTAAGTCGAAGTACCTTCAAAGTCATGATGGTCATCATAAGGCTCTCCCGGATCATTAGCCTCCACATAGGATCCATGAGTACTTAGTGTCTCAGAATAACCATATTCGTATTCACAACCCTCATTAGAAGCACCATATTCTTCATTGTAGCCATAATCATCATCGTTATAGTCATATTCCTCAGTATTACAATCATCAAAGCCGTCATCACATGAATCGTAATCCACGGAGAAGTACCTATTTAGTGACACTCAATAAAATAAGCAAACACGTTAAGTTAGTGAAAATAAATTTCACAATCACTCTATGTGCGCATCTTTGATTGTCTCACAAATTTCTTCGGTCAATGATTCTATCCTTGTTAATCTGGTTGAGTAGCAAGGTTCCGTTTACTACTCGAAGTCAAGAGTGGATTCTTTTTTGACTCGAAGAAAGGACGACTCAATTCAAACTAACATACTTGAATCAAGAAGTTATCGACGAAGTATGTTAGTTTGAATTGGACTCAAGAACTAGTTAACAATCAAGTAAGGGTCAATTACTAGTTGTTAATTAGTTAGGCGAATCAAAGAAATGAAAAACAAATGGAAGTTGGAGCAAAATATTGAGAAACAGAGAAGATTGAGAAGACACAAAAATTTGTGGCCACATTTTACCTTTGTGGAGCCATTTCTGATGGTAGAATAGTTTGAATTTGACTAAGTTTGAAAATGAGCAAGTGTGCCTCAGTCCACGAAAATAAATGGTTAGACGAAGTTGCTCCACGAAATTAAGAAACGTGGAGACAAAGTAGAAACGGGGAGACGAAATTGGTGATGACGTTTCGAACTCAAGTCTGTCTTAGTCCATGAAAATAAATGTCTGAACGAAGTTGCTCCACGAAATTGAGAAACGTGGAGACGAAGTAGAAACGGGGAGACGAAATCGGTTGATGAGCCTTGGACGTGTATATCAGGATATTTGTTCGGATTTTTAGATTTTTTCTGACTTGTTTGCCCCCACACAATCTAGAATTTTCCTTGGGGTAGAAAAACACTTTTCCACAACAGAAAACTTTTGGATTAAACACCCCTTTTTGGCTCCTTCCTTATGAAGATATGAAGAACACTAAGCACACCCAAAATCTAATAGAGGTCCAAATCAAATCCAATTTCTTCCAAATTTCATATTCAAGCTTCCTTTGATGAGTAAAACAAATCCCACTAAATTTCAAAGGCTAGCCCTCCTTCATCAAAACTCACTTTCAAGTTTTAAACCTTCAAGCTCCAATGGTAGATTGCTCAAATCAACTCCGAATCGCACGAAACTTGATATTTAAACTCAACTAACACTAGGGAACAACATTCTAGTTAGTTTTACATGATAATTTCAGTTTACACAGATAACGGGTTGCTTTTCACAACTATAAATTCTGCTTTCACCCAAAAAGAAAAAAACTAAATTAAATGCATGCATATATATGTTTAAATCTACCTAAAACTAAAAAATCCAAATTACGTTTGTTTAAACTGAAAGATAAAAAAGACAAAGGAAATAATGTCACGCCTCAATTTGTCAGTTGACACTAAAAATTCTGAATCTTTGTTCTGATGGTAACCACTAACCAGAGTAGTTGCTAGCAGAGTATGCAAGTTTTCAATTCTTAAAAGCAACGACAGTTACTTGTACAGAGCTGCCAAATAAATTTTCTCTAATCTTTAGATTGATACATAAAATAGAGAAGCAAGCAAGAAAAACATAACAGAGAGGAACATAAGGATAGCACCAACTCCAAATCCCACTTTCCACCCTATGTGATCTTGAAGAAACACAGTTCCAGCCATAGCAATCAGAACAGAGATCATAGCTGAAGCATAGTACCAGCTAAATAAGTGGTTCCAAATACCCTTTTAAACTCTTTTAAGATACTACTTTTCTTCAAATATCACACGTTCTATATCCAAAAGCCTACCGAGTATAACGAAAGTCATTAAACTAATTTTATAACTAAAAAATCACCAAAATTTGCCCGAATGTCGCAGGAAATCATAAGGAGAAAGTAAAAGAGACATTTTATACTATGGTTAGACAAAACTGAATGATCTTTTAGTTAGTAGTAAATATTTCTAGTTAAAGTTTAATAGTAATGTTTTTTGTTATAAAAAATTATTTAATGACTTTCTATTTTGGGAGGATTGAACCCGACGTGAATCGAACACGCAACCTTCTGATCTGGAGTCAGACGCGCTACCATTGCGCCACGGATCCCCATTGCTTTGATGTGTAATTGATACTAATATATTTGGATATATTTTCTACCATCGTTTCAAAATGAGAATTTATCGATATAAAACAACTCATATTGATTATAAAATTGATGAGACGGACAAACGTTCAAGGAAGAAGATAATATTAAACCCCTCACCACCACCGCCACCCCACACACTATGAATTAGGAGAAAATCCATTTTTATGTTCATTACCAAGTCATAAATTTATAAATTAAGAGGTATATATTTAATTGTGATTTTCATGTTTTATCTAGAAAATAGTTTAAGCAATTACTTGAATGTCAATCAGACGTAAATGTTTTAATAGAAGTACCAAGTATATTGCTAACGTAAAAACTAAGCTAGCTTGGAAACCATTTGTAACTAATCCGTCCAATTTTACGGATACAAGGAAGAAAGATCTTCAATTTGCAACTTCCTATGTTGGGCAGCAAGCTTAGAGCCCGTTTGGATGAGCTTATAGCTTTTGACTTATAAGTTAAAAGTCATAAATTAAGAATTTTAGTTTGTTTTAACTTATTTTTATTATTTTAGCTTAAAAATAAGTGCTTAAAACACTTATTTTATTTGTCCAAACACTACAAAAGTACTTTAAAGCTATTTTGACTTAAAATCACCTAAAATATGTCAATCTAAACAAGCTCTTAATTAAAGTAATAATTCAACGGATAAATTAGCTAGCAGTATCTTCATCATCACTTTCTTTAGCTATTTTCAAAGGAAAATTGTTCAAATATCCACATGGGTTGGATAACTTGCATTATTCAAGTATATAGTAGAAGTGATGAGACTGAAATCTTGCTTTCTGAGAGAGAGCTTACTTTATAGGTGACAAGAATGTTCCAAAGTTAAAATCTCAATTTTAATTTTCCCTAATTAATTCTTAGTACATAATTATTTATTCTAAAATTCTGGGTCAACTAGTTAAATAATTACTCTATCCGTTTTAAAATATTTGTCTGGTTTTGACTTGACATGGAGTTTAAGAAAGTAAAGAAGACTTTTGAATCTTGTGGTCGTTAACTAAAGATATGTAAAATGTATCAAAATGTCATTTAATCCTATGGTTTTAAACATGCCATGTAGAAAGTTGAAATAAAAGAGTTGTCAAAAAAAGAAAGAAACATCTTTCTTAAACAGATTAAAAAAAAAATAAGGCAAACATTTTAAAACGGAGGGAGTAATAAAGAGATCATGACAAGCAATGCATCCTAATCATGCATGTTTATATAATGTGAAAGTAATTGAAATAAGGATACAAAAGTAACAAGACGATTACACAAATTAAAATAATTGACAAAATAAGAGATAAAAAAGAAAATATTCTAATTATATTCTCCTATCGGTGGACGACGAACAATGGTCAGGCACAACGAGGATTGGAACAATTTCAATAGCAAGTCTAGTAACGTGTGTGTATTTAGGTGAATTTCTAGAGTTACAATAATGGAAAGGGGGGAAATTTATGTTGAAAATCTTACGGAAAATACTTGATCACGAACATTTGTATGGAATTCTTCAGAGCTTGAGGCATGTCAAAGACACTGTTCTTGAGAATATTTCACCTGGCTATGTGTATTCCCAGGATTCAACAAATTCTTCTAGTACAAAACTAAGAGTCAGAATATAATAAAAATTTTATGAAAATAGAAAATGGAACATAATAGAATTTAGGAAGGAGAAATTTCTCTTGATTTTTTCATATCTCAAATAAAATAACTTGAGGGTTTATATAGATGAAGTAATCATCAATTTCCAGTCCAGCAGTCAATATGGAAATTAATAGAAATGAATTGTATAAGGATTAATGAGAAATAAATAAATCTCAAAGCCTCAATGGATCAATTGTCATGGCTGATGAGACAACGTTATAATTTGATAAAGATTCATAATTAAATGACTAATAAAGAAGAGGTAAATAGTCTGTTACAATTGCATGTAATGTTAGAGTTTGAATAAAATAATTGGCTTAATAAAGGTTCATTAACAAGGTAAGTATTAAGCAATGAACCTAGATATTAATAAAAATATTTCTTTTTGAGATATCATAATTATTTACTCAACAACCCCACACATGTCAAAAGAATATTAAGGAATAGAATGAAATAAGAAATTTTGCTAGGTTTTCACATGAGCACAATATATCGAATCTTGTGTCACGTAGATTATGAATCAGACCTAGATAAAATAAGATTAAACTTACATGAACCAAGAATTCTTTTGTAAGTCCATATTTTTATTCTATCACATTATACTAACACAATCTTTGTCGTTGTCGCGGTTTTACTCTAAGAGGCCATGTGCGTGTCCTTGTATTCACGAGTGCTCTAGAAATCTGTCACAATTTCATAGAAGCGGCACCACTCCACACTTATATAGGTCCACCCATCAAGTGTATTCTGCAGAGCAACACACTATCTATAAAGAATATGGTAATAAATAAAGAGTTTATAACTCAGCCTCACTTTGCTTTGCAATATTTGCACTATATTCACACATCATAGGAGAGAGATAATTTAATAGTGCATACTTGATCAACTAATGACTTGTTATTACCCATATGAATCTAATTCATGAAATCTCAAATCACGTAGGTTGTGTTACCATCATTGTTGATCTTCTCAAATTGACAAAATAAAAGACTCATTCCCGTCGATGTTTATATTAGTCTGTGAATTGATCAAGTTCACCTTTGACTTCACATAATTTATAGATATAATTCCACCTATTAACAGTTGTTTTACCACATTATGTTACAAATACATATTTTAATTTATTGCCATTGAAAATTTTATTTTCCCACTACAGCTAACGCTGTTTGACAATCACAATGTATAGACACGTTGATTTTATCTCAACCTCAATAGTCACTAAGAAGTATCTTAGCCTTATCATCAACCAACTCCAAAATAAATTTTATTTAGCTGATTTTCATTATGACACCCTCACCAATGATAAACACATAACCACAGGTAGATTTTGAAATTCACTTCGTATCATTATACCTCTCTAATACAACAAAATATCACTACATTTAGTATCATAATTGTGTTACTTCTCAAATATATTTTTAAGAAATATAAATCAACTTCATCATCAATGACTTCTTTCCAAAATAATACATCAAGAGAATAAGTAACATTAAAATTTAGGATTATTTTCAACAAGATAAGCATAAAACTCGTCACCATTTTTTCTCTCCATAAATTTGAGTAGCAAGATACCCCACACTTTTAAATATTTTAGTCTAAAGAATAATCTTTTCACAATTCATAAGGGATTTTGTAAAGACATCCTATTTTTATGCGACATACAAATTTATACACAAAATATATAAAAACATTATTATTATTTCTCAAAAAATATTTTGAACAACAAGACCATATAAATATCATCACCTTTTTAAAACTAATTCTCTCAACATACTCTAGTATGATACCATGATTCCCATAATTTCAAAAACTTTAAGCACACTATGCCATGATCAATAAATATTTTAAGAAAATAACTTTTTTTTATTTTTCATCAAGAGTTAGATAAGATCATATATAAATATAAATACTAGAATTTTAGTCATCTATTTAAAAATAGTAAACATAGTTTGATAAATCATGATTATAATATTCATTGCCCATAAAAATATTATTTTTTGTTAACACCTTACCAAACTCAAATAAAATCTTCACTCAACTTTTCCTAATAATTCCATAGTAATTTAGTTGGTTTAGATATTAAAAATATATACCACCTCAGTTAATTCCAATATTTTTCAAATGTGAGTTTAAGAAAAAAAATTCCATGCCAAGAAATTGAGTAGTTTTAGAATCACCAACATTAATAAATTACTCTTCTACTCCATCTTGGGTGTAGAAAATAAAATTATTTGCACCAAAATCGTCTAACGCCCAATGTCTCAAATTAGCTACAAGATTCGATTGAGAAATGACCACAATAATTATATCATCCGCTTAATCAAATTTATTTTTGCTTAACGAAATTATCATTTCTTCGAATCTTCTTCTACATGTGTATAATGGCTTAGCCCCAGCACAAAACGATTATAATTTTCATTAAAATATTTTTTATTGACGACAATATACATAACGGTATGGAGTTGAAATATTGCTTCTGCCATTGTGCATCACAGCCTCTAAACTCCATGAAAGGTGCGTAAACTATCAGTCAAAAGTTCAAATTTTCCACCAAAAACACAATATACCAAAGTCTTCAAATATAACTTGTTACCACAAGAGTCTCAGATTTGTAAGGTCAAAAAATATAATAAACACTTCGTTACTTTTTAACTTCCTCAACCATAAAGATAATTACTATTTCTGATATGTCATTGTTCGATAAAAGTGATTAATGAAAAATTACTTCAATACATGTACCCCAAATTCACATCATGTGGTATAAACAAAAACCAATTCATGCCAAATTTTGAGAATCAGCAAAGATAAAAATCACATTAACATACATCTGTGTTGAATTCTCACCTTTCAATACGTAGAATTGAAAGGAAAATCAATGTAGAGTATCAGTAGCAGTAGTATTCAGGAAGTAGAAGAAGAGGAAAGAGTAGAAGGAATGTAGTGTAGTATCTTGTGATTTCTTCATTAGAATATATCTTTGCATTACATCTTAGGTCTCTATATATACATGAATTTACAAGATAAATGAGCCTCTTTAGAGTTAGTTAGTTGCTAACTTCCTTAACTAACTTCCCAACTATTTAACTAACTTCTTGACTACTTAACTAACTTGTTGACTAGTCTAACTAACTTCCTAACTAGCTTTTGTCTTTGTTTGTCTTCTCAACAACCTCCCTCAAGCTGGATACGAAAATACATTCAATAATCCAAGCTTGGAACACAATTACTGATATTGAATTATATTCAACCCTTTGGTAAACAAATCTGCAGGTTGGTTAGTAGTGTTTATGTATTCAGTTTTTATTATACCTTTTCAAATTTTTTCCTTTATGAAGTGTAGATCAATATCTATATGTTTGGTCCATTCATAGAATACTGGTTTGCAGTAATTTGCATTACAGATTTGCTGTCAGTGTATACTGTCACTGGTAAGTCAATTTTGATCCCAATTTCTTCTAGTATGCCAAGTATCCAAGTCAATTCTACCACTGTTCCTGCTAGGCTTCTGTATTCTGATTCAGCTGATCTTCTGGATATTGTAGATTGTTTCTTAGATTTTCATGATATAAGAGAGTCACCAAATTTAATAATGTATCTAGTGATTGATTTCCTTATATGAGGGCAGGCAACCCAGTCAGTATCACAATATGCTGTTACTGTTTCTTGTGTTTTACTGGATAACAGAATACATTTGTCCAAACTGATTTTTGATGTATCTAACTATTCTTAATGCAACATCAATGTGTGATTTCTTTGGTTGTTGTAGGAACTGACTTAGTGTCTGAATATTGTAGGCTATATCTGGTCTTGTAACTATTAAATAGAGTAGTTTTCCTATTAGTCTTTGGTAAGAACATATATCTCTCAATACTCTCTTTCTGTGTGTTGTTGTTGTTTAATGTGATCATCATATTCTTTGGTAGTTAATTTCAGGCTGTAGTCAATATGGGTATTTATAGGTTTATCATCAGACAGGCCAAGCTCAGAAATGAGTTCTAGAGCATACTTTCTTTGGTGCATTAGAATTCCTTTTTCTGATCTTGCAAATTCTATGCCCAGAAAATACATTAATTCTCCTAGATCTTTCATTTTGAATGCCTGTTGTAGGACATGTTTTGTCTCATCTATTTGCTCCATGTGATCTCCAGTAATCAACATATCATCCAGATAAACTAATACCAAAGTTGTTCATTTTCATGTCTTCCTTATAAACAAGAAGTGATCATATTGTGATTGTTTAAACTCCATCTGAATAGTGTTTTTGTAAGTTTAAAATTCCATTGTCTTGGTGCTTGTTTAAGTCCATACAAGGATTTAATCAGTCTGCATACTTGCCTGTCCCCTTGACTGATAAATATTTGTGGTAGTTCCATATAGATTTCATCATGTAGATCTCGTTGTAAAAAGGCATTATAGACATTCATTTGGTGTGTATGCCAGTGTCTGGATGCTTCCAGTGATAGAATAACCCTTACAGTAACCATTTTGACTACTGGAGAAAAGATTTCTTTGCAGTCAATGCCCTCTCTTTGACTATATCATTTTGCCACCAATCTAGCTTTGAGTCTTTCAATCTCTCCTATTTCTCTGTATTTGATCTTGTTGATCCATTTACATCCTATTGGATATTTTCCCTCTGGTAAAGACACCACATCCCATGTATGATTGTCTTGTAGTGTCTTTATTTTTGCTTTCATTGCTTCCACCCATCTTGGATCCTTAGATGCATTTGTATAGTTCCTTGGTTCTGTTTATTTTTGAGAGTGATGTGAGATAGGCGCTGTATTTAGGTGATATTGTTTCGTAGGATATGTAATTGGCTATAGAATATGGAGTATTGTTGGATTTATTGATGATAAAGTCCTTCAGCCAAATTGAAGGTTGTTTTGATCTAGTAGACTTTCTGGTAGACATTGTAGTGGTAGGTTGATTTGTAATTGGTGCATGATGTTGTACTTGTGGTATATCATTCTGGTTTGTATCTGGTGTTACTGTTTCAGTTGATAAACTGATGTCTTGAGTATTATCTGGAGTGTGTGATCTTTGATCTGATCTTTCTTGTACAACAACCTGGTGATTATTTGCAGGTATATATATATATATATATATATATTTGTATTGGTGTATTCATTGTGACACTTACCAGTTTGATCATTATAGAGAAAGATTTATCTTTGTGGTGTTTCTGATATGAATGAGAACTCAGTTTCCCTGAAAGAGACATCTCTATTGACAAAGAACAATTTGTTTTGCATGTCATATAGTACATAACCTTTTTGTGTTTCAGAATATCCAATCATTACACAAGTTTGCACTTTAGAATGCAATTTGTACTGACGGCAACATGGTTACATAACCTTTGGTACCATGTTGAATTCTTCACCATTCAGTACATAGAATTGAAAGGAAAATCAATATAGAGTAGCAGTAGTATTCAGGAAGTAGAAGAAGAGGAAAGAGTAGAGAGGAATGTAGTGTAATGTGTATCTTGTGATTTCTTCATTAGAATGTATCTTTGCATTACATCTTAGGTCTATATATATACATGAATTTACAAGATAGAGGAGCCTCTTTAGAGTTAGTTAGTTGCTAACTTCCTTAACTAACTTCCCAATTATTTAACTAACTTCTTGACTACTTAACTAACTTGTTGACTAGTCTAACTAACTTCCTAACTAGCTTTTGTCTTTGTTTGTCTTCTCAACAATCTATAAAACTTTTATATATAGACACTAACATATATCAAGAACTTTGAGCACATACCTTTACTCTTGATATTATGTCATACAAAACATAAGCGTAAGTAGAAATGTTGTACCATTCTTAATTAGTATTCCTCATAAGAATAGAGTGAGAATATCTTTAAGATTGTTGGAAATCTTACGAAAAATATTTGATCACGAACATTTGTATGGAATTCTTCAAAGCTTGAGGCGTGTCAAAGATACTGTACTTAAGAATATTTCACCCGGTATAGGTGTATCTCCTAGGATTCAACAAATTCTTCTAGTACAAAACTAGGAGTCAGAATATAATAAAGATTTCACAAAAAAAGAAAATGGAATATAATAGAATTTAGGAAGGAGAAATTTCTCTTGATTTTTTCATATCTCAAATAAAATAACTTGAGGGTTTATATAGATGAAGTAATCATCCATTTCCAGTCCAGCGGTGAATATGGAAATTAATAGAAATGAATTGTATAAGGATTAATGAGAAATAAAGAAATCTCAAAGCCTCAACGGATCAATTGTCATGGCTGATGAGACAACGTTATAATTTGATAAAGATTCATAATTAAATGACTAATAAAGAAGAGGTAAAGAGTCTGTTACAATTGCATGTAAAGTTAGAGTTTGAATAAAATAACTGGCATAATAAAGGATCATTAACAAGGTAAGTATTAAGCAATGAATCTAGATATTAATAAAAATATTTGTTTTTGAGATATCATAATTATTTATTCAACAATTTATAGAATAGGCAGGTGGTAATTGCTTCTATAATTCTAGGCCGATTCCGCCGGCTAAGATCATAGACATTAAATGGGATTAAAAGAAATTATGAACATCTTGAAATCTGACCGTTGTTTGAATTAACTCCTGCCTAGGCTCTCTGGATCTTTTCTGGATGGATTCGTTCGGGACCCTAATGGCAGGTGCGAACAAGGTTGGCCCAGGAGCTAATTCTCGATCCGACGATGATCGAACAAGTCTTTAATTAGCTTGACGGACTTGATAGTTTTTGTAATCCTCTCTATGTTCGCAACGTATTTGATCAAATATTCTTTTGCTTCCGGTATATTTTTACATTACACATAATATAAATTACACATAATATAAAGAGTTCAAATCTTTTGTACTGACGGCATAAGAATAATTTAACAATCAACTTTTAGATTTAGTAGAAAATTCGCCATTTTGTTTGAGCTCATCAACTAAACGAAACGGTGTAATTTTCATTGGACATAGCCCTTATTTCTTTAGCCTTGGCTTTGGTGCATCATCAGATCTCATCTATACACCTATAATTACCTACCCAAATTATATATACTTCAACAAGGCCTCACCGGAATATTATATTCAAGTTTCCTCCGTTAGGATTAGTGGAAAGAATTTTCCCTTAAATAAAACGTTACTCTCGTTAAACCTTGATAATGATGAAGGTGGGACGAGAATTAGCACGTTAGTTCCTTATACTGTATTGGAGGCTTCTATTTACAGTGTTGTGAGCAAAGCTTTTGTTAACGCGATGCCTAAAGATGTGAAGAATGTCCCCGCGGTGCAACCTTTTAAAACTTGCTTTGATTCTTCTGCTATTGGTATGTCACGCCTTGGCTATAATGCACCTGAAATTAATTTCGTTTTGCACAAGCCAAATGTGTACTGGACAATTACCGGTGCAAACTCATTGGTAAAAGTTAGTGATGATATCGTGTGTCTAGCCTTTGTTGAACGAACTCAACCATTGGGACACACAATTGTCATAGGTGGGTATCAAATGGAGGACAACCTCGTGGAATTTGATCTTTCAAGAAAAAGAGGTTTCAGTAACTCACTTTTTTTCCGTCAAACTACGTGTTCAAATCACAACAGCATAGAGAGTCGGCATTTGCACCTGTTGACATAATGATGGAACATGCTTGATGGGCTAGGAAAATGGGTTATTTAATTTTATCTTTGAATTTGTAATTTTCTTCTTCAGTAATCTTCACACTGAGATGATCTTTCAAATTAAGAATTAGGGTTGAAGTCTTCAAAGATGTGATCTTTCATTAATTGAGTTACTATTATAATAAATTGTGTGCCATGTGAATTAAGCTGACTAACTTCATATTTTAATCAGAGAAAGTTGTATTCATACTGCAATGATGTACAATGCTTAGAGTGCAGTCAACAATGACTTGTTTTTTGCATTTTGATACGTTTTCTATTTTTATATTTATCATAATCATCAAAATTCTGATCTCTATTACATGTGGATACATAATACTATGTTGCAAAAGTAGGGGTGTTTACGGTTATGTGAAAATTGATCCAGATCAAAAATAAAAAATAAAAAATTAAATAAATTTTAAGAAACCCGACGATATTAGTTTGGTTTGATTTTGTTAAAGACAAATCGAAGAAAAATGATTATATACAGAATTTATAATAATAATAATTATTATTATAAAGTTTTATGGATGATTTTAAATCTTTCAACAAATTTTATTTTTATCGTTAATTTTATCTCTAATAGACTAATGAATGTCTTTAAACTCATTTCTTAAAAGGACATGAATTCAAATCAATTTACGTAAAGAAACAATTATGAGATTTTTACCTAGACTTTTTTTTGTATTTCTTACTAACTTTATTAACCTAATTATATTAAAGATTATAAATCTCAAGATAATCTCTTCGTAATCTAAAGAAATTATAGTCATCATAGTAAAAAGGTAAAAAGGATTATAAGTTAGGCAAATAGTGAAACAAAAATTCTAATGGTAAGAAAAAAAAAAGACAGAAATATCATTAAGTTTCTTAGAAAATGAAAAATCAAACGAAACAGACCATAACCAAATTGATAAATGTGTATTATATTTGAAAGAAATAACCCCCATGATTATTTTCATTAATTGAAAGACTATATATACAAGTTACATATTTCCATAATAGGAGAATCTTATTCCTATTCTATTTCTAAATCCTTATTCTACCGTAATTCTAACTATACCATTATGGTAAGTGTATAACACTAATTAAGGTAACCTTTATACTACAATATACTACAAATTATATACCATATATATAAGATTATATTGTCATCAATCTGTGGCCACTGGCCGAGGCCCACTGTCGAGGCCCACTGCTGCCCAATCCACTGCTGCCCAGTCCACTGCTGCCCAATCCACTGTATTCCTGTGATATACACTTCTGTATATTTAGTGTATATCACAGGAATATTTCCTTGTTTAACACACCCCCGCAGTCATAGCGGGCGGTCTTCGAACGCTGAGACTGTCCCTAAAATCTTCAAAGAGAACCGCTGGGAGACCCTTTGTAAAGATGTCTGCAATTTGATAACGCAACGGGACATGGCATACGCGAACGTGACCCTTTGCAACCTTTTCACGGACAAAGTGAATGTCCATTTCTATATGCTTGGTGCGTTGGTGTTGAACTGGGTTACCTGAAAGATAGATGGCACTAATGTTATCGCAATATACCAAGGTTGCCTTATGAATGGGACAATGAAGCTCCAACAGCAAATTACATAGCCAACATGATTCGGAGACCACATTCGCTACCCCTCGATATTCTGCCTTTGCACTTGAGCGTGATAGAGTTGTCTGACGCTTTGTCGACCAGGAGACCAAGTTGTTGCCAAGGAACATATAGTAGCTAGAAGTCGATCGTCTGGTGTCGGGACAACCACCCAAATCAACATCCGTGTAAGAGACAAGTGTGGATGTAGATGAATGATACAAGTGCAACCCATAGTCCAGTGTCCCCTGAATATATCGAATGATGCGTTTGATTGCATTCATGTGCTCAACTCTGGGATCATACATGAATAAACACACCTGCTGAACCGCATACATAATATCCGATCTGGTAAAGGTAAGATACTGGAGGGCCCCTGCAAGACTGCGATAGCGGGTCGGGTCCTCGTATGGTGCACCTGCTGCGGCACTCAGCTTGGGGTTTGCATCAACTGGCGTGGAAGTGGACTTACATGATGACATCCCAGCCCTCTCTATGATCTCAGCAGCATACTTTCGTTGAGACAAAAACAATCCACCTGAATGACGCTTGACGGCAATCCCCAAAAAATAACTCAAAGGCCCTAAGTCTTTCATAGCAAACTCAGAACTTAGCATGGTCATGATAGATTGGTGCAAGGCATCGGAAGAGGCAGTCAATATGATATCATCCACATACAATAGAATGTAGGCCAATGACGAACCATGGCGATAGATGAACAAGGAATTATCTTACCTGCTGTGAGTGAACCCAATAGTTGAAACAAAGTCAGCAAACCTCGTGTACCAGGCCCTTGGAGACTGCTTAAGCCCATATAAGGACTTCTTCAACAAACATACATGATGAGGACGGTTTGGATCCCTGAAATCCAACGGCTGATGCATATAGATTGTTTCCTTGAGATCACCATGTAGGAAAGCATTTTTAACATCCAACTGATGAATTGGCCAAGTCTTTGAAAGAGCCAAGCTAAGCACAATGCGAATGGTAGCCGGTTTGACCATCAGACTAAACGTCTTACCACAATCAATCCCAACCTGCTGAGTCTTACCATCACCCACAAGTCGCGCCTTATGTTGAGCAAATGACCCATCTGAATTCTCCTAATGAGAAAAAATCCACATAGACCTGATAACATTAATACCATATGGACGGAGCACCAACTCCCACGTCTTATTATCAATAAGAGCATTATATTCATCAGTCATAGCAATTTTTCAATTAAGGTCATTTAATGCGGACACAGGATTGCGGGGCAAGGGGGATTTAGAGACATCAGAATGTAAATTAAAATGTCTTTTAGGTATAAATATGTCCCGATGACTACGAGTGACCGGTCTATGACTCGAGGAAGAATTGAGGGAATTTTTCTGGGTCGACGGATCGCCAGAGTAGCGATGGGCTCTTGGCCCAAATCGAAAATCGAATCATCAATCGACCAGTTCCAAAATTGGGTTGGGTAGCCCAATTGCTTGACCGATCCAAGAATCGAGCTGCTCTTTGGCGGTACTATGGGTCCGGTGAGCGATGGGCAACTGGCGGATTTTGGGTGAGGGAGATGTCCGAAAAATTCCGAATAATAGACGGGTATATTTGTTCATCCAAAAAATTATACGACCGAGGCTCGGGAGTCTGAACTTTCGCAAAAGGAAATTGGGTTTCATAAAAAAGGACGTGGCGATTAATTATGATTTTATTTGAGGATAAATCAAAGCATTTATAACCACGATGATTAGACGGATAACCCAAAAATACACACGGGGTAGACCGAGCCTGAAGTTTGTTAATTGTGGTGGATGGGAATAACGGAAAACACAAGCACCCAAAAACCCGAAGATGAGAATAAGGAGGGTTCTTATTATACAGTATTTGGAGGGGGGAAGAATATGTCAGACCTTTAGACGGAATTATGTTAAGAAGATATGTGGCCATTTGTAGAGCATGGTGCCAAAAATATGAAGGTACGAAGGCATGAATTAATAGAGTTCGGATAATGTTATTGATGAAACGAATTTTGCGTTCGGCCTTCCCATTTTGTGAAGATGTATGAGGACACGAAAATCGGAAATTGATCCCATTATTAGCACAGAATTCCCGAAACTCCCTATTGTCATACTCTTTCCCATTATCACATTGAAATTTTTTTATTTCTCTCTCGAATTGAGTACGAATGAACGCTCTAAATTTGATGAAGACGGAAAACACTTGTGATTTATTCGCAATTGGAAAAGTCCACAAAAATCTAGAATAATCATCTAAAAAGAGAACATAATATCGATGACCCAATGAACTAAGAACAGGAGACGTCCATAGGTCGCTATGAATAATATCAAATGGCATTGACGTATGAGAATTGAAGTCTACAAAAAGCGCAACTTAACAATTTTTCCTAATGAACAAGGCCGACAAAGTGGAGTACGACTCGTACCCTTACAAGAAATAAAGCTATTTTTATCTAAAGCGATAAAATAGAAGATCCCAGGATGACCCGACGAGCATGCGCCGCGAAAGGAGAGAGATGATTGCAAAAGCGGCGGCAAGGTTGGACTCGATAGTGAAATCGGGCATGATGAGATCTGATCCCCTGCTATCACACCTCGTGAGATGACTCCCCGTCTTGAAATCTTTCACAGCGACACCATAAGGATCAAACTCAGCGGTCATCGAATTGTCAGTTGTGAACTTTCAGACACACACTACATTTTTAATCAATTTAGGAGCATGTAAAGTATTTTTCAAGAGAAGGGGTGGATTGGGGGGAGACAATGTTTTCTGACCATACCACACAGGATTGGAATAGAATTGCCATTACCAACAATTATCCCCAGGGAGTGCTCAAATTAGAATAAGATGAAAGTACTGATTGAGTCATGTGAGTTGTGGCACCATAAATTGTCCATATACCAATTTGGAGTCGGTTGAGTTAACCCCAGCGTGTGCATCGCGGCCTCGATATCGGTATGAGTGAGGCTCTTTGCATGATGGGCTTGCGAGTCGGGCCCAAGAATTCCTATCAGTGATGGTGGCCGCCATAGCTCACTCACTGCTCTTCTGGGCCCTTGGCGATTGGCCATCAACTAGCTGGGTGTTGAGCCTGAAGCGTTGCTTGACCATTTGCTGCCGAATTTCCTGCCCAAGAATGATATGGGGCTGCTGGCCCGGCCCGCCTTTGCCCGTGCCATGGGCCCCTTTGCTGGGACCAGGGTGGTGGGCCTTGTTCCCTGGATGGGGCCCACCGCCTGCTTCTTGACCAGGCCGCCCGAAGCGCTAGCGTTGGCCGCCCGGTTTTGTTATTATTCTTACGATTATTTTGCCGCCACCATGATTATGGTTTTAGCCCGGAATTATTAACAAAACCCGAAGAACTTGGAGAGGATGCCACCATGGCGGCCAGGCTTGCTCGGTGGCCGCCTTTAAGCCAAACCGGCTTCTTCCAAAGTAAGCATGGGGCCGGGCTTGATGAAAGCGGGAAGAGGGTTGCTGACGTGGGAGAGTTCAGCGCCATTATATGCCTCCGAAAGGCCGACAACTAATTGTAGAACCAGGAAGATTATTGGTGACGAGTGCGCCCATTACGAGTTGATCGGCAACTCCTTAAGTTTTCTTGCAATAGGCGAATCGTTGAAATTCTTCCATGCGAACGAAGGAGAATTCACGCTCCAAGTGTGACGACACGTGAATGTTGGTTATCTTGGAATATGTCACACAAGCTATTCCAAGTAGCCATAGCCGTGTATCGGCTCAATAATCATTTGTAGAAGGTCAAGCTGAAATAGTGGAATAGATCCATCGGAGAAACGATAGCATCAGCGTTATCCATAATTGGGGATCCTCAGCGGGGCAGGTGTAGTGGGAGGAATGATATGATGGATAACTTGATGGGAGATAGCGTGTATTTTAAACAACTCCGCCCGCGTCGCATATTGGGCATTTCCATCTCAAAGCACAATCGGGATCGATTCTTGATGTTGGAAACCATGAGAAGCGAGATGATAATTGTTCTTAGACATCTTGAAAGAACAAAGAAGGAAGAGAGAATTTAAGAGAGGTTTTTTGAGGCGGAAGATTTTGGAAGAGAAAGCTTGATGGGGGGGTGGGGTGTTTCGGCCGAAACAAGGAGAGGACAAAAGTTGGGAGAGAAAAACTTTTGTTTTAGACCTAGTCTCTTGATATCATGAAAGAAATAATCCCCTTGATTATTTTCATTAATTGAAAGGCTATATATATAAGTTACATATTTCCATAATAGGAGAATCATATTCCTATTCTATTTCTAAATCCTTATTCTACCATAATTCTAACTATACCATTATGGTAAGTGTATAACACTAATTAAGGTAACCTTTATACTACAATATACTACAAATATATATACCATATATATAAGATTATAGTGTCATCAATGCATTGTAGGCCTTGTCGAGAGCCCATTTGTCGAGGCCCACCAACATTGCCGAGGCCCATCTTACCGAGGCCCATTCTTTCTTGATCCACTGTATTCCTGTGATATACACTTCTGTATATTCAGTGTATATCACAGGAATATTTCCTTGTTTAACAATATTTAGTTAGAAGGAAGGTTGAAGCTATGGCAGCCCCATGGGATGCTCACTTGAAACCTTTGTCCGGTCAATGCGAGAAAGAGAGATGTGATGTAAACATAAGAATGGAAGGTTTGCTTGTTAGCTGTCGGGCCAATGGCTTGATTTTAATAAAAAAAACTGACTAAATTATTTTAATTTTGATTTAAACAAAAAATTGACCCCAGCCGACCCATAAACACCCCTAATTGCAACTTGCAGGTGGCTTGCACCTAAGAAGCTCCTTCTTACTATCCCAAACCCCATCTTGTTGGGTGTGTGAAATGTCCCATGCAAATGAAAATAAATAAAAGGTACATATATAAAATAAAGCGATACTCCTATTGGCGTGGGAGAAAATTATGAGCTCAAAATAAATAATATAACACCATAATAAGAGTATTTAGTTTGGATTTATTTTAACCCAACACAAATCTCATGCATCAATTTCTTTTTTATCTTTAAGATAATATCAGAGACCTCCCTTCAAATTTGGTTTTACAACACTAACACTCCTTGTGATTTACGATATTACATTTACCTCCCTTATTTGATTTTTTATAATAATTTATTTAACCTATTTAATTGTAATTAGATGTAAAAAGATCATGATTGAATCAATTTTCCTTTTCTATACAGTCTTTCATTTAATTAATTTCGTAAGCATTTTTTCTTAAATCATTTCGAATAAGGAAATATTTGCTAATATTACGTGATTTTAAAGGTAATAAGATTTCCAAACATCAGGGATCCGTGGCGCAATGGTAGCGCGTCTGACTCCAGATCAGAAGGTTGCGTGTTCGATTCACGTCGGGTTCAAAAAACCCGAAACAATTCGGTCCAAACATTTTGTCTGTGACCATTTCAGTTTTCCACTTCTCTGGTAGAATTATGGGTACTCTCATTTCTAACTAGTCTATTTTATTGCAAAACAGATGTCTTTTGTATCTTAAATGATCTAACAGCCTCTTTGTTCAAACATTCAAAATCAATTTAATTTTTGAAATGTTCTGTTGTCGAAAGTGTTTTCCTGGAAAATATTTTTTTATTATATTTAGCTAATCAATTCAAAATGTACTTCGATCAATATTAAAGCAGCAATTTATATTTCCGATCTTATGAATCGTTTCATTTTGGCCAAAACATCCTAAATTAGGAAGAAACAAGAGTTGGAATCATTCTTTAGTATCATTTCCTGCCAGGATTTGAATGTGTGATATTCTCTTTGCTAGTATTCCAGCTCTATGAAAATCTTTTTGATAAAACGGGAAAAGTAAGCACCTTTTAAATGTACTGTTGCATGTAGAACAACTGATTTGGACATTTTTATATGAGGAAAGAACCTTAGTATCGTGAAGGTGATGTCTTATTTCTTACCTATATCTTTCACAAGTTGAATACATCATCGATTTTGTATATCTTTTGATTTCTGACAGTACATTGACCCTCATAAACATGCAAAGCACTAATACTGGGTTTAAGAGCAACAACTCCAGTCCATATCCTAACACTGACTATTGAAAGTACATGTGAGGAAGTTAATGGTAAAGGTCAAATCTAGCTGCCAACCTCCCCTTCAATACGAATATTTAGCAACCAATTTAGTTAAGCAAGAACCTCTTATGTATCATTCGCATCGTCTTCATCTACCTCTGGCTTGGCAAAGAACTCAATATAAGCAATACGGCTGGGTTGCTGATAGCCAGCAGAATCAACATGCGGGTGTGGCATTGCTGGTTTTGCAACTGAGACAAGATGCTGAACTTTGAGCATTCCTCCTCTACCAATGGTCAGTTTACTTCCTCGATTATCCAGGATGACACTGCTGGGTATGTTTGAGGTTGTAGCTCGGAGAAATTTGTATTTATACCTGTCCATATCAAGGTCTTGATCAGATCATACAGTCTAGCACAAATGTAAAGCATTTGGCTTCTTACTTCCCACTCTATCAGGAGAGAAACCTGTGAGAGACTTGACGATCACAATGAAATGCAGCCAGAAGATCGGTGTTTACGTGATACATAAAGTCTATCTGCAAAAAGGAATGTAAAAACAGAAGAGGGTTAGAGAATATGAGAATAGAACGCTACTGAACAATCAGGTCAAACCCTACCTGTAAGTCACCATGGCCTTCACCTCTAAAGGTAACTGATGGTGGTGTAGGCTGTAGGATTAGATGAATGAAGGACGAAGAACACATTTCATATATGAATTCACGGCACTTTACACTTGTGAAAACGTGAAGCAAGCTAACTTCAGAAAGGTTGTTTAAGCTCTTTCTAGGGACTTGAAGACCAGCAAGCCATAACTTGACTATAGACTTAAATTCTACTTCTGAACACATTTCATATATGAATTCACGGCACTTTACACTTATGAAAACGTGAAGTAAGCTAACTTCGGAAAGGTTGTTTACGCTCTCTCTTGGGACTTGAAGACCAGCAAGCCAAAACTTGACTAGAGACTTAAATTCTACTTCTGATGAACTCTTATATCTTTGGATTAAAGGAAATGAGATGCAAAATCAATGAAATTTCTAAAAAAAAAATGATTTTTGCTTTACCAATTAAGAAGTACCAAGGAAGATAAGAGGGAAAAATCGAGTTTTACTTCTGGTCGACTTATTTACTGTAAAAGCATCGAAGAAGAATACGACTTTACTTCAAAAGGAGGGAAGACAAATACAACTTTACTTTCCTCAAAATCCGCTTGAACCAAACTATAATAAGTAAGGGCAGTCCGGTGCACTAAGCTCCCGCTATGCGCGAGGTCCTCAAAGGGTCGGACCACAAGGGTCTGTTGTACACAGCCTTATCTTGCATTTCTGCAAGAGGCTATTTCCACTTCTTGAGCTCTTGACATCCTGATCACATGGCAGCAACTTTACAAGTTACGCCAAGGCTCCCCGAACCAAACTAAAGAAATAAAATTGGTCTCCTTCACTTCCTCTTCTATATTCCTTCTCGCTATTCTCCTACCTTTCTTTTCCTTTCCCTCCTTTTTGAACAAACTTAAGAGAGAATACGAGAGGAAACCAGATGAACGGTGTACTACCCTTGGATTGGTTGATTGCTTCTGCAAATGACCAGGGTGACTGACAAGTTTAGTCAAATTAGGAAACACCATTTTGAAACCAAGCAGCTGCTTCTGAGACATCATTTACAAAGAATTTGGTTGATAGCCATTGGCACATTTGTTTCAGTATCAGGGATAATAATTCCACAGTAATGGCAGAAAATTAGGTTATATTTCCAGATGCAGCCTCCTGAAAGAGGCATACCAGATGGAGACAGATAATTTCTCTTACATGACTCAACTAATCAAATGTCGTCAAGATACTAAACCTAAATTTCAAGTTTAAAGTTCTATAGAACAAGGAACTGGAAATGGGGTTAGTTTGATAGTGTGTGCAGTGCGCACTAGCAGACTGAGCTGAACCCGTGGTACTTGAGTAGCCACCTGTTTGGGTGTTCACAATTTCACATTGCTGGAGAAGTCAAATACTAGACAAATGCAAAGAAACTTCTCACTCCAAATATTTTTTGCCTTGGCCATCCGCAGTCAATTAAATGTAATGGTGTTTTGAACCGGGATTTTTTAAAAGCTAATGGTTTCTGATTCTACCATCAAAAAGACATTTTATATCGATCTTTCAACATATAAAATCAGGGAATTTGTCTGTGATTCTTTTTACCGCTTCAAATAACCTAGCTTACACCTTGTGGAAGTCTCCCTTACACCTCTTCTCAAATGATAAAAGAGTAGACCAAAAATGAAATAGCACATACTGTACAGTCCTGGAAGAAAGAACATATGCTTTGCTTGAATAAAAACCAGACATTCAAATGTTTCGGACCTTTTCTATTCCTTAGCTCTTATTAAAGAAACTGAAGCAAGCTTATGCCAAACATCAAAGAAAAGAAGATAGCATTGATTTCCCAAGACTAAAGAAAAGAAGAACAGTAGAAGCTTCAACTTCCAGTAAATATTACTATATTAGGAAACAAAAGCGAGTTCCTCTATGTGACTTATGATTAATATATGTGAAAGAAATAATCCCTTGATTATTTTCATTAATTGAAAGAGTATATATATATAATTTACATATTTCCATAATAGGAGAATCCTATTCCTATTCTATTCCTATAACCTTATTCTATTTGGAGACTAACTATACAATTATGGTAAGTGTACAATACTAATTACACTACACATGATATTACACAATTGTACAAAGGAAAGGAAAGCCCACGGGTGCCAAGAAACATACAATAGCCAGCCGTAGACCGTATGGTGTCCGGACAACCACCCAAATCAGCATCTGTATACGAGACAAGTGTGGATGTCGATGAAGGATATAAATGCAAGCCATAGTCAAGTGTACCATGAATATACCGAATGATGCGTTTGAGCGCATTCATGTGCTCAACCCTGGGATCATGCATAAACAAACACACATGCTGTACGACATACGTAATATCTGATCTCGTGAATGTAAGATACTGAAGGGCCCCTGCAAAACTGCGATAGCGGGTCGGATCCTCGTATGGTGCGCCGGCCGCAACACCCAATTCGTGTTTAGTATCAACTGGAGTGGAAGTGGACTTACAGGATGACATCCCAGCCCTCTTAATGATCTCGGCTGCATACTTCCTCTGTGATAAGAACAATCCACCTACATGACGAGTGACAGCAATCCCCAAAAAATAACTCAAGGGCCCCTAGTCTTTAATAGCAAACTCAGAACTGAGCATTGTCATGATAGACTGACGTAAGGCATCGGAAGAGGCAGTCAAGATAATATCATCCACTAGTATATAAGCCCAGGATGAACCACGACGATATATGAACAAAGAATTATCTGACCTGCTGTGAGTGAACCCAATAGTCGAGACATAGTCGGCAAACCTCTTATACCAGGCCCGTGGAGACTGCTTAAGCCAATATAAGGACTTCTTTAACAAACAGACATGATCATGATATTCGGGGTCCCTAAACCCCAAGGGCTGATGCATATACAGTGTTTCCTTGAGATCACCGTGTAAGAAATCATTCTTTACATCTAACTGATGGATGAGCCATGCTTTCGAAAGAGCCAAACTAAGTACAATGCGAATGGTAGCCGGTTTGACCACCGAACTAAACGTCTCCCCACAATCCACACCAACCTGTTGAGTCTTACCATCACCCACAAGCCGAGCCTTATGCCTTGCAAATGAACCGTCTGAATTGTCCTTATGAACAAAAATCCACATAGACCTAATAATATAAATACCAGATGGACAGGGCACCAACTCCCACGTCTTATTATCAATAAGAGCATTATATTGCTCCTAGAATATGGCGCCCTTGGGGCTTTCTATTTGATTGTATCGAAAGGCTCGGTCATAACAATTTTCCAATTCGGGTCATTTAATGCAGACACATGATTACGGGATAAGGGTGATTTAAGAGCATTAAAATGTAAATTAAAATGCCTTTTTGGTTTAAAAACACCCCATTGACTATGAGTGATTGGTCTATGACTCGGGGAAGAATTGAGCGGATTTTGGAAATTTTCTGGACTCGGGACGGACTGTTCGGTAACGGGATGGTGAAACAGGGACTGGACAAGTGACGTTAATGGGCTGAGTCAGCGATTCACTTGTAGCTCGTGGCCAGGCGATGGGGCCAGCTGGCGATGGGCTTCTTTGGCGGATTGGTGATGCGGGAGACGTCCGAAAAATGGTGAATAATATACGGGGAGATACCATAATCCAAAAAATTATACAAACGAGGCACGTGAGTACTAACCTTAGCAAACGGGAATTGGGATTCATAAAAAATTACATGGCGACTAATGATGATTTTATTAGATGATAAATCAAAACATTTGTAACCACGATGATTATACGGAAAACCCAAAAACACACACGGAGTAGACCGGGAGTGAAGTTTGTTAGTTGTAGTGGACGGAAATAACGGATAACATAAGCACCCAAATACCCGAAGATGTGAATACGAGGGAGTCTAATTATATAAAATTTGAAGAGGGGAAGCATATGTCAAACCTTTGGAAGGAAGAATGTTAAGGAGATATGTAGTCGTTTGTAGAGCATGATGCCAAAACGAAGGGGGTACGGAAGCATGAATCAATAAAGTTCGGACATTGTTATTAATGGTACGAATTTTGCGTTCGGCTTTCCCATTTTGTGAAGACGTACGAGGGCAAGAAAAATGAAAATTGATCCCATTAGTTGCACAAAATTCTCTAAATACCCCGTTGTCATATTCTCTGTCATTATCACATTGACTATTTTTTATTTCTCGTTCGAATTGGGTTCTAGTGAAAGCCCTAAATTTTAAGATGGAAAAAATAGAGATTTTTTCGCTAATGGAAAAGTCCATAAAAATTTAGAATAATCATCCAAAAAGAGAACATAATACCGATGACCCAAAGAACTAAGTAATTGCAACTTATAGTACTTTTTATATTTTTAAATATATAAATTTTAATGTTAAAATAGTGAGTTAATCTAATCCAATTTAGATTTAAAGTTTAGTCAAATTGACTCTCGAAAAGCGAAAAGTGTCAAATAAATTGGGATGGAGGGAGTAATGTTTCTGAGGTTGCAGGAATTTTTTGTATAAGTGTTTCATAAAAGACCCTCGAAGAAGATGGAAGCCTTACAATTTGATACAATAAAAGAGAGAAACAAAGAAACTAACTAGGAATTTAAAAAGACAATGAAATTAAAGGACACATAAGTTGATACAAAGAGAAATATCAATTGACAACCAAAGTTCTATATAACCAAGACCTCCAATTGAGTAATCACAAGCACTAAGCTTCTTAAGGTGGCCTCAAGGGAAACAAAGTCCCCAAGCAACCAACCTTCTCAACAAAACCTTCAACAAAAAGATTAAACAAACTCTCATCTCTCATGCTCCCAATGGAGTCTAACAATTTCAATATTTCATATCATAAAAGTCTACCTAATGAAATAACTAAAGTAGTATTTATACTAACTAGAATAGGAAGACTACTATGGCTATTACAATACTACCCTTAATGAAGTAAGAGCCTTGTTTGGTAGTCTTCTCAAGAGATGGAACGGTTGCATTCAAGGAATGACACCCTTTTGGCATACGTAACCACTTTACACAAATAACCTACAAAGTTATCTTCCATATCTTGAATGTGATGGTCTTGAAGGCTCTCATCCAAGCTATCTCTCATATGTTGAAGGCCGTCATGATCTTCAAAGACTCAATTTTCATGATAATGCTCCATGAATTGTGATTCAATGCACCCTCCAAGCATCCAAAGTAATGACTTGATGAAAAGTCCATGAATTCCGTAGCTTGACTTTGTTCCAATAAGGAGATAGAGTGGAAGAGATGGGAACCTTATTCTGACGAAGGTGAAAGTTCTTGATGAAGTTTGTCTTGTATCATTCTCCTCTTCTTGAAAATGATTCATCCTCGAATCTAAACCTTGCAAAACCATAGGGGACAAGCAACAACAAGGTCCTCAAAGGATGAGGTTAGTATTAGAGTATCCTACTCTACTAAGATGTCAAGTATGCACACACTTGTGATATAACCAAGTATCAACCATTATTATGAAGAACAAGCTCTCACATAGAGCACTAAGAACTTGGCTATCCCAAAGAACATTAAATGAGGATATTATAAAGGAACCAATGGTTTCAAAATACCAAGTAGGCAATATCGCATTAGTTCTAATAGACATGACACACAAACGATCCTCAATTTCAAAGTGATACCACCCCAATGGTAGTATTATGACCAAGTCATACAAATTTAAAACATCACCGGAGTCAAAAGGGAAGAATATCCACGCATCTTGGATAAGAAAACCACCATCTATCCCATTAGATCCCCTCTCAACATAAGATGCACCCCAACACAAGCATGAATGTCATCATTTAATGTACTTTAAAAGATGACGTTTGGATTTAGTGTGATACTAAAGATTTGCTATGGCAGATTATGAACGGAGACCCTGTGATTCCAAGTACTCTCTCCGTCCCAATTTATGTGACACTTTTCATTTTATGAGATTCAAACTGCATGAACTTTGACCAACATTTTAAGATGTATTTTTTCACCAAAATGATATGAGAAAAGTTGTAACATATAGTGCTTTTCATGTTTTTAAATATATAAATTTTAATGTTAAAATATTGAGTCAATCTAATCCAATTTAGATTCAAAGTTTAGTCAAATTGATTTTCGAAAAGCGAAAAGTGTCACATAAATTGGGATGGAGGGAATAATGTTTCTGAGGTTGCTAGGAATTTTTTGTGTAAGTGTTTCATAAAAGACTCTCGAAGATGATGGAAGCCTTACAACTTGATACAATAAAGGAGAGCAACAAAGAAACTAACTAGGAATTTAAAAAGACAATGAAATTAAAGGATACATAAGTTGATACAAAGAGAAATACCAATTGACAACCAAGGTTCTATATAACCAAGACCTCCAATTGAGTAATCACAAGCACTAATCTTCTTAAGGTGGCCTCAAGGGAAACAAAGTCCCCAAGCAACCAACCTTCTCAACAAAGTATTCAACCAAAAGATTAAACAAACTCTCATCTCTCATGCTCCCAATGGAGTCTAACAATTTCAATATTTTATATCATAAAAGTCTACCTAATGAAATAACTAAAGTAGTATTTATACTAACTAGAATAGGAAGACTACTATGGCTATTACAATACTACCCTTAATGAAGTAAGAGCCTTGTTTGGTAGTCTTCTCAAGAGATGGAACGGTTGCATTCAAGGAATGGCCCCCTTTTGGCATACGTAACCACTTTACACAAATAACCTACAAAGTTAGCTTCCATATCTTGAATGTGATGGTCTTGAAGCCTCTCATCCAAGCTATCTCCCATATGTTGAAGGCCATCATGATCTTCAAAGACTCAATTTTTATGATAATGCTCCATGAATTGTGATTCAATGCACCCTCCAAGCATCCAAAGTAATGACTTGATGAAAAGTCCATGAATTCCGTAGCTTGACTTTGTTCCAATAAGGAGATCAAGTGGAAGAGATGGGAACCTTATTCTGACGAAGGTGAAAGTTCTTGATGAAGTTTGTCTTGTATCATTCTCCTCTTCTTGAAAATGATTCATCCTCGAATCTAAACCTTGCAAAACCATAGGGGACAAGCAACAACAAGGTCCTCAAAAGGATGAGGGTTAGTATTAGAGTAGCCTACTCTACTAAGATGTCAAGTATGCACACACTTGTGATATAACCAAGTATCAACCATTATTATGAAGAACAAGCTCTCACATAGAGCACTACGAACTTGGCTATCCCAAAGAACATTAAATGAGGATATCATAAAGGAACCAATGGTTTCAAAATACCAAGTAGGCAAAATCACATTAGTTCTAATAGACATGACACACAAACGATCCTCAATTTCAAAGTGATACCACCCCAAAGGTAGTACTATGACCAAGTCATACAAATTTAAAACATCACCGGGGTCAAAAGGGAAGAATATCCACACATCTTGGATAAGAAAACCACCATCTATCCCATTAGATCCCCTCTCAACATAAGATGCACCCCAACACAAGCATGAATGTCATCATTTAATGTACTTTAAAAGATGACGTTTGGATTTAGTGCGATACTAAAGATTTGCTATGGCAGATTATGAACGGAGACCCTGTGATTCCAAGTACTCTCTCCGTCCCAATTTATGTGACACTTTTCGTTTTATGAGATTCAAACTGCATGAACTTTGACCAACATTTTTAGATGTATTTTTTTCACCAAAGTGATATGAGAAAAGTTGTAACATTTAGTGCTTTTCATGTTTTAAATATATAAATTTTAATGTTAAAATATTGAGTCAATCTAATACAATTTAGATTCAAAGTTTAGTCAAATTGATTCTCGAAAAGTGAAAAGTGTCACATAAATTGGGATGGAGGGAGTAAAGTTTCTGAGGTTGCTAGGAATTTTTTGTGTAAGTGTTTCATAAAAGACCCTCGAAGAAGATGGAAGCCTTACAACTTGATACAATAAAGGAGAGAAACAAAGAAACTAACTAGGAATTTAAAAAGACAATGAAATTAAAGGATACATAAGTTGATACAAAGAGAAATACCAATTGACAACCAAGGTTCTATATAACCAAGACCTCCAATTGAGTAATCACAAGCACTAAGCTTCTTAAGGTGGCCTCAAGGGAAACAAAGTCCCCAAGAAACCAACCTTCTCAACAAAACCTTCAACAAAAAGATTAAACAAACTCTCATCTCTCATTCTCCCAATGGAGTCTAACAATTTCAATATTTCATATCATAAAAGTCTACCTAATGAAATAACTAAAGTAGTATTTATACTAACTAGAATAGGAAGACTACTATGGCTATTACAATACTACCCTTAATGAAGTAAGAGCCTTGTTTGGTAGTCTTCTCAAGAGATGGAACGGTTGCATTCAAGGAATGACCCCCTTTTGGCATACGTAACCACTTTACACAAATAACCTACAAAGTTATCTTCCATATCTTGAATGTGATGGTCTTGAAGCCTCTCATCCAAGCTATCTCTCATATGTTGAAGGCCGTCATGATCTTCAAAGACTCAATTTTCATGATAATGCTCCATGAATTGTGATTCAATGCACCCTCCAAGCATCCAAAGTAATGACTTGATGAAAAGTCCATGAATTCCGTAGCTTGACTTTGTTCCAATAAGGAGATAGAGTGGAAGAGATGGGAACCTTATTCTGACGAAGGTGAAAGTTCTTGATGAAGTTTGTCTTGTATCATTCTCCTCTTCTTGAAAATGATTCATCCTCGAATCTAATCCTTGCAAAACCATAGCGGACAAGCAACAACAAGGTCCTCAAAGGATGAGGGTTAGTATTAGAGTAGCCTACTCTACTAAGATATCAAGTATGCACACACTTGTGATATAACCAAGTATCAACCATTATTATGAAGAACAAGCTCTCACATAGAGCACTAAGAACTTGGCCATCCCAAAGAACATTAAATGAGGATATCATAAAGGAACCAATGGTTTCAAAATACCAAGTAGGCAATATCGCATTAGTTCTAATAGACATGACACACAAACGATCCTCAATTTCAAAGTGATACCACCCCAAAGGTAGTACTATGACCAAGTCATACAAATTTAAAACATCACCGGGGTCAAAAGGGAAGAATATCCACGCATCTTGGATAAGAAAACCACCATCTATCCCATTAGATCCCCTCTCAACATAAGATGCACCCCAACACAAGCATGAATGTCATCATTTAATGTACTTTAAAAGATGACGTTTGGATTTAGTGCGATACTAAAGATTTGCTATGGCAGATTATGAACGGAGACCCTGTGATTCCAAGTACTCTCTCCGTCCCAATTTATGTGACACTTTTCGTTTTATGAGATTCAAGCTGCATGAACTTTGACCAACATTTTAAGATGTATTTTTTCACCAAAATGATATGAGAAAAGTTGTAACATATAGTGCTTTCCATGTTTTTAAATATATAAATTTTAATGTTAAAATATTGAGTCAATCTAATCCAATTTAGATTCAAAGTTTAGTCAAATTAATTCTCGAAAAGCAAAAAGTATCACATAAATTGGGATGGAGGGAGTAATGTTTCTGAGGTTGCTAGGAATTTTTTGTGTAAGTGTTTCATAAAAGACTCTCGAAGATGATGGAAGCCTTACAACTTGATACAATAAAGGAGAGCAACAAAGAAACTAACTAGGAATTTAAAAAGACAATGAAATTAAAGGATACATAAGTTGATACAAAGAGAAATACCAATTGACAACCAAGGTTCTATATAACCAAGACATCCAATTGAGTAATCACAAGCACTAAGCTTCTTAAGGTGGCCTAAAGGGAAACAAAGTCCCCAAGCAACCAACCTTCTCAACAAAGTATTCAACCAAAAGATTAAACAATCTCTCATCTCTCATGCTCCCAATGGAGTCTAACAATTTCAATATTTCATATCATTAAAGTCTACCTAATGTAATAACTAAAGTAGTATTTATACTAACTAGAATAGGAAGACTACTATGGCTATTACAATACTACCCTTAATGAAGTAAGAGCCTTGTTTGGTAGTCTTCTCAAGAGATGGAACGGTTGCATTCAAGGAATGGCCCCCTTTTGGCATACGTAACCACTTTGCACACATAACCTACAAAGTTAGCTTCCATATCTTGAATGTGATGGTCTTGAAGCCTCTCATCCAAGCTATCTCCCATATGTTGAAGGCCATCATGATCTTCAAAGACTCAATTTTTATGATAATGCTCCATGAATTGTGATTCAATGCACCCTCCAAGCATCCAAAGTAATGACTTGATAAAAAGTCCATGAATTCCCTAGCTTGAATTTGTGTGCAAGTTCTTGATGAAGTTTGTCTTGTATCATTCTCCTCTTCTTGAAAATGATTCATCCTCGAATCTAAACCTTGCAAAACCATAGGGGACAAGCAACAACAAGGTCCTCAAAGGATGAGGGTTAGTATTAGAGTATCCTACTCTACTATGATGTCAAGTATGCACACACTTGTGATATAACCAAGTATCAACCATTATTATTAAGAACAAGCTCTCACATAGAGCACTAATAACTTGGCCATCCCAAAGAACATTAAATGAGGATATCATAAAGGAACCAATGGTTTCAAAATACCAAGTAGGCAATATCACATTAGTTCTAATAGACATGACACACAAACTATCCTCAATTTCAAAGTGATACCACCCCAAAGGTAGTACTATGACCAAGTCATACAAATTTAAAACATCACCGGGGTCAAAAGGGAAGAATATCCACGCATCTTGGATAAGAAAACCACCATCTATCCCATTAGATCCCCTCTCAACATAAGATGCACCCCAACACAAGCATGAATGTCATCATTTAATGTACTTTAAAAGATGACGTTTGGATTTAGTGCGATACTAAAGATTTGCTATGGCAGATTATGAACGGAGACCCTATGATTCCAACTACTCTCTCCGTCCCAATTTATGTGACACTTTTCGTTTTATGAGATTCAAGCTGCATGAACTTTGACCAACATTTTAAGATGTATTTTTTCACCAAAATGATATGAGAAAAGTTGTAACATATAGTGCTTTTCATGTTTTTAAATAGAGAAATTTTAATGTTAAAATATTGAGTTAATCTAATCCAATTTAGATTCAAAGTTTAGTCAAATTGATTTTCGAAAAGCGAAAAGTGTCACATAAATTGGGATGGAGGGAGTAATGTTTCTGAGGTTGCTAGGAATTTTTTGTGTAAGTGTTTCATAAAAGACCCCCGAAGAAGTTGGAAGCCTTACAACTTGATACAATAAAGGAGAGAAACAAAGAAACAAACTAGGAATTTAAAAAGACAATGAAATTAAAGGATACATAAGTTGATACAAAGAGAAATACCAATTGACAACCAAGGTTCTATATAACCAAGACCTCCAATTGAGTAATCACAAGCACTAAGCTTCTTAAGGTGGCCTCAATGGAAACAAAGTCTCCAAGCAACCAACCTTCTCAACAAAACCTTCAACAAAAAGATTAAACAAACTCTCATCTCTCATGCTCCCAATGGAGTCTAACAATTTCAATATTTCATATCATAAAAGTCTACCAAATGAAATAACTAAAGTAGTATTTATACTAACTAGAATAGGAAGACTACTATGGCTATTACAATACTACCCTTAATGAAGTAAGAGCCTTGTTTGGTAGTCTTCTCAAGAGATGGAACGGTTGCATTCAAGGAATGACCCCCTTTTGGCATACGTAACCACTTTACACAAATAACCTACAAAGTTATTTTCCATATCTTGAATGTGATGGTCTTGAAGCCTCTCATCCAAGCTATCTCTCATATGTTGAAGTTCGTCATGATCTTCAAAGACTCAATTTTCATGATAATGCTCCATGAATTGTGATTCAATGCACCCTCCAAGCATCCAAAGTAATGACTTGATGAAAAGTCCATGAATTCCGTAGCTTGACTTTGTTCCAATAAGGAGATAGAGTGGAAGAGATGGGAACCTTATTCTGACGAAGGTGAAAGTTCTTGATGAAGTTTGTCTTGTATCATTCTCCTCTTCTTGAAAATGATTCATCCTCGAATCTAAACCTTGCAAAACCATAGGGGACAAGCAACAACAAGGTCCTCAAAGGATGAGGGTTAGTATTAGAGTATCCTACTCTACTAAGATGTCAAGTATGCACACACTTGTGATATAACCAAGTATCAACCATTATTATGAAGAACAAGGTCTCACATAGAGCACTAAGAACTTGGCTATCCCAAAGAACATTAAATGAGGATATCATAAAGGAACCAATGGTTTCAAAATACCAAGTAGGCAATATCACATTAGTTCTAATAGACATGACACACAAACGATCCTCAATTTCAAAGTGATACCACCCCAAAGGTAGTACTATGACCAAGTCATACAAGTTTAAAACATCACCGGGGTCAAAAGGGAAGAATATCCACACATCTTGGCTAAGAAAACCACCATCTATCCCATTAGATCCCCTCTCAACATAAGATGCACCCCAACACAAGCATGAATGTCATCATTTAATGTACTTTAAAAGATGACATTTGGATTTATTGCGATACTAAAGATTTGCTATGGCAGATTATGAACGGAGACCCTGTGATTCCAAGTACTCTCTCCGTCCCAATTTATGTGACACTTTTCATTTTATGAGATTCAAACTGCATGAACTTTGACCAACATTTTTAGGTGTATTTTTTCACCAAAACGATATGAGAAAAGTTGTAACATTTAGTGCTTTTCATGTTTTAAATATATAAATTTTAATGTTAAAATATTGAGTCAATCTAATCCAATTTAGATTCAAAGTTTAGTCAAATTGATTCTCGAAAAGCAAAAAGTATCACATAAATTGGGATGGAGGGAGTAATGTTTCTGAGGTTGCTAGGAATTTTTTGTGTAAGTGTTTCATAAAAGACCCTCGAAGAAGATGGAAGCTTTACAACTTGATACAATAAAGGAGAGAAACAAAGAAACTAACTAGGAATTTAAAAAGACACTGAAATTAAAGGATACATAAGTTGATACAAAGAGAAATACCAATTGACAACCAAGGTTCTATATAACCAAGACCTCCAATTGAGTAATCACAAGCACTAAGCTTCTTAAGGTGGCCTCGAGGGAAACAAAGTCCCCAAGAAACCAACCTTCTCAACAAAACCTTCAACAAAAAGATTAAACAAACTCTCATCTCTCATTCTCCCAATGGAGTCTAACAATTTCAATATTTCATATCATAAAAGTCTACCTAATGAAATAACTAAAGTAGTATTTATACTAACTAGAATAGGAAGACTACTATGGCTATTACAATACTACCCTTAATGAAGTAAGAGCCTTGTTTGGTAGTCTTCTCAAGAGATGGAACAGTTGCATTCAAGGAATGACCCCCTTTTGGCATACGTAACCACTTTACACAAATAACCTACAAAGTTATCTTCCATATCTTGAATGTGATGGTCTTGAAGCCTCTCATCCAAGCTATCTCTCATATGTTGAAGGCCGTCATGATCTTCAAAGACTCAATTTTCATGATAATGCTCCATGAATTGTGATTCAATGCACCCTCCAAGCATCCAAAGTAATGACTTGATGAAAAGTCCATGAATTCCGTAGCTTGACTTTGTTCCAATAAGGAGATAGAGTGGAAGAGATGGGAACCTTATTCGACGAAGGTGAAAGTTCTTGATGAAGTTTGTCTTGTATCATTCTCCTCTTCTTGAAAATGATTCATCCTCGAATCTAATCCTTGCAAATCCATAGCGGACAAGCAACAACAAGGTCCTCAAAGGATGAGGGTTAGTATTAGAGTAGCCTACTCTACTAAGATGTCAAGTATGCACACACTTGTGATATAACCAAGTATCAACCATTATTATGAAAGAACAAGCTCTCACATAGAGCACTAATAACTTGGCCATCCCAAAGAACATTAAATGAGGATATCATAAAGGAACCAATGGTTTCAAAATACCAAGTAGGCAATATCGCATTAGTTCTAATAGACATGACACACAAACGATCCTCAATTTCAAAGTGATACCACCCCAAAGGTAGTACTATTACCAAGTCATACAAATTTAAAACATCACCGGGGTCAAAAGGGAAGAATATCCACACATCTTGGATAAGAAAACCACCATCTATCCCATTAGATCCCCTCTCAACATAAGATGCACCCCAACACAAGCATGAATGTCATCATTTAATGTACTTTAAAAGATGACGTTTGGATTTAGTGCGATACTAAAGATTTGCTATGGCAGATTATGAACGGAGACCCTATGATTCCAACTACTCTCTCCGTCCCAATTTATGTGACACTTTTCGTTTTATGAGATTCAAACTGCATGAACTTTGACCAACATTTTAAGATGTATTTTTTCACCAAAATGATATGAGAAAGTTGTAACATATAGTGCTTTTCATGTTTTTAAATATAGAAATTATAATGTTAAAATATTGAGTTAATCTAATCCAATTTAGATTCAAAGTTTAGTCAAATTGATTCTCGAAAAGCGAAAAGTGTCACATAAATTGGGATGGAGGGAGTAATGTTTCTGAGGTTGCTAGGAATTTTTTGTGTAAGTGTTTCATAAAAGACCCTCGAAGAAGTTGGAAGCCTTACAACTTGATACAATAAAGGAGAGAAACAAAGAAACTAACTAGGAATTTAAAAAGACAATGAAATTAAAGGATACATAAGTTGATACAAAGAGAAATACCAATTGACAACCAAGGTTCTATATAACCAAGACCTCCAATTGAGTAATCACAAGCACTAAGCTTCTTAAGGTGGCCTCGAGGGAAACAAAGTCCCCAAGAAACCAACCTTCTCAACAAAACCTTCAACAAAAAGATTAAACAAACTCTCATCTCTCATTCTCCCAATGGAGTCTAACAATTTCAATATTTCATATCATAAAAGTCTACCTAATGAAATAACTAAAGTAGTATTTATACTAACTAGAATAGGAAGACTACTATGGCAATTACAATACTACCCTTAATGAAGTAAGAGCCTTGTTTGGTAGTCTTCTCAAGAGATGGAACAGTTTGCATTCAAGGAATGACCCCTTGTTGGCATCCGTAACCACTTTACACAAATAACCTACAAAGTTATCTTCCATATCTTGAATGTGATGGTCTTGAAGCCTCTCATCCAAGCTATCTCTCATATGTTGAAGGCCGTCATGATCTTCAAAGACTCAATTTTCATGATAATGCTCCATGAATTGTGATTCAATGCACCCTCCAAGCATCCAAAGTAATGACTTGATGAAAAGTCCATGAATTCCGTAGCTTGACTTTGTTCCAATAAGGAGATAGAGTGGAAGAGATGGGAACCTTATTCTGACGAAGGTGAAAGTTCTTGATGAAGTTTGTCTTGTATCATTCTCCTCTTCTTGAAAATGATTCATCCTCGAATCTAATCCTTGCAAATCCATAGCGGACAAGCAACAACAAGGTCCTCAAAGGATGAGGGTTAGTATTAGAGTAGCCTACTCTACTAAGATGTCAAGTATGCACACACTTGTGATATAACCAAGTATCAACCATTATTATGAAGAACAAGCTCTCACATAGAGCACTAAGAACTTGGCCATCCCAAAGAACATTAAATGAGGATATCATAAAGGAACCAATGGTTTCAAAATACCAAGTAGGCAATATCGCATTAGTTCTAATAGACATGACACACAAACGATCCTCAATTTCAAAGTGATACCACCCCAAAGGTAGTACTATTACCAAGTCATACAAATTTAAAACATCACCGGGGTCAAAAGGGAAGAATATCCACACATCTTGGATAAGAAAACCACCATCTATCCCATTAGATCCCCTCTCAACATAAGATGCACCCCAACACAAGCATGAATGTCATCATTTAATGTACTTTAAAAGATGACGTTTGGATTTAGTGCGATACTAAAGATTTGCTATGGCAGATTATGAACGGAGACCCTATGATTCCAACTACTCTCTCCGTCCCAATTTTTTGTTGACACTTTTCGTTTTATGAGATTCAAGCTGCATGAACTTTGACCAACATTTTAAGATGTATTTTTTCACCAAAATGATATGAGAAAAGTTGTAACATATAGTGCTTTTCATGTTTTTAAATAGAGAAATTTTAATGTTAAAATATTGAGTTAATCTAATCCAATTTAGATTCAAAGTTTAGTCAAATTGATTTTCGAAAAGCGAAAAGTGTCACATAAATTGGGATGGAGGGAGTAATGTTTCTGAGGTTGCTAGGAATTTTTTGTGTAAGTGTTTCATAAAAGACCCCCGAAGAAGTTGGAAGCCTTACAACTTGATACAATAAAGGAGAGAAACAAAGAAACAAACTAGGAATTTAAAAAGACAATGAAATTAAAGGATACATAAGTTGATACAAAGAGAAATACCAATTGACTACCAAGGTTCTATATAACCAAGACCTCCAATTGACTAATCACAAGCACTAAGCTTCTTAAGGTGGCCTCAAGGGAAACAAAGTCTCCAAGCAACCAACCTTCTCAACATAACCTTCAACAAAAAGATTAAACAAACTCTCATCTCTCATGCTCCCAATGGAGTCTAACAATTTCAATATTTCATATCATAAAAGTCTATCAAATGAAATAACTAAAGTAGTATTTATACTAACTAGAATAGGAAGACTACTATGGCTATTACAATACTACCCTTAATGAAGTAAGAGCCTTGTTTGGTAGTCTTCTCAAGAGATGAAATGGTTGCATTCAAGGAATGACCCCCTTTTGGCATACGTAACCACTTTACACAAATAACCTACAAAGTTATCTTCCATATCTTGAATGTGATGGTCTTGAAGCCTCTCATCCAAGCTATCTCTCATATGTTGAAGGCTGTCATGATCTTCAAAGACTCAATTTTCATGATAATGCTCCATGAATTGTGATTCAATGCACCCTCCAAGCATCCAAAGTAATGACTTGATGAAAAGTCCATGAATTCCGTAGCTTGACTTTGTTCCAATAAGGAGATAGAGTGGAAGAGATGGGAACCTTATTCTGACGAAGGTGAAAGTTCTTGATGAAGTTTGTCTTGTATCATTCTCCTCTTCTTGAAAATGATTCATCCTCGAATCTAAACCTTGCAAAACCATAGGGGACAAGCAACAACAAGGTCCTCAAAGGATGAGGGTTAGTATTAGAGTAGCCTACTCTACTAAGATGTCAAGTATGCACACACTTGTGATATAACCAAGTATCAACCATTATTATGAAGAACAAGCTCTCACATAGAGCACTAAGAACTTGGCTATCCCAAAGAACATTAAATGAGGATATCATAAAGGAACCAATGGTTTCAAAATACCAAGTAGGCAATATCACATTAGTTCTAATAGACATGACACACAAACGATCCTCAATTTCAAAGTGATACCACCCCAAAGGTAGTACTATGACCAAGTCATACAAGTTTAAAACATCACCGGGGTCAAAAGGGAAGAATATCCACACATCTTGGCTAAGAAAACCACCATCTATCCCATTAGATCCCCTCTCAACATAAGATGCACCCCAACACAAGCATGAATGTCATCATTTAATGTACTTTAAAAGATGACATTTGGATTTATTGCGATACTAAAGATTTGCTAAGGCAGATTATGAACGGAGACCCTGTGATTCCAAGTACTCTTTCCGTCCCAATTTATGTGACACTTTTCATTTTATGAGATTCAAACTGCGTGAACTTTGACCAACATTTTTAGGTGTATTTTTTCACCAAAACGATATGAGAAAAGTTGTAACATTTAGTGCTTTTCATGTTTTAAATATATAAATTTTAATATTAAAATATTGAGTCAATCTAATCCAATTTAGATTCAAAGTTTAGTCAAATTGATTCTCGAAAAGCGAAAAGTGTCACATAAATTGGGATGGAGGGAGTAATGTTTCTGAGGTTGCTAAGAATTTTTTGTGTAAGTGTTTCATAAAAGACCCTCGAAGAAGATGGAAGCCTTACAACTTGATACAATAAAGGAGAGAAACAAAGAAACTAACTAGGAATTTAAAAAGACACTGAAATTAAAGGATACATAAGTTGATACAAAGAGAAATACCAATTGACAACCAAGGTTCTATATAACCAAGACCTCCAATTGAGTAATCACAAGCACTAAGCTTCTTAAGGTGGCCTCGAGGGAAACAAAGTCCCCAAGAAACCAACCTTCTCAACAAAACCTTCAACAAAAAGATTAAACAAACTCTCATCTCTCATTCTCCCAATGGAGTCTAACAATTTCAATATTTCATATCATAAAAGTCTACCTAATGAAATAACTAAAGTAGTATTTATACTAACTAGAATAGGAAGACTACTATGGCAATTACAATACTACCCTTAATGAAGTAAGAGCCTTGTTTGGTAGTCTTCTCAAGAGATGGAACGGTTGCATTCAAGGAATGACCCCCTTTTGGCATACGTAACCACTTTACACAAATAACCTACAAAGTTATCTTCCATATCTTGAATGTGATGGTCTTGAAGCCTCTCATCCAAGCTATCTCTCATATGTTGAAGGCCGTCATGATCTTCAAAGACTCAATTTTCATGATAATGCTCCATGAATTGTGATTCAATGCACCCTCCAAGCATCCAAAGTAATGACTTGATGAAAAGTCCATGAATTCCGTAGCTTGACTTTGTTCCAATAAGGAGATAGAGTGGAAGAGATGGGAACCTTATTCTGAGGAAGGTGAAAGTTCTTGATGAAGTTTGTCTTGTATCATTCTCCTCTTCTTGAAAATGATTCATCCTCGAATCTAAACCTTGCAAAACCATAGGGGACAAGCAACAACAAGGTCCTCAAAGGATGAGGGTTAGTATTAGAGTAGCCTACTCTACTAAGATGTCAAGTATGCACACACTTGTGATATAACCAAGTATCAACCATTATTATGAAGAACAAGCTCTCACATAGAGCACTAAGAACTTGGCCATCCCAAAGAACATTAAATGAGGATATCATAAAGGAACCAATGGTTTCAAAATACCAAGTAGGCAATATCGCATTAGTTCTAATAGACATGACACACAAACGATCCTCAATTTCAAAGTGATACCACCCCAAAGGTAGTACTATTACCAAGTCATACAAATTTAAAACATCACCGGGGTCAAAAGGGAAGAATATCCACGCATCTTGGCTAAGAAAACCACCATCTATCCCATTAGATCCCCTCTCAACATAAGATGCACCCCAACACAAGCATGAATGTCATCATTTAATGTACTTTAAAAGATGACATTTGGATTTATTGCGATACTAAAGATTTGCTATGGCAGATTATGAACGGAGACCCTATGATTCCAACTACTCTCTCCGTCCCAATTTATGTGACACTTTTCGTTTTATGAGATTCAAACTGCATGAACTTTGACCAACATTTTTTCACCAAAATGATGTGAGGAAAGTTGTAACATATAGTGCTTTTCTTGTTTTTAAATATATAAATTTTAATGTTAAATATTGAGTTAATCTAATCCAATTTAGATTCAAAGTTTAGTCAAATTGATTTTCGAAAAGCGAAAAGTGTCACATAAATTGGGATGGAGGGAGTAATGTTTCTGAGGTTGCTAGGAATTTTTTGTGTAAGTGTTTCATAAAAGACCCTCGAAGAAGTTGGAAGCCTTACAACTTGATACAATAAAGGAGAGAAACAAAGAAACTAACTAGAAATTTAAAAAGACAATGAAATTAAAGGATACATAAGTTGATACAAAGAGAAATACCAATTGACTACCAAGGTTCTATATAACCAAGACCTCCAATTGACTAATCACAAGCACTAAGCTTCTTAAGGTGGCCTCAAGGGAAACAAAGTCTCCAAGCAACCAACCTTCTCAACAAAACCTTCAACAAAAAGATTAAACAAACTCTCATCTCTCATGCTCCCAATGGAGTCTAACAATTTCAATATTTCATATCATAAAAGTCTACCTAATGAAATAACTAAAGTAGTATTTATACTAACTAGAATAGGAAGACTACTATGGCTATTACAATACTACCCTTAATGAAGTAAGAGCCTTGTTTGGTAGTCTTCTCAAGAGATGGAACGGTTGCATTCAAGGAATGACCCCCTTTTGGCATACGTAACCACTTTACACAAATAACCTACAAAGTTATCTTCCATATCTTGAATGTGATGGTCTTGAAGCCTCTCATCCAAGCTATCTCTCATATGTTGAAGGCCGTCATGATCTTCAAAGACTCAATTTTCATGATAATGCTCCATGAATTGTGATTCAATGCACCCTCCAAGCATCCAAAGTAATGACTTGATGAAAAGTCCATGAATTTCGTAGCTTGACTTTGTTCCAATAAGGAGATAGAGTGGAAGAGATGGGAACCTTATTCTGACGAAGGTGAAAGTTCTTGATGAAGTTTGTCTTGTATCATTCTCCTCTTCTTGAAAATGATTCATCCTCGAATCTAATCCTTGCAAATCCATAGCGGACAAGCAACAACAAGGTCCTCAAAGGATGAGGGTTAGTATTAGAGTAGCCTACTCTACTAAGATGTCAAGTATGCACACACTTGTGATATAACCAAGTATCAACCATTATTATGAAGAACAAGCTCTCACATAGAGCACTAAGAACTTGGCCATCCCAAAGAACATTAAATGAGGATATCATAAAGGAACCAATGGTTTCAAAATACCAAGTAGGCAATATCGCATTAGTTCTAATAGACATGACACACAAACGATCCTCAACTTCAAAGTGATACCACCCCAAAGGTAGTACTATTATCAAGTCATACAAATTTAAAACATCACCGGGGTCAACAGGGAAGAACATCCACGCATCTTGGCTAAGAAAACCACCATCTATCCCATTAGATCCCCTCTCAACATAAGATGCACCCCAACACAAGCATGAATGTCATCATTTAATGTACTTTAAAAGATGACGTTTGGATTTATTGCGATACTAAAGATTTGCTATGGCAGATTATGAACGGAGACCCTGTGATTCCGAGTACTCCCTCCGTCCCAATTTATGTGACACTTTTCGTTTTATGAGATCGAAACTGCATGAACTTTGACCTACATTTTAAGATGTATTCTTTCACCAAAATGATGTGAGGAAAGTTGTAACATATAGTGCTTTTCATGTTTTTAAATATACAGATTTTAATGTTAAAATATTGAGTTAATCTAATCCAATTTAGATTCAAAGTTTAGTCAAATTGATTCTCGAAGAGCGAAAAGTGTCACATAAATTGGGATGGAGGGAGTAATGTTTCTGAGGTTGCTAGGAATTTTTTGTGTAAGTGTTTCATAAAAGACCCTCGAAGAAGATGGAAGCCTTACAACTTGATACAATAAAGGAGAGAAACAAAGAAACTAACTAGGAATTTAAAAAGACAATGAAATTAAAGGATACATAAGTTGATACAAAGAGAAATACCAATTGACAACCAAGGTTCTATATAACCAAGACCTCCAATTGAGTAATCACAAGCACTAAGCTTCTTAAGGTGGCCTCAATGGAAACAAAGTCTCCAAGCAACCAACCTTCTCAACAAAACCTTCAACAAAAAGATTAAACAAACTCTCATCTCTCATGCTCCCAATGGAGTCTAACAATTTCAATATTTCATATCATAAAAGTCTACCAAATGAAATAACTAAAGTAGTATTTATACTAACTAGAATAGGAAGACTACTATGGCTATTACAATACTACCCTTAATGAAGTAAGAGCCTTGTTTGGTAGTCTTCTCAAGAGATGGAACGGTTGCATTCAAGGAATGACCCCCTTTTGGCATACGTAACCACTTTACACAAATAACCTACAAAGTTATCTTCCATATCTTGAATGTGATGGTCTTGAAGCCTCTCATCCAAGCTATCTCTCATATGTTGAAGGCCGTCATGATCTTCAAAGACTCAATTTTCATGATAATGCTCCATGAATTGTGATTCAATGCACCCTCCAAGCATCCAAAGTAATGACTTGATGAAAAGTCCATGAATTCCGTAGCTTGACTTTGTTCCAATAAGGAGATAGAGTGGAAGAGATGGGAACCTTATTCTGACGAAGGTGAAAGTTCTTGATGAAGTTTGTCTTGCATCATTCTCCTCTTCTTGAAAATGATTCATCCTCGAATCGAAACCTTGCAAAACCATAGGGGACAAGCAACAACAAGGTCCTCAAAGGATGAGGGTTTGTATTAGAGTAGCCTACTCTACTAAGATGTCAAGTATGCACACACTTGTGATATAACCAAGTATCAACCATTATTATTAAGAACAAGCTCTCACATAGAGCACTAATAACTTGGCCATCCCAAAGAACATTAAATGAGGATATCATAAAGGAACCAATGGTTTCAAAATACCAAGTAGGCAATATCGCATTAGTTCTAATAGACATGACACACAAACGATCCTCAATTTCAAAGTGATACCACCCCAAAGGTAGTACTATTATCAAGTCATACAAATTTAAAACATCACCGGGGTCAAAAGGGAAGAACATCCACGCATCTTGGCTAAGAAAACCACCATCTATCCCATTAGATCCCCTCTCAACATAAGATGCACCCCAACACAAGCATGAATGTCATCATTTAATGTACTTTAAAAGATGACATTTGGATTTATTGCGATACTAAAGATTTGCTATGGCAGATTATGAACGGAGACCCTGTGATTCCAACAACTCTCTCCGTCCCAATTTATGTGACACTTTTCGTTTTATGAGATTCAAACTGCATGAACTTTGACCAACATTTTAAGATGTATTTTTTCACCAAAATGATATGAGAAAAGTTGTAACATATAGTGCTTTTCATGTTTTTAAATATATAAATTTTAATGTTAAAATATTGAGTTAATCTAATCCAATTTAGATTCAAAGTTTAGTCAAATTGATTCTCGAAAAGCAAAAGGTGTCACATAAATTGGGATGGAGGGAGTAATGTTTCTGAGGTTGCTAGGAATTTTTTGTGTAAGTGTTTCATAAAAGACCCTCGAAGAAGTTGGAAGCCTTACAACTTGATACAATAAAGGAGAGAAACAAAGAAACTAACTAGAAATTTAAAAAGACAATGAAATTAAAGGATACATAAGTTGATACAAAGAGAAATACCAATTGACTACCAAGGTTCTATATAACCAAGACCTCCAATTGAGTAATCACAAGCACTAAGCTTCTTAAGGTGGCCTCAAGGGAAACAAAGTCCCCAAGCAACCAACCTTCTCAACAAAACCTTCAACAAAAATATTAAACAAACTCTCATCTCTCATTCTCCCAATGGAGTCTAACAATTTCAATATTTCATATCATAAAAGTCTACCTAATGAAATAACTAAAGTAGTATTTATACTAACTAGAATAGGAAGACTACTATGGCTATTACAATACTACCCTTAATGAAGTAAGAGCCTTGTTTGGTAGTCTTCTCAAGAGATGGAACGGTTGCATTCAAGGAATGACCCCCTTTTGGCATACGTAACCACTTTACACAAATAACCTACAAAGTTATCTTCCATATCTTGAATGTGATGGTCTTGAAGCCTCTCATCCAAGCTATCTCTCATATGTTGAAGGCCGTCATGATCTTCAAAGACTCAATTTTCATGATAATGCTCCATGAATTGTGATTCAATGCACCCTCCAAGCATCCAAAGTAATGACTTGATGAAAAGTCCATGAATTCCGTAGCTTGACTTTGTTCCAATAAGGAGATAGAGTGGAAGAGATGGGAACCTTATTCTGACGAAGGTGAAAGTTCTTGATGAAGTTTGTCTTGTATCATTCTCCTCTTCTTGAAAATGATTCATCCTCGAATCTAAACCTTGCAAAACCATAGGGGACAAGCAACAACAAGGTCCTCAAAGGATGAGGGTTAGTATTAGAGTAGCCTACTCTACTAAGATGTCAAGTATGCACACACTTGTGATATAACCAAGTATCAACCATTATTATGAAGAACAAGCTCTCACATAGAGCACTAAGAACTTGGCTATCCCAAAGAACATTAAATGAGGATATCATAAAGGAACCAATGGTTTCAAAATACCAAGTAGGCAATATCACATTAGTTCTAATAGACATGACACACAAACGATCCTCAACTTCAAAGTGATACCACCCCAAAGGTAGTACTATTATCAAGTCATACAAATTTAAAACATCACCGGGGTCAAAAGGGAAGAACATCCACACATCTTGGCTAAGAAAACCACCATCTATCCCATTAGATCCCCTCTCAACATAAGATGCACCCCAACACAAGCATGAATGTCATCATTTAATGTACTTTAAAAGATGACATTTGGATTTATTGCGATACTAAAGATTTGCTATGGCAGATTATGAACGGAGACCCTATGATTCCAACTACTCTCTCCGTCCCAATTTATGTGACACTTTTCGTTTTATGAGATTCAAACTGCATGAACTTTGACCAACATTTTAAGATGTATTTTTTCACCAAAATGATATGAGAAAAGTTGTAACATATAGTGCTTTTCATGTTTTTAAATATATAAATTTTAATGTTAAAATATTGAGTTAATTTAATCCAATTTAGATTCAAAGTTTAGTCAAATTGATTTTCGAAAAGCGAAAAGTGTCACATAAATTGGGATGGAGGGAGTAATGTTTCTGAGGTTGCTAGGAATTTTTTGTGTAAGTGTTTCATAAAAGACCCTCGAAGAAGTTGGAAGCCTTACAACTTGATACAATAAAGGAGAGAAACAAAGAAACTAACTAGAAATTTAAAAAGACAATGAAATTAAAGGATACATAAGTTGATACAAAGAGAAATACCAATTGACAACCAAGGTTCTATATAACCAAGACCTCCAATTGAGTAATCACAAGCACTAAGCTTCTTAAGGTGGCCTCAAGGGAAACAAAGTCCCCAAGAAACCAACCTTCTCAACAAAACCTTCAACAAAAAGATTAAACAAACTCTCATCTCTCATTCTCCCAATGGAGTCTAACAATTTCAATATTTCATATCATAAAAGTCTACCTAATGAAATAACTAAAGTAGTATTTATACTAACTAGAATAGGAAGACTACTATGGCTATTACAATACTACCCTTAATGAAGTAAGAGCCTTGTTTGGTAGTCTTCTCAAGAGATGGAACGGTTGCATTCAAGGAATGACCCCCTTTGGCATACGTAACCACTTTACACAAATAACCTACAAAGTTATCTTCCATATCTTGAATGTGATGGTCTTGAAGCCTCTCATCCAAGCTATCTCTCATATGTTGAAGGCCGTCATGATCTTCAAAGACTCAATTTTCATGATAATGCTCCATGAATTGTGATTCAATGCACCCTCCAAGCATCCAAAGTAATGACTTGATGAAAAGTCCATGAATTCCGTAGCTTGACTTTGTTCCAATAAGGAGATAGAGTGGAAGAGATGGGAACCTTATTCTGACGAAGGTGAAAGTTCTTGATGAAGTTTGTCTTGTATCATTCTCCTCTTCTTGAAAATGATTCATCCTCGAATCTAATCCTTGCAAATCCATAGCGGACAAGCAACAACAAGGTCCTCAAAGGATGAGGGTTAGTATTAGAGTAGCCTACTCTACTAAGATGTCAAGTATGCACACACTTGTGATATAACCAAGTATCAACCATTATTATGAAGAACAAGCTCTCACATAGAGCACTAAGAACTTGGCTATCCAAAAGAACATTAAATGAGGATATCATAAAGGAACCAATGGTTTTAAAATACCAAGTAGGCAATATCACATTAGTTCTAATAGACATGACACACAAACGATCCTCAATTTCAAAGTGATACCACCCCAAAGGTAGTACTATGACCAAGTCATACAAGTTTAAAACATCACCGGGGTCAAAAGGGAAGAATATCCACACATCTTGGCTAAAAAACCACCATCTATCCGATTAGATCCCCTCTCAACATAAGATGCACCCCAACACAAGCATGAATGTCATCATTTAATGTACTTTAAAAGATGACATTTGGATTTATTGCGATACTAAAGATTTGCTATGGCAGATTATGAACGGAGACCCTGTGATTCCAAGTACTCTCTCCGTCCCAATTTATGTGACACTTTTCATTTTATGAGATTCAAACTGCATGAACTTTGACCAACATTTTAAGATGTATTTTTTCACCAAAATGATGTGAGGAAAGTTGTAACATATAGTGCTTTTCTTGTTTTTAAATATATAAATTTTAATGTTAAATATTGAGTTAATCTAATCCAATTTAGATTCAAAGTTTAGTCAAATTGATTCTCGAAAAGCGAAAAGTGTCACATAAATTGGGATGGAGGGAGTAATGTTTCTGAGGTTGCTAGGAATTTTTTGTGTAACTGTTTCATAAAAGACCCTCGAAGAAGTTGGAATCCTTACAACTTGATACAATAAAGGAGAGAAACAAAGAAACTAACTAGGAATTTAAAAAGACAATGAAATTAAAGGATACATAAGTTGATACAAAGAGAAATACCAATTGATAACCAAGGTTCTATATAACCAAGACCTCCAATTGAGTAATCACAAGCACTAAGCTTCTTAAGGTGGCCTCAAGGGAAACAAAGTCTCCAAGCAACCAACCTTCAACAAAAAGATTAAACAAACTCTCATCTCTCATGCTCCCAATGGAGTCTAACAATTCCAATATTTCATATCATAAAAGTCTACCTAATGAAATAACTAAAGTAGTATTTATACTAACTAGAATAGGAAGACTACTATGGCTATTACAATACTACCCTTAATGAAGTAAGAGCCTTGTTTGGTAGTCTTCTCAAGAGATGGAACGGTTGCATTCAAGGAATGACCCCCTTTTGGCATACGTAACCACTTTACACAAATAACCTACAAAGTTATCTTCCATATCTTGAATGTGATGGTCTTGAAGCCTCTCATCCAAGCTATCTCTCATATGTTGAAGGCCGTCATGATCTTCAAAGACTCAATTTTCATGATAATGCTCCATGAATTGTGATTCAATGCACCCTCCAAGCATCCAAAGTAATGACTTGATGAAAAGTCCATGAATTCCGTAGCTTGACTTTGTTCCAATAAGGAGATAGAGTGGAAGAGATGGGAACCTTATTCTGACGAAGGTGAAAGTTCTTGATGAAGTTTGTCTTGTATCATTCTCCTCTTCTTGAAAATGATTCATCCTCGAATCTAAACCTTGCAAAACCATAGGGACAAGCAACAACAAGGTCCTCAAAGGATGAGGGTTAGTATTAGAGTAGCCTACTCTACTAAGATGTCAAGTATGCACACACTTGTGATATAACCAAGTATCAACCATTATTATGAAGAACAAGGTCTCACATAGAGCACTAAGAACTTGGCTATCCCAAAGAACATTAAATGAGGATATCATAAAGGAACCAATGGTTTCAAAATACCAAGTAGGCAATATCACATTAGTTCTAATAGACATGACACACAAACGATCCTCAATTTCAAAGTGATACCACCCCAAAGGTAGTACTATGACCAAGTCATACAAATTTAAAACATCACCGGGGTCAAAAGGGAAGAATATCCACGCATCTTGGATAAGAAAACCACCATCTATCCCATTAGATCCCCTCTCAACATAAGATGCACCCCAACACAAGCATGAATGTCATCATTTAATGTACTTTAAAAGATGACGTTTGGATTTAGTGCGATACTAAAGATTTGCTATGGCAGATTATGAACGGAGACCCTGTGATTCCAAGTACTCTCTCCGTCCCAATTTATGTGACACTTTTCGTTTTATGAGATTCAAACTGCACGAACTTTGACCAACATTTTAAGATGTATTTTTTCACCAAAATGATATGAGAAAAGTTGTAACATATAGTGCTTTTCATGTTTTTAAATATATAAATTTTAATGTTAAAATATTGAGTTAATCTAATCCAATTTAGATTCAAAGTTTAGTCAAATTGATTCTTGAAAAGTGAAAAGTATCACATAAATTGGGATGGAGGGAGTAATGTTTCTGAGGTTGCTAGGAATTTTTTGTGTAAGTGTTTCATAAAAGACTCTCGAAGATGATGGAAGCCTTACAACTTGATACAATAAAGGAGAGAAACAAAGAAACTAACTAGGAATTTAAAAAGACACTGAAATTAAAGGATACATAAGTTGATACAAAGAGAAATACCAATTGACAACCAAGGTTCTATATAACCAAGACCTCCAATTGAGTAATCACAAGCACTAAGCTTCTTAAGGTGGCCTCAAGGGAAACAAAGTCCCCAAGAAACCAACCTTCTCAACAAAACCTTCAACAAAAAGATTAAACAAACTCTCATCTCTCATTCTCCCAATGGAGTCTAACAATTTCAATATTTCATATCATAAAAGTCTACCTAATGAAATAACTAAAGTAGTATTTATACTAACTAGAATAGGAAGACTACTATGGCTATTACAATACTACCCTTAATGAAGTAAGAGCCTTGTTTGGTAGTCTTCTCAAGAGATGGAACGGTTGCATTCAAGGAATGACCCCCTTTTGGCATACGTAACCACTTTACACAAATAACCTACAAAGTTATCTTCCATATCTTGAATGTGATGGTCTTGAAGCCTCTCATCCAAGCTATCTCTCATATGTTGAAGGCCGTCATGATCTTCAAAGACTCAATTTTCATGATAATGCTCCATGAATTGTGATTCAATGCACCCTCCAAGCATCCAAAGTAATGACTTGATGAAAAGTCCATGAATTCCGTAGCTTGACTTTGTTCCAATAAGGAGATAGAGTGGAAGAGATGGGAACCTTATTCTGACGAAGGTGAAAGTTCTTGATGAAGTTTGTCTTGTATCATTCTCCTCTTCTTGAAAATGATTCATCCTCGAATCTAAACCTTGCAAAACCATAGGGGACAAGCAACAACAAGGTCCTCAAAGGATGAGGGTTAGTATTAGAGTATCCTACTCTACTATGATGTCAAGTATGCACACACTTGTGATATAACCAAGTATCAACCATTATTATTAACAACAAGCTCTCACATAGAGCACAAATAACTTGGCCATCCCAAAGAACATTAAATGAGGATATCATAAAGGAACCAATGGTTTCAAAATACCAAGTAGGCAATATCACATTAGTTCTAATAGACATGACACACAAACGATCCTCAATTTCAAAGTGATACCACCCCAAAGGTAGTACTATGACCAAGTCATACAAATTTAAAACATCACCGGGCTCAAAAGGGAAGAATATCCACGCATCTTGGATAAGAAAACCACCATCTATCCCATTAGATCTCCTCTCAACATAAGATGCACCCCAACACAAGCATGAATGTCATCATTTAATGTACTTTAAAAGATGACGTTTGGATTTAGTGCGATACTAAAGATTTGCTATGGCAGATTATGAACGGAGACCCTGTGATTCCAAGTACTCTCTCCTTCCCAATTTATGTGACACTTTTCGTTTTATGAGATTCAAACTGCATGAACTTTGACCAACATTTTAAGATGTATTTTTTCACCAAAATGATATGAGAAAAGTTGTAACATATAGTGCTTTTCATGTTTTAAATATATAAATTTTAATGTTAAAATATTGAGTTAATCTAATCCAATTTAGATTCAAAGTTTAGTCAAATTGATTCTCGAAAAGCGAAAAGTGTCACATAAATTGGGTTGGAGGGAGTAATGTTTCTGAGGTTGCTAGGAATTTTTTGTGTAAGTGTTTCATAAAAGACCCTCGAAGAAGATGGAAGCCTTACAACTTGATACAATAAAGGAGAGAAACAAAGAAACTAACTAGGAATTTAAAAAGACAATGAAATTAAAGGATACATAAGTTGATACAAAGAGAAATACCAATTGACAACCAAGGTTCTATATAACCAAGACCTCCAATTGAGTAATCACAAGCACTAAGCTTCTTAAGGTGGCCTCAAGGGAAACAAAGTCCCCAAGCAACCAACCTTCTCAACAAAACCTTCAACAAAAAGATTAAACAAACTCTCATCTCTCATGCTCCCAATGGAGTCTAACAATTTCAATATTTCATATCATAAAAGTCTACCTAATGAAATAACTAAAGTAGTATTTATACTAACTAGAATAGGAAGACTACTATGGCTATTACAATACTACCCTTAATGAAGTAAGAGCCTTGTTTGGTAGTCTTCTCAAGAGATGGAACGGTTGCATTCAAGGAATGACACCCTTTTGGCATACGTAACCACTTTACACAAATAACCTACAAAGTTATCTTCCATATCTTGAATGTGATGGTCTTGAAGCCTCTCATCCAAGCTATCTCTCATATGTTGAAGGCCGTCATGATCTTCAAAGACTCAATTTTCATGATAATGCTCCATGAATTGTGATTCAATGCACCCTCCAAGCATCCAAAGTAATGACTTGATGAAAAGTTCATGAATTCCGTAGCTTGACTTTGTTCCAATAAGGAGATAGAGTGGAAGAGATGGGAACCTTATTCTGACGAAGGTGAAAGTTCTTGATGAAGTTTGTCTTGCATCATTCTCCTCTTCTTGAAAATGATTCATCCTCGAATCGAAACCTTGCAAAACCATAGGGGACAAGCAACAACAAGGTCCTCAAAGGATGAGGGTTAGTATTAGAGTATCCTACTCTACTAAGATGTCAAGTATGCACACACTTGTGATATAACCAAGTATCAACCATTATTATGAAGAACAAGGTCTCACATAGAGCACTAAGAACTTGGCTATCCCAAAGAACATTAAATGAGGATATCATAAAGGAACCAATGGTTTCAAAATACCAAGTAGGCAATATCACATTAGTTCTAATAGACATGACACACAAACGATCCTCAATTTCAAAGTGATACCACCCCAAAGGTAGTACTATGACCAAGTCATACAAATTTAAAACATCACCGGGGTCAAAAGGGAAGAATATCCACGCATCTTGGCAAAGAAAACCACCATCTATCCCATTAGATCCCCTCTCAACATAAGATGCACCCCAACACAAGCATGAATGTCATCATTTAATGTACTTTAAAAGATGACGTTTGGATTTATTGCGATACTAAAGATTTGCTATGGCAGATTATGAACGGAGACCCTGTGATTCCGAGTACTCCCTCCGTCCCAATTTATGTGACACTTTTCGTTTTATGAGATCGAAACTGCATGAACTTTGACCTACATTTTAAGATGTATTTTTTCACCAAAATGATGTGAGGAAAGTTGTAACATTTAGTGCTTTTCATGTTTTAAATATATAAATTTTAATGTTAAAATATTGAGTCAATCTAATCCAATTTAGATTCAAAGTTTAGTCAAATTGATTCTCGAAAAGCGAAAAGTGTCACATAAATTGGGATGGAGGGAGTAATGTTTCTGAGGTTGCTAGGAATTTTTTGTGTAAGTGTTTCATAAAAGACCCTCGAAGAAGATGGAAGCCTTACAACTTGATACAATAAAGGAGAGAAACAAAGAAACTAACTAGGAATTTAAAAAGACAATGAAATTAAAGGATACATAAGTTGATACAAAGAGAAATACCAATTGACAACCAAGGTTCTATATAACCAAGACCTCCAATTGAGTAATCACAAGCACTAAGCTTCTTAAGGTGGCCTCAAGGGAAACAAAGTCCCCAAGCAACCAACCTTCTCAACAAAACCTTCAACAAAAAGATTAAACAAACTCTCATCTCTCATGCTCCCAATGGAGTCTAACAATTTCAATATTTCATATCATAAAAGTCTACCTAATGAAATAACTAAAGTAGTATTTATACTAACTAGAATAGGAAGACTACTATGGCTATTACAATACTACCCTTAATGAAGTAAGAGCCTTGTTTGGTAGTCTTCTCAAGAGATGGAACGGTTGCATTCAAGGAATGACCCCCTTTTGGCATACGTAACCACTTTACACAAATAACCTACAAAGTTATCTTCCATATCTTGAATGTGATGGTCTTGAAGCCTCTCATCCAAGCTATCTCTCATATGTTGAAGGCCGTCATGATCTTCAAAGACTCAATTTTCATGATAATTCTCCATGAATTGTGATTCAAAGCACCCTCCAAGCATCCAAAGTAATGACTTGATGAAAAGTCCATGAATTCCGTAGCTTGACTTTGTTCCAATAAGGAGATAGAGTGGAAGAGATGGGAACCTTATTCTGACGAAGGTGAAAGTTCTTGATGAAGTTTGTCTTGCATCATTCTCCTCTTCTTGAAAATGATTCATCCTCGAATCGAAACCTTGCAAAACCATAGGGGACAAGCAACAACAAGGTCCTCAAAGGATGAGGGTTAGTATTAGAGTAGCCTACTCTACTAAGATGTCAAGTATGCACACACTTGTGATATAACCAAGTATCAACCATTATTATGAAGAACAAGCTCTCACATAGAGCACTAAGAACTTGGCTATCCCAAAGAACATTAAATGAGGATATCATAAAGGAACCAATGGTTTCAAAATACCAAGTAGGCAATATCACATTAGTTCTAATAGACATGACACACAAACGATCCTCAATTTCAAAGTGATACCACCCCAAAGGTAGTACTATGACCAAGTCATACAAATTTAAAACATCACCGGGGTCAAAAGGGAAGAATATCCACGCATCTTGGCAAAGAAAACCACCATCTATCCCATTAGATCCCCTCTCAACATAAGATGCACTCCAACACAAGCATGAATGTCATCATTTAATGTACTTTAAAAGATGACGTTTGGATTTATTGCGATACTAAAGATTTGCTATGACAGATTATGAACGGAGACCCTGTGATTCCAAGTACTCTCTCCGTCCCAATTTATGTGACACTTTTCATTTTATGAGATTCAAACTGCATGAACTTTGACCAACATTTTTTGATGTATTTTTTCACCAAAACGATATGAGAAAAGTTGTAACATTTAGTGCTTTTCATGTTTTAAATATATAAATTTTAATGTTAAAATATTGAGTCAATCTAATCCAATTTAGATTCAAAGTTTAGTCAAATTGATTCTCGAAAAGCGAAAAGTATCACATAAATTGGGATGGAGGGAGTAATGTTTCTGAGGTTGCTAGGAATTTTTTGTGTAAGTGTTTCATGAAAGACCCTCGAAGAAGATAGAAGCCTTACAATTGATACAATAAAGGAGAGAAACAAAGAAACTAACTAGGAATTTAAAAAGACAATGAAATTAAAGGATACATAAGTTGATACAAAGAGAAATACCAATTGACAACCAAGGTTCTATATAACCAAGACCTCCAATTGAGTAATCACAAGCACTAAGCTTCTTAAGGTGGCCTCAAGGGAAACAAAGTCCCCAAGAAACCAACCTTCTCAACAAAACCTTCAACAAAAAGATTAAACAAACTCTCATCTCTCATTCTCCCAATGGAGTCTAACAATTTCAATATTTCATATCATAAAAGTCTACCTAATGAAATAACTAAAGTAGTATTTATACTAACTAGAATAGGAAGACTACTATGGCTATTACAATACTACCCTTAATGAAGTAAGAGCCTTGTTTGGTAGTCTTCTCAAGAGATGGAACGGTTGCATTCAAGGAATGACCCCCTTTTGGCATACGTAACCACTTTACACAAATAACCTACAAAGTTATCTTCCATATCTTGAATGTGATGGTCTTGAAGCCTCTCATCCAAGCTATCTCTCATATGTTGAAGGCCGTCATGATCTTCAAAGACTCAATTTTCATGATAATGCTCCATGAATTGTGATTCAATGCACCCTCCAAGCATCCAAAGTAATGACTTGATGAAAAGTCCATGAATTCCGTAGCTTGACTTTGTTCCAATAAGGAGATAGAGTGGAAGAGATGGGAACCTTATTCTGACGAAGGTGAAAGTTCTTGATGAAGTTTGTCTTGTATCATTCTTCCCTTCTTGAAAAGGATTCATCCTCGAATATAAACCTTGCAAAACCATAGGGAAGACAAGCAACAACAAGGTCCTCAAAGGATGAGGGTTAGTGTTAGAGTAGCCTACTCTACTAACATGTGTATGCACACATTTATGATATAACCAAGTATCAACCATTATTATGAAGAACAAACTCTCACATAGAGCACTAAGAACTTGGCTATCCCAAAGAACATGAAATGAGGATATCATAGAGGAACCAATGGTTTCAAAATAATGAATAGGCAATACCACATTGGTTCAAATAGACATGACACACAAATGATCCTCAATTTCAAAGTGATACCACCCCAAAGGTAGTACTATGATCAAGTCACACAAATTTAAAACATCACCAGGGTCAAAAAGAAAGAATATCCACATATCTTGGCAAAGAAAACCACTATCTATCTCATTAGATCCCCTCTCAACATAAGATGCACTCCCAACACAAGCATGAGTGTCATCATTTAATGTACTTTAAAAGATGACGTTTGAATTTAGTGCGATACTAACGATTTGCTATGGCAGATTATGAACGGAGACCCTGTGATTCTAAGTACTCTCTCCGTCCCAATTTATGTGACACTTTTCATTTTATGAGATTCAAACTGCATGAACTTTGACCAACATTTTTTGATGTATTTTTTCACCAAAACGATATGAGAAAAGTTATAACATTTAGTGCTTTTCATGTTTTAAATATATAAATTTTAATGTTAAAACATTGAGTCAATCTAATCCAATTTAGATTCAAAGTTTAGTCAAATTGATTCTCGAAAAGCGAAAAGTGTCACATAAATTGGGATGGAGGGAGTAATGTTTCTGAGGTTGCTAGGAATTTTTGTGTAAGTGTTTCATGAAAGACCCTCAAGAAGATAGAAGCCTTACAATTGATACAATAAAGGAGAGAAACAAAGAAACTAACTAGGAATTTAAAAAGACAATGAAATTAAAGGATACATAAGTTGATACAAAGAGAAATACCAATTGACAACCAAGGTTCTATATAACCAAGACCTCCAATTGAGTAATCACAAGCACTAAGCTTCTTAAGGTGGCCTCAAGGGAAACAAAGTCCCCAAGAAACCAACCTTCTCAACAAAACCTTCAACAAAAAGATTAAACAAACTCTCATCTCTCATTCTCCCAATGGAGTCTAACAATTTCAATATTTCATATCATAAAAGTCTACCTAATGAAATAACTAAAGTAGTATTTATACTAACTAGAATAGGAAGACTACTATGGCTATTACAATACTACCCTTAATGAAGTAAGAGCCTTGTTTGGTAGTCTTCTCAAGAGATGGAACAGTTGCATTCAAGGAATGACCCCTATTTGGCATACGTAACCACTTTACACAAATAACCTACAAAGTTATCTTCCATATCTTGAATGTGATGGTCTTGAAGCCTCTCATCCAAGCTATCTCTCATATGTTGAAGGCCGTCATGATCTTCAAAGACTCAATTTTCATGATAATGCTCCATGAATTGTGATTTAATGCACCCTCCAAGCATCCAAAGTAATGACTTGATGAAAAGTCCATGAATTCCGTAGCTTGACTTTGTTCCAATAAGGAGATAGAGTGGAAGAGATGGGAACCTTATTCTGACGAAGGTGAAAGTTCTTGATGAAGTTTGTCTTGCATCATTCTCCTCTTCTTGAAAATGATTCATCCTCGAATCTAAACCTTGCAAAACCATAGGGACAAGCAACAACAAGGTCCTCAAAGGATGAGGGTTAGTATTAGAGTAGCCTACTCTACTATGATGTCAAGTATGCACACACTTGTGATATAACCAAGTATCAACCATTATTATGAAGAACAAGCTCTCACATAGAGCACTACGAACTTGGCTATCCCAAAGAACATTAAATGAGGATATCATAAAGGAACCAATGGTTTCAAAATACCAAGTAGGCAATATCACATTAGTTCTAATAGACATGA